>CALSFV010000081.1:0-433685 GCA_943737045.1 Parapristionchus giblindavisi | reverse complement strand
TATTTTTGGATACCGTAGCCCGATATACCGTAATCTAGCTGCCGTACCCTACAATATTATAGCGAAATTCACGGAAACCCCGGTTCGATTATCGAACCGGGATTTGATTTTTTGCATGAATTTTTCAGCTTCTGCCATTTTCAACCATGAACCCCGAGATTGATTGAAAAAAATCAGTTCGCGATTCCTAATGATTACGGTAGCACAACACTGTACACTCCTACTCATAACAATGATACAACTTTTATTGACATAGGCCTTCTCCCAACCAATTTATGATCCGTATGCGAAACGGGCGCCCCCCCCCCCAATTAAATGTTCTTCTATGTTTTGAATTTAAAGTTTAAAATTTCTCTGATCGCATTTTAAATTGATTTTTTTGTTTGGCGATAAAATATAAATAATTGGCCAAAATTGCCAGTATGACTAGTTCATCGTTGTTGGAGCTCTTCGGCAGTATGTTCACTGAATTCACCATGCCAAATTACATGTCTAGCAAGGCTGTTCGGAAAAAAATATTTTCGGAAAATCGAAAATTTCCGGAAATATTTTCGGAAAATTCGGAAAATTTTCGGAAAATATTTTCTTAAAAGTTGTTATTGTTCTGCAAATACTAAAAGCGATATTTGCAACAAGTTTATTTTGAAAATCAAAATATAAAAATATAACAGCATCGTTGGTGAACTATTGAGTTCGTATTCTCTGGTGTTAATTTTTTGAATGTGCAACTGCTCAATATTTTCATGGCGGAGAGAAGATTGAGCGAAATAATATACTTATTGTTAGCAGAACTAAACATCCTCTACAACCACAGGTACAGGAGAAGAGCAATGATACTTAGGAGAAAAGCAAGCGCGAATAGGGGAGAAAGAAAAAAAATTTGACATACCATTAGGTCAAAGGTTGCGAATCTGGTTAGGAAAGAGTTGCCAATTATCAGGATTGATGGTACACTTTGGTCAGCATACATATAAAAAATTGAAATGAAAAAAAAAATTAGTACTGATTGTTGGTTTTTTAATGTATATTTACATGGGAGAAATATTTTATTTAATGTATTTTAGTCACAAAAAATTTTCCGAATTTTCCGAAAAATTTTCGGAAAATCGGAAAATCAAAATTTTCCGAAAAAGGTCGGATAATCGGAAAATCCGACAAATCGGAAATCCCATCCCTGGTTCGCCGCATAGGGCTGAGGCCATTATGAGGAAGGAGGAGTTCATAGTGGTCCAGCCGAACGTGATGCAACCTTATGGGCGCTTGCGCATGTTCCCGGACCACGGGTTTTCGGGCGTTTGCCTTGCTGATCTTTGTGATGAATCTGCCGATCTTCGAACTCGTCAGGGGAAGCCTTTCAGATCTTTTTTCCGAATTGGACGATTCGCAGAGCAGGAGATCATCCTTACGTTCGTGTTGTACTGCTCATCCAGAGCGACCAACTTCATGCCCATGGCGCGGCGTCTAGCAATGGCTTGTCGATCCGATCGACCGAGTTCCTTAGAGTCCTTTGGTCGACACATCTCCTGAAAACATAAAACAATTTTTCAGCATAAAGCAAGCAAGTAAACAAATAAAAATGATTGTTCAAAATGTGAAAATCGCAGAAATTAGAAAATTCACTAAATTTTTCTGATTTTTGAGAAACGTTGCTCTTTTTCTTACAAAATACGATGGTAAGATCTGTGCGCACAACATATCAAAAAAATTAGGCACATAAATGCACTTTTTGGTATACTTTTGAACGGTACTGTACGTTTAAGTCGATGCTGAAAGTAATTGTTTTGGACACTGGATAAAAACCCCATTGATGGCCAAACTTTCAATATCAGCCACAAAAAATGCGAACGTAATGATTAATCAATTGGTTGGGATGGATGGGTTGTTAGTGTAATAGTGGTTATCCTCTAGATCTCGGATATGCTTCCTCTCCTCCCTCTATCTTTCACACACACTCTCGCTCTCCACCTCTCTCTCCTTTCTCTCACTTCTCTCTCTCTATCGCACTCCTCTCCCTCTCTAATTCTGTCTCTCGCTCTCTCTCTCTCTCTCTGACCCCTCCTCCTCTCCTTCATTCTTCTCCCTCTCTCACTCCTCCTCACTATTTCTCCACCCAACTCCTAACTATCCAATTGTGGTTTTCGTCTCTTATCACATTACTATGTATGCCAATACTTCATATCTGGTTTAGTCACTGTTCTTCATATTATCTTCAAAAGGAAGGAAATTATGTAAAGTTTTACTCTTTTTAGGCATTTATTTTCGTTTTTCGCGATGGTACTTTTGATCAGGACCGCCATTATACATTAGAGTTTTGTACATGCGTCCCGCTTCAAATTTAATTGAAAGATGTTCTGTATTTAGAACAATCGATGCAAGATATATTTTAGAAAGTTTGCAGTACCCATAATTTTGTGTGTTTTTTCTTTCAATTATTTTTTTAAAATTAGTTTCATTTTCTTTAGTAATTGAAACAATTTTTTATCATGGAAACACAGGATTAAGAATTGAGAAATATTGATACCCTTCTGAAAGAAATGATGCAAGAAAACGCGCTGCATAGGGACACATAACTCGTCCAAGTACTCTATTTATGTTATATTCGAAATTTGCAAAACAAATAGAAAATTTAAAGAAAACTCATCTTCTTTCACATACTTTCTCGCATCGTTTTCTTTTCTTTTCGTAACTTTTGAACACCAAAGTGGTCATTTCCGTTTCATATTCTTATTTTCAGTCATTGAAGATGTTCAAAAGCCACAAAAAGAAATGACAAAGATGCGAGAGACAATTTAAAACGGGGAGAGCTTTCTCTGATTTTGTTTTCTTTTCGCAACTTTTGAACAAAATATAATTGGTAGTGTTGTTCAGTATGAGAACCCTCTCTCTATCCATTCGACGTATGGACTAATCTCCCTGGGGACCTTATTAGAACTCTTTTCTTTGAAGCGAGGAAATGATAGAGGATGAATAGGGACGGACCGATGGGGAGGGGCATATAAAACTCATGCAATACACCAAAAAGTTTAGTTTTTGACTTTGAATTCATTTTACGTGGGATGACCCAACCTGTCATTGGATAATCTGAAACCTCTTTTTGACAAAAAATCAAAGTTGAGTTTTCTTTTGTTTCCCTGCAATTCCGCGATCGATGACTGGCCTACTGATCAAGGAACACGAATAATTCATTTATTACCATAACAACAGCCTAGTGAATTGGAAATGATTAGAAGACAGCGGGTGTCACTGTTCCCTCCACGTTCGTAGAAAGTATTCTTCTCATTCTCTAATCGTTTGAATACAAAGAATTTACAATAGAATTACAATACAATTACGTGGACCGATATCGACACGTAGATTGATATCTGTACGCATTTTATTAAGAAGGTAACAAATACTTTCCTATCACCCTAAGAGGAAAGTTTAACTGCGTTTGGTCTATTGAATTAAAGAATGAATAGAACGCAACAATGCAATGAATGGACTATTGTTGTACTGGATAAGAATAGAGGTATAAAGTTGGAGAGGGAGAGGGAGAGGGAGAGGGAGAGGGAGAGGGAGAGGGAGAGGGAGAGGGAGAGGGAGAGGGAGAGGGAGAGGGACTATGAAGGGAGGGAGAGTAAAGATTTACTTCAATTACATCATCGGTCATTCGTAATAACTTCTTTTCATCCATTTACTCAGAATTATGATTTTTCTGATAATCAAAACACGTTTTATTTATCTGTCAATCAATAAGCCACGTTATTTTGAAGTTTGAAGATGCCACTAAATAAATGATTTACGTAGCAAATTTCCCACATAATCAATCCCAAATGCTGTCTAATGCTACCGTCATTCAATATAAATTTATGGAGTATTCTGTGATCTATTATTTTTGTTTTTTTTCATTCATTTATAACACATTTATCGAGAGTTCGCATAGACAAGGGCTCTGATGTGCATGGAATTCCAATTCTTGCACTTAGCTGCGCTGAGAAAGTTGCATCCAACAGTCTTCCGAAAGAGGTCGCTTTTTTTGCTTTTTTAAACCTGTAAAATGTGGCGTAAAATGTTTAGCGATCTTTCACCACAGTTATTTCGCTGGCAAATTGTATGTACCACTTCTAGAGTACTCTGAAGTCGAATAAAAAATTCAAAAGTAAAATTTTATGTGTTTTGTTTGTTTTTCGATCGTTCTCAAGTACAAATCTTTTGCTCCCATGATAATTTTAATTATAATCTTTACCGTATCCTCTTCACTATTGATTATGTATCGATGTATTTCACTTTCCTATCTGCTTATCAACACACGGAATTCTCCTCTTTCAAAGTCAAAACTTGCTTCTGAAATTCTTTCATTCCCTCAAAATTTTGAAACGCTATGAAAGTTAGAAGAAAAAATATATAATATAATATTTTATTCCTTCAAATGGACGCTTGTGGATGGGGAATAGGGAATTTCTGTTACAAGTTGTTAGATAAGTTTTTTTAGTATTTCGAATTAGAATATAACATTATGTTCTTTCTTTAACATTTCATCTGACAAAAAAACCGACTCTTCTTAATTTATGTAAGCCAACGAACTTTTTAGGTGGAGTCATCGCTTTTCTCTCCTTCTCTTTCTCTTTTTCCCTTTCACTCTCGCGCGCTATCTCTCTCTCTTTTCTCTCTTTCTTCCCTTCTATCCCACCCAATCTCTCTATGTCTCTCTTTCTCCCTCCCCCTCTTCCTCTCTCCATCCCCTAACACAATATGGTCCTCTCTTCTGCCCCTAAGGGACTCGTCAACCCTATGACAAGTTCACTTCGTATTAAGGACAAAATGTGACGAACAAGAACACAAAATTTTGAAGTGGAAAATGTTGAAACTTCCTTTTCTATACCGAAAATCAATCTCGATTTTTATCAAATTTCTGGACATGCCCTTTTTGTGTGGTGTTCAAAACGACAAAACTAAATGAACAAATAGGCGAGAAAGTGTGTAAGAAGAGCAGAGTTGTCTCTGCTTTTCTTTTCTTTTATTTAAAAAAAAGACGACATAACCGTTCGTCTTGCAATCCTCCTAATGACCGCTCTCTCTGTGTTGTTGTATAATGTACCAAAACTAAGAGAACTGTATCACAAAGAAAAAAAAGTTTTTTTAAAATTTCGATCATCTCTAAATATCGTTTTTATCAAATCAATATAATCTACAGTAACCCGTAGTGTAATACAATTTGATAGAGTGCGAGTAGTGCCGATGATAGTTCGACGTTTGTCACATCGACCCCCTTGGACACGCCGATGAGGCCAAGAAGGTCAGTAGGGAAATCGAATGTTGCTCCTATTGTTCCAATCTTGCTGAAATTATCGTTAATGATATAAGTATTAGTAAAAAGATGTTTGGAAAAACCAAAATGTTTTATTCTCTCTCACACTCACACCCTTGATTGTCTTCGAATCAGGAATGCGCATTTTTCGTTTTTCGAAAATCTTTTCAGAACATCCCTGGTTCGAATTGTTTAAATTCAAAGGTAGCGAAATAAAAATCGTGTGAGATAAATAAGAAAAATAATAAAATTACCTCTCCGGATAATGGTTTAGACCAGCTAGTGTATTGCGATTCCATCATTGTGATGTAATATTGAACGGAGAAATTAGAGTTACAGAGGTCGTCCTCACAACAATCATCACAGTTTACCTGTTAATAGATGTTCAAAAGACATGAAAAGAAACTAAAAATAGAGATAACCGTCCCCATACGTACAGGGTTAGTTAAGGTCTCCCCAGATATAAATATCCATTTTTTCCAAGATTCGACAGTAGGTCTCAAACTGTCACTGTACCCAAAACCTTCACCAATATCGGCGACTGACATCCCTCAACCCCTTTGTCATTCTTTATAATGTCACTTATGATACGAAGGAATAAAGATTAATATAAATATAATAAGATAAGATAAAGCGAGAGAGTATTGCCAGAGCGACAATAAGAGATTGTGTAAAAGGAGGAAAGTTTTGAGTACTGATTTTCTTTTAATTTCGTCAATTTTAATTGTCCTTTATTTATTTTCGAATTAGAGAAGTTTTGGCTAATCATTTCTTAGTTTCACAAAAAACTTCTTCATTCTCTATCTAATAGGAAACTAGTTTCATTCCATTTTCTGAAAAGCGTTTCCGAATATATGAATAGGAGATTGATATTTTTTTTTCGCTTTCTTTGAATATTCTCTTTGAATATTTTAAACCATTGACAAAGTACATCCATCATGGCTTAATTTACATCAATTTTGTCCTTCAGAGTGTTTTATATGAAGGGGGGGGGGGAATCATAAAATTTTTTTTGTGTCGCTGGCGGCATATAGGTCTGCCAAAGTATCAAAAAGTCACGGTAGATATAGAGATCCGTCATAAAAATTGTCCATTTTCAATTTCTATTTTTGGTTTGTTTCAATCTTATCTCTCTCAATCGTTTCATTCATGACTCCATCTATTCAGTCTCTATCTCTCATCAATCTAGTCCATTCATCCATATATCTTCTTCTTTCTCCTTTTCATCCACTTCTCATCCCACTTCATTCCCATATGAAGCATTCTTTCTTTCTAGATTATTGTTAAGGTGTGGAGCATTTGCACGACGTGCGACGCCAGAGTAGAACATTGCGAAGTCTTCGTCGACGTCGGTCTTCATAGTGTGTTGGGTCCTAATTGGAAATCCCAGAGGAATCATAAGGAACGTTACTGTAGCCATGTTGATCCTTATGATCCCTCAGGTTTTTCCACTTTGGACCGAACACACTATGAACACCGATATCGACACCGACGCCACATCTCCCACACTGACGTCGGCGTCGAGCGTTATAAGTATATAAAAATATTTTATGACTTTAACCTATGATGACAGGATTCGAGTTAAAACAACGAGAGAAACTGTAGACAGAACAGAGATTAACAAAATAGGTATTATTGTAGGCACCGTTTGTTCTTTCAACTCGTTAACTAGTCGCGAAAAGAGAAATAAAAGCGGAGAAAACTTTCCTCGTTTCACAAAATCTAAGCTCTGTTTTTTCTTTTATTTTCGCTGCTTTTGAAGAGCATAAGTTTCATCTACGGTTTCTTCATTGAGTCTCCCAATCTCATAATTGTACATTCACTCTCTCTTTTCTTTTCCTGACCCATCCCATCTTCAATGATCTTCATATTAAAAAAAACGATTTTGAAAAAAAATCGCACTCTGATGCTTGAACAATCGTTGTGAGTAAGTTCACCGACGCAATGAAATTTATGTGGTGTTCAGAAGTCAGGAAAAGAAAAGAGAGAGTGAATGTACAATTATGAGACTCTTCTCTACTTTTTTCTTCTTTTCGTAACTTTTGTTGCTGAGTTCGTGGTCAAATATACTAACACTGATTTATTTGTTGACTTATTTTCAATCGTTCATACAAATCTCAATCCGCAGTATTCTATTGTAAGTCATTTTTCATTGAAATTTAGGCAAGCTAGAGAACATTAATTTTGAGAGAGTTTCCATACTGAGAGGCTTTTAAAATGAATAAAGACTGTGAATCTATTATAATGTCATCCTCTCACTCCTCATTCCTCACTCCTCACTCCTTCATATTGCTTCCGCTTTGTTCTTTCTATATGGAATTCGTAATAGCTTTCAATGTCGTGGTTCACTTTCCTTTTTTTACTCCATCTCTCTAGCAGAATATATAATAGACCCTCTCAATTCTCTTCAAATTATTCACTCACAATACCTATTTCCCGTTTTATTCAGCATTTAAATATTGGAATTTTGCGCATGCTAATGCTCTGTTCAAAATTTGCGAAGAGACAAAAAGTATTACAGAAAACTCTCCTCATTTCAACACTCTCTTTCATCTTTATCTTTTTTTCGTGAATTTTGAAAAGCACATAATGACCACCTTAGTGGACGGTCTCCCCCCATTGTCTCCATGAGTTTTTTCCCCAAAACGTATGCAAGGTTTTCTAGTCAACACAGAACTGAAATAGTTTCTAAAATGAAAAGACCGTTGAATGTGACTAGCTTTACATAGATCATGGTCTGAACGTAATATAGATCTTTATGACTACTGACACATACCAAAATCGATGATGAAAATTGCCACTTTTGAGGTATCCCATGTAAGCTCAGTCAAAGGCGCCTTTTCAAAGATCCATACGATGTATATAACCCTTAGTCAAGTATAGATGCAAAGACCAAAGTTTGAACCGATATCTTATTTTATTTTGAACAAAAATAGATGGTCGTGTTGTGATATCATAATTCTCTCTATGATAAATGATGATAAATGCTGGTTCTCTTTCTTCAACCCTCTCATATCTTATCGCCAAATCTTTTCCCCAGACACTTCCTATCATCGCCCCCTCCCATCCATCCTCTCACAACCATTCTTGCCTTCGGGAACAATGTAAAGATCAAAGTCCAGACTACAAACCTGATCCTGTCCGTAGCCCTCGGATTCGCACAGCTCACTGCATCTCTCGCCGCAGCCACGACTGACCGATGTGAACGCATTGTTAATAGTCATCACGGCAGTCTGGAATGTTGATCTATGATTTTTGTAGTTTGATGTTTGATCTCCCATCTTTGTAGTCTTACCACACAGAATGCTTCCCATGGCGCACATTCTTTGCTTGTTTCATCTATTTCGTACATTACAAGACTCTCGTTAGCACACCAGGCATCTCTGTAATCTTTGATATTTGAATTTCGAACTTTAAACTTTGATCTTTGTACTCTGATCTCTCCTACCTGTGCTCCATGTCGTATAGTTCATTGAATGAGAACGAACATGAGTAGCATCGTAGTGAGACCGCTACGCGTGCACTTATCATTACAGTAATCAGAATGATGTGCAGGTTATCCATGACAAGTGCAGAGACAATCGATCGAGAGAATAGGAAAGTCTCGAGGATACGACCGTTTATGTATGTTTCTGGAATAGCTGGATTGTCGCCTGGAGTATTGGGTAAGGATCAATTTTAGGAGTAAGGATAAATTTCAAAGATTATAAAGAGAAGTGTTGTTTTTTTCCAAATATTAAGGTTTAACGATTAAAATATTTTTTCTTGTTCAAAAATATAAGAGATCAAAGATACGTACGAGAGAGATTCGGTGAACTAAAAATGACCGAGAGATCAGATGATTTCAAAATTGCGTTAAATTTAGTGCGATAATGGTTAAAAGCTATGCTCCGGTGCTTGAAGTTGTGTAGAAAGAATAAGGAGAGATAGTAAATAGGTATCTATTGTGGACAGGAAGGAAAATGAGAGAAGAAGGAGGGGATAATAGTAGACGAGATGATGGAGAGGGAGAGGGGGAGGGAGAGGGAGAGGGAGAGGGAGAGGGAGAGGGAGAGGGAGAGGGAGAGGGAGAGGGAGAGGGAGAGGGAGAGAAAAGTAATTGTGGTGAATGACCGATGTTAGTGCCAAATTCATCGGTTACATACCACATTTCAGGTCGTTTTGGTACCGTAATCAACCTAATTCCCGGCTTCCGTCTGAGAGCCCCAGTCAAATTGAACGTGTATCACATACCAATTGAGGACGACGAGAGTAAACGATCGATAAAGCTATAGTATATGTACGTATGTTTCCTTGTTAAGACGTGGATCTCGCTCCGTATTGGACTACGGTATTCAAAGCAATCGATGAAGAGAGGAAGAAAAGGGGGAAGTTGTTATTGTTATGTGGAATGGGAATATCAAGGAGTGCCACATTTGCCATCGGATATATGATGTGCATTGAGAAGTTAGTTCACTAATTATTTTTATAGAATCAAGTATAAAAAATATTTCAGCCGATGTTTTTTTAAAGAAATTAAGCCCAATTTGTGGGAAAATGAAATGAGAATAAGAGAGAAAAAACTTTAAAATCCGGAAAATGGGGGTCTCCCTTATTGTTAGTCGGAAGAATTATCAGCTTCGGGAGGTCCTGATCAAAAGTTGTTCTGTATTAGGAATGTGAGGTGCAAGAAATTTAGCAGATGTGACAATCTCAAAACTTTATGAGACAAATAATACACAACTACAGCTACGCAATTATGCGAGTCCCATTCCTATTATGTTAAATGTGTATCTTCCGGTATTTATGTTGATGTTATTTATTTTGACTTCGCTAAGGCATTTGATAGTATCGACCATAGGCTATTACTATTTAATCACCATATATCAGTCATAACTACTAAGGCCAAAGCTTCTATTAACATGTTGTTCCTGTCTGTCCACTCTCGTTCCCATTCACTTTTATCTAGAGCTTACACTGTTTATATAAGACCAATTCTTGAATCATGCCCTATTATCTGGAATCCCACCCTTAACTACCTGACCAATTCAATAGAAAGTGTGCAACGAAATTTCACATACAGACTTTTTGCTAAATGCAAACTTGCTCCCTTACCTTTTAATGAACGCAACGCTTTTCTTCAACTCCCCACATTAGAATATAGAAGAGCCACCCGTGATCTCCTATTTCTCCATAGCACAGTACATAACTATTCTTTATTTGACTCCTCTCACTTATACTATATTGATTGTAATAGAACTAGCCATCGTTATAGGATATCACTACCTTTTTGTATTCCCAAATCTCTTTCTACTTGTGCCTCTAGATCTCTGTCCACGTGGAACTCCCTCACCCAAGAGCTTGTCTCTTCCCCTCCCCATATATTCCGTGCAGGGATACTAAATTTGCCACCTCACAATATTATAACTCAATCTCGTATTCGTCCTTTATATCATTATTCAGCTTAAGCTGCCACTCCCCAACCGAAATCGCTTAAAGCGACGGAACTCCATCACTCCCTTATTGTTTCATTCTTTTCATCATTCTTGCTTTTAACTGATGGATAAATAAATAAATAAATAAATAAATGAGTGGGGAACGACTAGAGGAAAGATTTCTCCTGAGAATGAGAAGAGTAATGGATGAATGGATGATCATAGGAAATAGTGGAGAATAAAAATTTATACATATAGGGGGATTGGAACCATGCACATCATAGAATACTTTTAAAAATGTATTTAAAAGAAATGAATTGGGCAGGAAAACAACAATTTTGAAAAAAAAAGATTAAATTGTAGATTGACTCTGCATGATGCCTACAAGCACGTTCAACATTGTCGTAATGTTGTTTGTCCCAATGTGGGATTCTTTAGACAACTTATTGAATTGGAACAAAAGGTATTATAGTAACTTAGACTGAAAAATAAACTACCAAAATATTTTAATGATTTGTCTCAATGTGAGAGATTTTTGTTCTTTCCTTGTGATATGATATAATTGAAGAACGTTTGAAAAGGTTTTCAACGAAAAAAACCCATCTGAGCAATGAAAATCATTGATGATTCGTTATCTGAAATAATCAATTAAATAAATTGTTTGAATAAATCATGAAAAATATTTAGATGTTTTCCCGTGAGACAGTTCGATTGATAGAACCCATGAGAGGGGTGATTGTACCTGATGTTGTATGGAATGAATTATATGATGAAATGTTAGAAGGAATGAATGAAGAGGAACAACATACTCTAAGGGAGTGTAAAAGGTAAGCTGTCATCCATAATTTTAGAGAGAATTCTTTTTGAATGCAGAGAGATGTGATTAATAGAAAATGGCAAATTTAGTCAATCTCGAAGGCACCTTTCTTAAAAAGGGAATGAAACGTCACGGCGGCTCAATGATAGTAACTAAGAAGGTCTTGCCGGAGAAAGAAACTATCGCAAACTGAGTGATGATAAGCAGTAAAACATCTAGGTTCTCCCAGCGCGAAAGTTGACTACGGTATATCTGGGCGCTCCCTTCTGACTAGACTTATCATCGAGTTTTACGATTCGCGAGACATGCCGATACGGCTTAGTGGGTAGAGCTTTTGTGTATCTATCCGAACCTCGCAGGCTCGAATCCCGCCTAGTGCAAATCAACTTTGCCGATTTTTCGTAATGCAAGAGGCTTCAAGCCAAAGTTAAATGTAGGGATTTCTCTTCATTGAACCGCCGTGGAAACATTGTTTATACTCAAATATATAACACAGTTACTCTAGCCAAAGCTGTTCCAACCACGCTCTTCCGAATAGAGTACGTAGAAACAGTGCAAAAAATTAAAAGAAATTTACAAACCTTTTTTTAAATACAAATTAACCATATTTAATTAATTTTCAACATATACATTAAAATATACATTTTTAAAAGAAGATAATATCTTACTTTTAAATTTATTGTCAGATTAGCCGACAGTCTGCCCATTACTTCTCCATCTTCATCAATTTCCGATCGTGGTTCATCTCCATCGTCGTCTACCAATGACATTATCCCTGATATCGATCGATTGTCAATTTCTTCTTAGATACGGTAATACCGTAATCCCTAAGATACGGTAATACCGTAATCCCTTGTAGTGAAATATGCGGTATATTCTATTTGT
Source organism: Parapristionchus giblindavisi (assembly GCA_943737045.1). Classification (NCBI taxonomy): domain Eukaryota; kingdom Metazoa; phylum Nematoda; class Chromadorea; order Rhabditida; family Diplogasteridae; genus Parapristionchus; species Parapristionchus giblindavisi. The sequence continues at coordinate 421,282 of CALSFV010000081.1, read as the reverse complement.
ATTGTTAACTTATGAGCTTGATTGTGATCTCGATTTATAATGTGTGTATATAATATGTAGTTGCTGAATCAGAATAAATAATATTTATGATGAGAAAAATGTATATGATAAAAGATTTATCGAAGGATGTTCGCATTCAAATGTATTCTCTGACAGTTATACTAAGTTTAACTTGAAAAACATTAGAATGCGGGGAAAAATCAGAGATTGGAGTCGGACGAGTCTATAGTTATAATGCATGTACATAGTGTCGATATTTAGTATGATAGTGGTGTGCATAATATTAGTTATACCATAATTTGTAAAGAGTTGGGTAATCTATTTTAATCGGTCAGACGCTTTTCAGGTATTCAACTCATCCTCAGTGACAAATTACTTCATATATGAGTTGTATAATTAAACCAACAACACATGTCCCACCACCTACTCTCCTTATTATATTAAATCGTTGTTCAAATGTTGTCACATCTTTTGATGTATGATAAATATTTAAATAAATGAATAAATAAATAGGCTAATAGATAAACGAATAATTTAAATCTGAAAAAAAAAACATTTCATGACCGTAGAGCCGTAAACAACAGCCGGTATTTAGGATAAATTCTAGAACATAGTAAATCGCGCACGCTTACACCATAAATCAGAAATTCGAAAATTTTTGCGTAATTCTCGTTTATTCACCGTTTTCATCTATTTAAATCGCTCAAATAACTTCGTTAACTTTTTTTATCGATTAGCTTTATCTATTTACTTACACCAGGTGTTAGATCAACGATGATCGTCTCATCCAAGCCGGATTATTCTCGATCTATTGAGTTAGATCACATCAGCCCATTCTCAAGCGATGATGTCTTGCTATCAATAGCGGATAAGAAGCTCTCGGTTAGTTAACATGCTTTGTTATTCTCTAAACCGTTATCCACCCTAATGTAGATTTAACCTATATGATCTTTGAACACATGAGCGACTAAATACAATGAGCTCCTTCCTTACCTCTCTCCGGTCTCCTTCTCGCCTCTATCTAAATCACGAAATTAATTTTATCTCTTGTTCTAGCATTTATTCAATGTAAAATAAATGAGTAAAGAAATAAACCGCGACGTAGTTTTAATAATATTGTGACAAATTCGCTTGGCTGGGAGTTTTGTGTTCGTTCCAGAATGCCGACAGTTACACGGCCCTTACCTACTTCAACTACTCGATAGTGCTAAATAGTAACATCGAGAAGTCTCTTGCGTGTGAATCACCACGAATGCAACCTGCAGTGCAGAGACTATGCGAGTAAGAACAACTTTGTTTCATTATATTATATCATAATTATGATACCAGCTCCTATAATTACATTTCTTGTTTCGAAATAATCATTAAATATTTCGGTAAACTAATCGTTCAATTTGAGGTTATCGTCCTTGGTCGGAAAGTCGAGTGAAGTTGATGTTTCTGAGGGTGAACAGCATACAATGAGTGCATTGTCCAAGGCTCTTTTATCGAGAAGAGCAGCTGATCTCATCCTAACACACCATGCTTCTGTAAGTATATATTTATGCGCAGTTTAATGCATGTCATATGTGGGCGCGTGAAAACTATTTTTACGCACATCCTTGTGTTGTAAAAAAAATCCTAATTCCCCGGTGTCGCATAGCCTTCCCCTGCGTGCCCATCAGTGATGCATGTCTACACACCCATCTTACCCGAGTGATATAAAATTCTTTAAAGTTCACGCACTTTACTCTCTCCTTTGCCCACGAAAGAACGTTGAACTGTGACGGTCATTCTCTAATAATTTTTAACCTATAATTTTCAATTGATGTTCAATTGAATGAATAAAACTATTATTATTGTTATTATTATTATCTAATTATTCATGTCATTGATTACTTTAATTGCAGTGCTCATCATCATCATCTACCAATTCATCATCCACTATTCCTGAATGGAAAGTAGTTGTAGCTACACTCACCCGTCTTTCACTACACTGGCTCACTGCCTGTGGACCGTTTGTTTTATCTTTATTTATTTCATTTATTTTTACAAAATTTTATTCCTACTTCTTTCAACATTTAATCTCAAAAAGGTAACTGAATAGAATTAACTCGATTATTTTAAATTTATAAAAATATTTATTTCAGTTCGAATGCATCAACCAGTGCTCTGGTCGCTCTCGAAGCACTGGAAGCAAATGCAATCAGGAAACATTTGAATGTAGATGAACAAGTCGTTGATGATCTTTTGACTAATGAGGAGGTAATATAATCATAATTTACTAGAATAGAAACAAGTAAACTAGAGGTAAATGTCATGAATTTAGCCGTTTATGTTATATCCTTTGTGAATGGAAGTTGTGCTCCAGTTTTTCTTGACAAGCATACGCGGGCAACATTTGTCGCTGTAAATTAAAATGAGACACAAAAATTAATGTCTTGAGTAAATTATGGCTGAATCGTTTGGGCCGGGCGCATAGGCGGGCGCGTGAAAACGAAAGTAATTGCGTACAGCCTTGCCTTCCCATCGGGGCCTTGCGCATAGCCTTGCCTCGCAAAAATTGCAAAATTTCGTGCCAAATTTGTCAAAAAAATAGCCATGCGCACAGCCTTCCTTCCCAACTTCCCGGGTTTGCGCTCAGCCTTTCTCCCAACGTGCGCACCTATGGCCAAAACTTGTCGCTAGCGACAATGTTTGTTTACAATGATTGATATCTTTTATGTTTGTGTGTTTTTCAGTGTGTTGAACGTCTAGCTGATACATGCGGTGCAGCAAGTCCTTCATCAACCTGTTCTCCATCTAGAAATGGATCAATGACTACTCTGATATCACTCGTTCCTCTATCTGGATTCAAGGAATTGATAGAAGGAGTGACACAGGGAGTAGTACCTCCACTACTTACAAGGGAGAAGTATGATAAGTGCCTGCTTGGTCAGTTTTAATTACAATTAACCTTTTTTACTATTCCTGCATGATTGAATACGGTCAGAGTAATGGATAGAGTTGGATCATGGAAGCATTTTTACTGAAATGTAAAATTTATTTAAATTATTTATTATTATTAAATTCAGCTCTATCGGGTACCTTGGAACTTCCGATGATGATGAGAAGATTGGTGAATGTAATGAGAATTGATCCCATGCTTGCTGATGGTATGCTTTGTACTTTTTAAAAGCTATCATTATTGTGTTTTGATCTTATTCAAACATGAATTATAAATACCTTTGTTGATAGAATCTTTGTCACTTATTGTTGTCCTTTCTCTACGTTTTACCGCATTTTTTATCGATGGATTAAATTGATTAATTGTTTTTGAATACTACAGGATCATTCGTTGACACTCTTTTCTCTTCAATTCCATCACATCCTATGGATGATGACTTCGCTCTTTTGACCAAGGATGAGATCACTCGATTTGATATCAAGGTATCACATTTACTTTCATGAGATAATGTATACGAATGTTGATTCTGTTATTCAAAAGAGGGTTTAAAATGATTGAATGACATTATTTCTAATGATTTCATTCGATCGATATTGATGGTAATTTTAGCTTGATCATGTTTCTTGATCTTTGATTTTGACGGTCTTTTTTATATAATTACATCATTATCGATATTATTATTATTATTTCAGTGCTATCTACTGTGTCTTGTTCAATGGGCTCGTCTATCACTCACATCTCCCCTCTCTTCATTAGTGGGCACATCTCGTATACTGTATGCTGCTCCACTACCTTCTACCATATTCTCAAACCAACAACATGCACTATGGAAATCGCTCATTCTAATAGTACAGAAGAGGTTAGACTATCTTTGCGAGTATTTCACAGTAATCATTGGGTGATCTTTACTAGTACACCATAAATATGGGAAATACGGTAGTCATTGAGCGATGTTTACTAGTGCACCATAAATACGATTATCATTGTAGATGCAAATTGATTGAACACGCAGTCAACATTCAAGGAATCAAACGAGTGACTAGACTACACACTTCACCGGCTGTACCCCTCATGGGTACTGTATTTTATGTTATAAGGTATCGATTGGTTATTATTATTATTATTAAATATATTGCTATTGTATTATGTATACATATGGCTATTTCCCCTTCATTATTCGTGTTCTAACTGATGGATAAACAAATAAATAAATAATTGCATTTACAGTGAATCGACGGTTCTCTCTCATATCGCTGATATCTATGCGAGAAAGATTATTGAGACGATATGCTGGTTCGTATCTTTCTTGTATTACTTTCAAAAGTTCTTTTCCTCGTCTTTGATTTTGATGAATAGTGTTTTTTTGTATTTGTAATAGTTTGATATATATATGTCGTTGAGAACGTTTTCATACCCCATTTGATGTGTAGTCATACTTCATGGCATAGGTCGAATAGCGATGTTACACATTTTCAAAATGAAAAAAAATCTCCCAAATGCGGTCAGGTTTTTCGTTTTTCGGGAAGTTTCTGCTTTAAACGCGGTCAGGATTGGTAGTTTGTAACGTACTTTTCGACCTATGCTTGATGGTCTCTCATGAAGGGACCTCTTGAATCATCACGAGTACCTATGATTCAACCATTTTTTGGATATCTCGGATGAAAAATTGCACAAAAAATGAATAAAATGATGTGATATTTGCTCAGCACCAGTAATTTCTTTCGAAAATTGATTGGGACACCTATTATTTGCAAATTGTTGTCCGCCCTGTCGGTAGTTCTTCTCAGATATGTGCGTAGTGATATCCAACACTAGTGTTGCCAAATTGATAATCTATTTTCCTTTCAGTTGTGATACTACTCCAGATCGTGTTGTATTTCGTCGTCCTATTGGAGGATTCGACTTTGATCCCCAAGATGAGACTCAGCTATTCAATGATGTATTTTTTTATTTATTTGAATTAATATATTTACCTTTATCTCTCAAATTTTTGTATGTATTATGGTCATGGACAGCCTGTGAGTTTTGTGCGATTGATAATTGCCAAATAATGATGACTTTCGTCATTGCTTTAATATTTATGAAATGATTAATTGCGTACCATTGATCAGATATGGAGGAAGGGAAATTAAAAACGAAATATTAGTGTATATCATTGTCAGTGTTCAATCTTCGTCGCGAGGAGGGAAATGGACGAGGGTGAATACATCAAGGCAGAGCAGACACTACTCATGTGCACCAGTGAACTAGCTGTATCGAAGGCACTATATGAGGTGAGAATCGAAAGATCAAAGATCAATTACATCATGTGGGACGTGTTTCAGTTGTACAAGGTGTGGTTGGCGAAGGGAGCAGCAAATGAGGTCAAAGATGTTGAGAAGAAGATGAGACAAATCAAGGTTGGTATTTGTACCATCTAATATTTAAAAAAAAATTGTTTGCGTGACTATTTTGGTATGACATTTAAATGAAATATATTTAGATTCAAATGTATGCATGTTTAATATTTCACCCTTGTGGCGTTCGATAAATAAATGTCTTATCTTGAGAGCTCTTATTACTAAACGATGTATGAGAGTCTAACTTGAAGTGCAACCATAGGTCGAAAAGTATGTTACAAAGTACCAAGCCTGACCGGATTTTGAGCCAAAATTTTACAAAAATCGAAAAACCCGACCGTATTTTGAGCCAAAATTTTACAAAAATCGAAAAACCTGACCGTATTTTGAGCCAAAATTTTACAAAAATCGAAAAGCCTGACCGGATTTTGAAAACCGATAACCTAGCTATTCGACTTATTAGTGCAACTATAAAAGAGTGTTAATTGCAGGATCGCATCCAGAAGTCCTCTCCGAACAGTGGATCTGATAAAGAGAATGGATACGTTCCTTCATCTGCAGAGGGAATTATTAATGGATCAACTCCATCACACGGAAACTCTTCACGATTCCGATCCCCTCCTATTACAATCAACAATGAGGATGAACTCAATGTGAGTCTTCATGTTTATATCTGTCGGGGTGATGGGGGATAGATGACGGGATCCCTCAAAAGAATCAAGAAAAGATATTGTTACATCGTTTTTGGTATCATAAGGATTCCGTGAATCCAAGATTCGTATTCTCAGAGGACTCGAAATTATTTTTTGAAACCTATCCTTTTATCGCCCGTTGTAGTCGACGTTTCAATTCTATTCGTGCATGATCTTTGTGAATGATCAGTGTGGTCTAGTCTATCATCTATCTTTATTTTAGTATTACTAGCAATTACTGTAGCCAATGCATACCCCATTGTAGCAGTCACCGTGTTCTGAATATGCATCAGCCCCCTCGACACCATTCAAGGTATTTGGAATACCCGCTACTGAATCACCCACTGGATTTGTATGTTTATTTAACTATTTTAGTTTATTTAACTATTTTAACCTCCATACATTTTCATACCCCCATAATGTGAGGATGGACTAACTATATAACGTTCTTTTTATGTGAAAGATAACATTTTAAGCGAAAAATACCGATTTTCCTTAATCACCTGACTTTATTGAACAACCTGTGAGGTTACCGAAAATGTATGATAATATGATGTGTCTATTACAGTACACACCCACTCGTGCCTCACTATGGCCTGGAGCTGCTAAGAGTCTATTCCAGCAAGCTATACATGTAATTGTTGTTGTTTTTTTAAATTGTCATTAACAACCTTTGCTGTCTTTCGTATTCTGAAGTGTTGTAGTGGCCCTAAAGATATTTTCGGCTGTCAAGAATCAGACACATAGGTCGAATAACTACGTTATCGGTTTTCAAAATGAGGTCAGGTTTTTCGATTATTCGCAAATTTTGGCTCAAAATGCGGTCATGTTTGGTACTTTGTCACATACTTTTCGACCTATGGTTTTGAATAGAGCATTACTCGCCGATTTTCGACTTGTGGTCAGACATGGTCTCGAGTTATACTTTGGGATAGACACACCCGCAAAAATTTGCCTGTCATGAGTTTTTATCTCAAAAAACGGGGTACCCACACGTATTTGAAGTGATATTGATAGTGCATCATTGGTCAAGACGTTCACTATGAATTTAAATTATTAATATTATTATAAGTTGTATGATTATGATATTTTATTGCAGAATGCGTCTTCCACTAGCATGGAGGTGTCCGATACGCCTCAACGAGTTCGAGTTGAGATGAGAGAAGAAGAAGTACAAACTGATAATGATGAGAGTGTACTCAATGTGGTATGTTCATATTATGATAATAATGACAATAATGATATTTGTCATACAGTAGATATTATGTTACACTTGTTGGTAATAGTCTATAATATTATATAACGTAAAAATGATGTGTACAATGATGCTTAACACAAATGATAATGGTAAAATAGTTCAATTATTAGTTTATTTATTTGTTATATTTTCAGTCGGATCATCCGGATATCAGTACACAGATGGTCGAAGAGAACGAGGCTGAGGTTGGTGTATCTCTTTATTTTTTCGACATTTATATCCATAAATTCTGATAAACTTCAATCTTTTCTATCACTTTCGTCGTGTAATGACATTTCCCCAGCGATGTCTAACCCTTGCAACATTTCCTGGAAGAATATGAAACCTTTTTATGTAGTCGTGAGATAACAAATTGTGGGAATCAAATTATTGTTAGCTTTTACTGAAATGTTCCGATAAAGCTTGTGTTCTTTGATTCTTGAGATCTGTAGATGAAAATTAAGAAAAGCATAGATAACTAACCAAAGATTATCCTTTAGTATTATAACTTTTAGTTAATAAAATCATACAAACATATCATTAGGTCACTCTCTCATATTATAAAATATCACAAATACCATTATTGTTATGTGATATTGACTTTGTTAGATGTATGAATCGTTGAATCATTCATGCATCATCGTCATACCATTTCCATGCGGATATCTTCTCCCTACTAGGAATGCCCCCCCCCCTCCACTTCCTTCATTAAATCAGTGCATGAAAGACTAGACACTTGCATATTATGGAGTGTTATACACGCATCATGGAATCAGGAAATATAGCTCGTCTTGTATAAGCGCTTTAGCCTCTTTCGAACTGCAGTTGGCTATTTTGAATAATATCTGTTTTCTCCATCTCGGACTACCTCACATGTCTTTACTGTTAGATGAAACATCATGAAATAGTTCCTGACAATGGAAAAGAAATCAATAAAAAATACTGCTTTTTCCTACGTTCCTCTATACGCATCAGTTAATCAATCAATATATTAATATTAATATTGTAATCAATCAATATATTCCAGATGCAAGAAGAGATCGAATTGGAATCGATGATGAAGGGACTGGATCTGGTCAATGAAAGTCTATCGGCACTTAACCAACAATGGGTATGGTAGTTGTTCTTATTTTGTTTAGGCTGCAAATTTATTTATGTAAATTAAGTGGGAAAAAGAGTCTAGACATTTTCCAAGGTGCCTAACAGCTCGAAAATACTTCGTGTGCTTCTTGCCGCCCTATTGTCAATGAAATATCCAGCACATAGTACGGTAGCCCTTGGGATACTGTATCCATAAGTATATTCAATATTTTTGAGTGATGGATCGAAATGGAATTGAGAGAGTGTAAGTTTACGACTTTGTTTTGTATTGTGGACGAACGGACACATCCCGCCTCGTAAGTGATGCTCATTCCGTTCTTTTGAAATGGGTATTCACTGACATTAGAACGAAATTGGTTCAGAAATACCAATGATTCGGAGTGGTTCACTCGTTCTCATTCCAACAACAACAACGTTAATGCCGTTTATATCGAATGTGGTGTCTATGCAAATGTGGATGGATCGATGGATGGATGGATGAGAAGAATGGGGATGGGACTACATGAATATTGTACTGCAATATCAGATCAATGTATATAACTTGAGATCAAATGAGATGTGATTACAACATGAGAGATCAATATATAACTGTGTTTGGAATGTGAGATCAAAGAAAGGAGTCGATGCCCTGATCTAAAAGAGTCATTGGGAATGATATATCTACTGTTCCATCCAGCTGTATGGATTGCGAGCTCGCTTCTCGAATTGCATCCACGAGTAAGGATTGCGTGCCCTCTTACCCTCGGCCTGTAATGGAACGAGTCATTATCATTCATGGACAATGTCGTTCAACGTGTGTGATACGCTTCATAGGTCGAAAAGTATGTTACAAAGTACAAAGCCTGACCGCATTTTGAGCCAAAATTTCTCAAAAATCGAAAAACCTGACCGCATTTTGAGCCAAAATTTCCCAAAAATCGAAAAACCTGACCGCATTTTGAGCCAAATTTGCCAAAAATCGAAAAACCTGACCGCATTTTGAATACCGAGAACCTAGCTATTCGACCTATGATACGCTTCAAATTATTTTTTTTCTCATTTTCGTTCGAAAGACACTCCCCATAGGTGGGCGCGTAAAAACGAATTTTTTTCGCACACAGCCTTGCCTTTCCTTGCGGAGATTGCGCACAGCTTTGCCTCGCAAAAATTGGAAAATTTCCAGTCAAATCTACAAAAAAATGGCCAGGCGCATATCCTTGCCTTACAATTCTCCGGTTTACGCATAGCCTTTCCCCCAGCCTGCCCACCTATGCCACTCCGCAAATTGGCCGTACTCGCCGTGATGTAATCTGTGGTGAACCTCCGGATATTATTATATATTTGCTCCATTTCCGCTTCACCTTGTCAGATCTGCCCATCATCTATCTATCCCCCCCTTGAGTGGTTATGGAAAATTGGCGCGTATCTCTGTAAGATTGGAGAGTGAGAATAAGAGAAACCTGGAGAGAGAGAGAGAGAGGAGAGGACGGATCTGAGATCTCATAAATGGCGCAAGTTATTATTATTCTTATATACACTCATGTGTTTCCTTTCCTTCCTTATACTCGTTTTGAGAGAGATAATTCATATTCCCATTCCGAGATGGGGATTTTGATTCCAGTGTATGATTATCGTAATATGCTAAGGGTGCAGTCAATTGGATGAAAATATTGCTCTCATGGTTAGCTGAAAATGGTGAAAACCGTAATTGGTTCGCCGAAATATTTCTAACGTGTCATTAGTCTGGCATGGATATCAATTGATCATATAGTGTGACGTGGTGTTTCGTTAATGTCCAGAGACATTCCGTACTGTCCGTACTGATAGATTAGACGTAAGGAGTTGGTATACTACGTATATTTACGTAGAACAGAAAGTTGACTAGAATCTCCATTCATTTCATCGCAATTATACCACCTACCACAAGCAAGTGTATGCGCTGTGTGGTTGTAAATGTTTTGACACCACAACCATGAGTCTATATTTCCGGAACTCTTAAAGTGGCCATGCTATTTGTCAATAGAATGCTGATGTCACAAACCAGCGAGGAGTTGTTTTAAACTAATCCTCCTACGCCGGTCACATCACGATTCACTTGGAAAACGATTTGTTCCCTTTACATATACATATATATGGTCACTTGATTTAATCTTATGCCTCAAACGACCCTCCGAAAGCAAGACTACTGTGGGACCATTGTAATTCAGAGTTTTCTTAGTGTTGTCACTGAGAATGATACTGTCAGGAGTATATGATATAATAATGAAGATACCATCCATGAGTATGGGTTTCTCGATCTCTTGTCCACTCTGTCTGCCATCCAACTGTATGGATTACGAGCTCGCTTCTCTTCATCTGAACATAATGTAATTTTAAAGACACACCCCGTTCTAATTTAAAATTCTCTGCTCTTGCAACGATCTCTCGCTTACGATAGAACATTGCCCAAGCGGAGAGTAAAATTAACTCGGGACCCGTAAAAAAATATAAGAAAAAAGTTGATTTTGTTTTGAAAATTGCACAAGTGTTCTTTTCAATGACGTGAATACAATTGTTATACTGAATCTGAAGTGGACGTAGTGCTTATGTTAACAGCAATCATGTTCAAGGATCTCTCAAAGCACGCACGATTTTGGAGATCGAAGTTTCTGACATATTGGTGTTTTATTGAATTCTGAAGGACCTCACTCACTTTTTTCTGTGAATGATTTCTTTCTCCACTATTTTACTACAGAAGACGCATCTACCATAAATAGTATAGGCGTTCACATTCAAATCATTGAGAGTATTCCTTGTTTTTTTGTTCTCCGCATGTTTAGGCTTTTTTTCTATTAGTGTGCAGTTTTTTTTAAGCAGTGAACATGATTTGCGTCACTACCGTAGTCGTCAATTGCAAATAATCATACGAAAATTTTAAAACATTAATCTACTAACCAATCTCGTCTTGTTCTGCTGTTGCAATGAAGACAATACATGAGAGAAGAACGAGGAGAAGAAGGGAGGACATTAGAGATGGAGCCATGGTAAAAAAAAGAGACGATGAGAAGGTGATGGTTGGATGTACCTAGGATGAGGGAATGCTGTAGGAATGGGATATGGTAATAATAAAAATAATAATAATAATAATAATAATAATCGTCAATATTCATTTGTGATCTATGACCATATAATAATATTTTATGGTCATAGATCACAAATAAAGGTTAGTATCTCAGAACATAATGGCGATTAAGGTTAATATGTGATCTGTGTATTTGGGATTACGGTAGGAATATAACAACGAAAAAAACACGGGGGAAGATGTAGGCATGCGAGTGTTTCTACTTCATCAATTAAGAGTCAAGTAGCAAATTGGGATAAGAGCAGAAGAAGTAGAAGAAGACAATGAAATATATGTGGCTATATCGGGAGGAAAGGCCAATGTGGGCGAATGGAAGGGAAATGAATGGGGGATGAGAGTGAATCAGGAGTCTGCTCCTCCTCCCTCCCCTTACATGAAATATGTCTGCCCCCATCAGGAAAATGCGAAAGTGGGCGGAGCTTATGGGGGGTAGATGAAGAGATTTGATGAATAGAAGAGGTAGTAAGACAGTCATAAGGACGATGAAATGTGAAATGGAAGATGGTGGATTAAGAATCGAATTTGGATGTGGTCGTAGAGACGAATATAGCAATTCTGTGCTGAGTCTGATCCACTCTTGTGTAATATAATATGTTTGTTGATTGGATTAAAGAAGAAAAAAGCTGCTTGTTTTGGATAGACTATGTGCCTATGTTTGAATGAGCCATAAAAATAGTAGCAATGTAATGGAAAGCGCTAGACCACTGCGCACACTAGTCTAATTTAGAGAAAACGGATTAAGGGTTAGGTGACGATAACGATAGCCGTTGCAATGTGAATTTGGGACCATTTTTTATTGAGCGACCTAATTGTAGTAAAGATAATTTTGCTGTATTCTTTGATTTTTCTACGTATAATATCATCAGAATGGATTAATTTTGCAGTTTTGCAAGATAGTAAAAAATAGGATTCGTGCATGTTTCCTCATTCATTATGAAAGTAATATGAGGAAATAATGACTTATTAACGACTACTGGAATGAAATGTGGGCACATTCCAACAGCATTATCAATGTTCAAGTTAAGCAACTTGTCTCCGAAATTTCCCTATTGTGATGTTATTGTAATGGAATATACTGTTGATTGAATAAGGAATATATAGTAAAATCATGCTCATGATGATGATGATCAAGGATACCTTGTCACACTAAAAAAGTTGAAATGAAAAGATTTGCATGTTACGTGCTTGAAATGGAAATCAAGTTTGACGGACGAACTTCTTTGTGTGTTGTCGGCCTTCTTTCTCCAATTGAAAGAACGTGGAGTCAGTGGCGTGTCAACTCTCAATCCCTGGAGACCCCATGGAAAGAATTGAGGATGAACGAGAAATAGATTTATAGACCATGCTCAAGACTATGTAGAGGAGAACTAGTTGAGTCTAGATGTGCATTGAAGTATGTTGAGGAAGTACAACAATCGTAGTTATAATCCCTTCCATGAACGATGGAGCCTCTCCCCAATTGTCTCCTTCGTTGTCATTGTCTCTCTTTCACTCACTAAGACCATTCAATGGCTTATGGAAAGAAGTCGTCCATATGAAAAATGAGACTGCCTATTTTTATCAAGAGACTACATTGGTTTATTTGGCCAATGATACGACGAATGATGTATTGGATGAGGATTAGTTGAATGGGAGTGAGAGAGGTGGGCCCATGGGCACAGTATAAGCCATTCTTTGCGCCCATGTGTACTATTAGTGTAAAATCATTTAATTTAGTCATTTGGGCGCGCTTTTGTGGTCGAAGTATGAACCCTAATGAAGACTATGCATGTGTGTTGTTTGTTATGGAGGGATGTGCGTTGTTATATATGACCGATAACCTTATTTGGGCGGATAGGTCATTGGATGCTGATCAAGAATGGATGGTATTAATAACATAGATGTAAAATGGAATACGCGTGCGAAATGACGCAAACATTTGAAATAGTTTATTATAGCAAAGCTATTGGATCTAACTAAGAGGATTTTCATTCTTCCCAGCAGCCCCAGATTATGCTAGACGTCGCCTATGTACATCTTGTGAATGGTCTCTAATATAGATGATATGTGACGCATACTGCTATACATAGCCACACCGGATGAATTATGTTGTGGTTGAGTAAGAGTGGGCGCTTGATGGCGGAAGTGTGTTGTGCTATCTATGTAGAGAAGGTGTCACATTGTGAGAGCACGAGCGAATTCTATGTAGAAGGCTAAACGTGTGTTTACCGGTTAAAGCACATTGAAGGGCTACATCGAAATTTTGTAAGCGATTATGACGAATATGGAGTTACAATTACGCGAACTAAAAAGAACTTAAAATTTCCTACCACTAAATCCATACGAAATTTTTTCCAAGCCATTTGCAAGTGACGCTTTTTTTGGGATGGTGGGGTTGGTTGATTTTGTAAAAGGGAAGACAACGAGGGAAAAGGAAGGAGTGCAATAATTGTTTTGTGACTGTGTGATCTTTGTTTGTAGATGCGAACGACACAACAGGAGAAGGAAGCGAAGGAATTGGAGGATAAGAGGAGACACGAAGCACAGGTACGGAGGGAATATATCATTTATCTGAGATAATGTCAAGATGTTATCGTGGTAAAGGGAGTGCGATCGGTGTCGGCGATCTATCTGCTAACTCTGAGTAGTGGGCGGTTAAGAGATCGTTGATAAGTGTCTCTATCCATTTATGTAAGATGAAGCGTATGGCGGTTAGATATCCGCTTTATCGCCCAGTCGATCAGGGTTGTGCGGCATGGCCATGCCGGTATCGCAAAAAAATGAGTATTTTTCGCAAAAATGAATATTTTTCAATATACAAAAATAAAATTTCGTTCCGGAATTCTTCAGCTTTACGGAAGGTGTAATACTGTAACTATTGATTGGAAAATATTTCGAAACGCTTTTTTGAAAATGAAAAAAATTCGGCGTATGCCGTTATGCCATATACCGAATATTTGCTCATACCGGACAGCCCTTATGATAATTGTGTCATTGAGGTTCGTGAGCGAATGGAAGTGGATGACGCTAATAAGGCAGCAGCTGTGGCATCAGTTGTACCACCTCTACGGATGAACACGTCGATCCTGAATGAATCTGAATCTAATATTCTGATCAATCCAAGATCGATACCTCCTCCGTCTGTCTATCCGAATATGGTACGTTTTTTAGTTCTTTTTTAGTTTTTTAAAGTTTTTTTTTCCGATATAGAAAACACGTTCAGGGGATTTTTTTGGAAATGATTTTTTTTTTGTATAAAATTGGCCACGACAATATTGCGAACAATTTTTTTCCTTTCAATTGTATTCGACCATACTTTTTCATACCCTCATAATGCGAGGATCGACCCACTATATAATTCTCATTTTATGATAACAATTTAAGCGAGAAATAATGATTTTTCTAAATCTATCCACTATCGAAAATCCTGGGAGGGCTCCGGAAATGCATGCGTATGATTTCATTTTGCGAGTTCTTTTCGCGCTTGTGGGAGTTTGAAGGCGGAATTCGCGACTATTCATTGTTTCTCAAATGTGCTTCTTTTGATGATTCCTCAACTTTCTCATGGATTGTTTATTCCGTTGAAGATTCAAGTTTCATTCCGAGAATGAATACGCGTATGGCTTATTTTATATTCATCCCCTCTCCTCCCTTCATTTATGATAGTATTTCATTTATTGAGAACTCAAGCGAACACGGATACGATATTATAATATTATACTGAGAAAGAAAAAGTTGTTTTGTGCATTTGTTGATCTCATTAACACATTTTTGACACAGTGATCTGCGCATAAAAATGTTATTTTGATGATTATGATTATGATTATTTTGATGATGATGATTATTATTTTATTATGAGATGGTCTAGAAATAGGAGAGGAGGAAGTAGAATAATGATTGCCTCGGATGCACACTTCTGTGAGAATCAAACGTGGGCAACATACGGAAAAATGTGTATGGTTAGCTGTAAGGACATAAGAACAGACAATTTTTTAAAAAATCATCATAAAAGTTTGGTTTTTCTTGCTATGGCACTGTAAGTGTCATATATGACTCTTCATGGAGATTTGCCGTTACTTACATATGATAAAAAGTTATAAGAGACATTGGAGATTTTCAAAATACATAACCACTGGCCGAAAAAACGGAGCCTTAATTATTGCATGTTATATAGTGTTCTGTTATTTATCGTTTATTATTATGGTCCATATTGTACAGAAAAGGGGGAGTTGCACTGATGCATAAGCGGATATTATGGTGGGAAAATACTTTTCGGCCGGAATCGGTTCAACCCTTTTTCAGTCTATTTTAAGACAAGAATCCTTTTACGAGATTATATTTTCGTGGGCCATTTGGAAAATTGTTCATTAGTGTGGATTAGCCAAGGGCAGATCATGTAAATATCCGAAAAGTAAACGAGGAAATTGTGGAAATCTGTCAATAATTGCGGGGAAATTATGACAACAATTGAGAGGAATAGTATTTACGTGAAATTGTTTACTTGTAATCTGAAGTGTTTTTTTCAAGTCCATTAGACGAAAATATACAAGCGTAAATACTTAGAAAACAATAGAATAGGTCATAACGGCTACATCTAAATTATAGGACACTACATTCTCGTGAATTCTTTCGTCACAACTTTGACAGATGTTATACAATTTCTCATTTTGACGGACACAGTTAATGCGAAAGTTGCGAAGTGTCTCTAGAATATCGGAAAAACGGAAATGCCAATGATAAAAGGCATCTGCCTTGAGCACTCTAACTACTTATTCCTCTAACGTAATACATAATAAATTAATCTCTGAACTGATTCAGTGATATGAACGATCAGCAAAAAATAATTCTGCTCTCGGTCTAAAATTGAAATAATCTAGAGTGCAAATCTTTCATCCCTTCTATCCTTATCCATTTAGAATGGGGCACCACCATACTTATACACATAGAACAATATAAATATAAGTGGTGATGTGATAATAATAGAGAAGAAATATGAAGTGGAAACTCCATGATTTTGTTCTTGTGAAGTGTTTGCTGAAGAAATATGTGTGAGTGAGGAAATGATCAAAAATGAAACAAAAAAGTGTTAAAAATGTAATGTAATAGGTAAAAAAATGTAAAAAATATGTGCTTAATTTAAGTTACATTATAATTTATATTTACAAGTTATACATGACATTAAACATTTAATTATGAATCTTAAAAATACCCTCCGAGGTAAAATAAATTTATTATTATTATTATTATTGTGATTTGAGATGTACCCTCCTCCTGCTGCCCCTCTTCCTTCTCAACAAGTATTCGATCCCTCTGTGATGGCCAATGAGCAACATAGGATGATTATGGAGATGCGTATGAGACAACAACAACAACAACAGAATGCACTAATGATCAATAATGGCCAGAATAATGGACAAGTGAGTGATGATCTTTGGTCTTTCCCTTGTCACCTTTAATCATTTAAAGGTTTATTGATATTGATCATTAATCTTTTATATTTATTAATTATTCCTGAATTGGATTCATGATAGTTCAATGAGTAGATAAATATAATAGATTCACGGTGACTTGACGAATATCATTTTGATTAACCTTTGATTGTTTTATTTGATCTTTAATCTTTGATCTTTTGATCTCATTCATTCAGCTTCTCCAACGTCTTCTCGCGGGCGGTTCTGCAACTATTCCCACTCCATCAATACCTCGATTCTCTACTACTCCTGCTCTTTCCAATGCCCAATCGGCTCTCGCATCTGCTTTATCCGCATCCTCATCATCTACAGCATCCTCATCTGTTACGCCTACCGTAACCCCAGCTCTGTCCACAAGTTCATTTGCCCAAGCCTTTGCTAAACAGAACGCTGCATCGACGGCTTCTAGCCAGGAAGGTATGAACTTGAAATTGTTTTGCTGATGTTTTAAGTATTTTTAAAAAAATAATTAATATATTAAATTTATAAAAATTTCAGTTCCGCCTCATGTTGGATGCATTTGCTGTGCTGATGATGCTTTCCTGGTAATTAATTAATTGTTTATTTAAAAAAAATTTATACTTAATCGTATTCTGTCATATTTTGTTAACTATTCTTATCAGCTGCACTAATTGAACTGTTATGGAAGGCTTCTCAGAAACTTATCAATCCGTTATGGACATAAATGTTTTAAAACCCGTGTGATATATTTTCAGTCTCGTTGGTTCACTGCCTATGATCGTCTAATCGATAGGAATGATGATATTGAGTAGGCGATACGTTAGATAAGGAATACATTTGAATTCAGTTTAATCATTCATTTCTCTCACAAACAAAGGCCATTTTCTTTTAACCCTTGTATTTCTTTCATGACCCTTTTGAGATATTGTTTTATTCTGAAACTGAACCGTTTTATCTGAAAATGTAGTAATTGTGAATTGAAAAAAAGCTGAAAATTGTTCTTGTTAGCTTTGTTAATTCGGTTCATTTTCATTCCGTTTGATTGTCCTCAATAATGAAAACAAATCTTAGGTATTCATGATTCCATTATTTTTATTTCGTTTGGTTCAATTATATGTTATATAATAGGATTCACTATTTCGGTCGTATCTCATATCGTGTTCAAAAGTTACGAAAAGTAAAGAAAAAATCAGAAAAAAGTCTTGCACAGTCTTGTTTTGCACAATATCTCACCTCTTTTTCTTTTCTTTCCCTAACTTTTGAACAGGGCATCAATTGTCAGTATAGGCAATTCATTCATTCACCTCCTTTGCATGTTTTCTTCGTTCGTCTGTGAATTTCATAAATGAGTAATTAATTATTTATTTTTTATTGATTTTGCATCATTGGTCATACTTTGATTATTGCAGGCTGGAGAATCGGCGTGTCTTCATAGTATTGTTCTGTTCAAAGTTACGAAAAAACAAAAATAGAGGCGAGAAAGTTCAAAAAGTAGAGTTTTCTCTGATTTTCTTTTCGTGATTTTTGAACACAACACTATTTTCTTTCGATACACCTTTTCTTCGTTTTACTTTGTGAGATTTTAATTTTTTTTTCTTTGTGAGATGGTAATTACATCACATCATAATACATTTATCCGAATATGAAAGATGCATGAATGCCGTGTATGAAAATGAGTCAAATGAATCTAGATGAGTCTCTGAGACTTTCATTGAATGAGAAAACAAAGAATCAATTTTATGGCTACCGGTATTTAAATAAATTCGATTAATTATTTTTTAAAGAACTTTGCTTATAAATGTTCCCTGATATGTGCATAATGAGAGATTATGGCAAAAAAGTAAAAAGATTGGAATAATTGTGGATAGTTTGGAATTCGGTGTTTAGCACCCTCAACCTGATCTGTTCATGGATTCTATGCTGTATATGGTCGAAAAGTTAACAGAAGGTGTGGTCTTATCATATCACGCACTATTTCTCTGTTCTTTGACATGGAGACATACGAAATGGAATTCATAATGGCGATTCATCTGTTCAAAAGTAGAGATAATAAAAGAAAAATATAGAAAGTGTGTAAAACGAGGAGAGTTTTATCTTCTCTTTTTTTCTTTTCGTAACCTTAGAACAGCATATCTCCGTTACAATACTTTCAATGGGTACTACAGAAGTGCTGGGGAGTTTGATGAAACTATTCGAACAGCCAGAAGTTCAGCCTCTTCACCTGATACTGTCTTCATATCAACTACCGTATTCGTTACGTGACCATTCTGAATTGATTATTTATTGGTTTACTGGTTAATATGAATGAACAATGTTTAATTGATTAGTTGATTTATTGATTTATTTACTTACAAATGTTCTATTATCGATTGGTGTGCATGTCACTTTTGTTGTTTTCGTCGAATTATCCATAGGTTGATTGGACTTTTGCTGCAGTTGTGAGTTGAGTGCGCCTGTATTTCATTGTTTACTGTATTGATAATGATTACGGTATCTACTGATTTTTCAATTGTTATGATTAGGATACAAATCGATGATTGTTAATAGTCTATCGATAATGCCTACCGTATAATATCCAGTTAATAGCTGAATTAGTGAAGGGTAGTGCATGTATGAAATACATACAATACACAAACCACGAGGATATATCATTGCCCTCTATCGCTCCTCTATTTTCTAGATATACAGCGTAGATCTGCAACGATTTATTGTGCGGTGAGACGACTATTAGTGGTTGTGGTGCATGATACTTACTGTAGCCACCCAGAAAGGCGTCCAGCAAGTGAAGTAGAAGCACGCAACAGCGAACGTGTAGAGTGATATGCGCATGAGTGGGATGTGTGAGGACTGAAAGTAATAATTTTATAAATGGTAATGTACAAGTATATGATTTCATGCTCATGAAATACAAATTGAGATGTGAATTTTTATATGATAATATTTGTGATTCATGGTTTTTTGGAAACTACGATGGCGACACCATAAATGGTGTCGCCATCGTCAATGATGTAAAGTAGACGACGTTTATTCACTGCGTTACCAGAGCGGTCATTGTGTCGGAGAAAAAGGTAGAGAGAAAAGCGAGAGATTACGCAAAAGTGAGTGAACGCAGACCATAGCCATAGTGCGCCATTCCTTATTTTTTTGGCATTTTGGAAATGAGCTATCTCCCTGTATTGGAGAAACGCTATGTTTATTAATCTTCCCCTTTTCAATTGTACACTATAGAGATGTTTAAAACTTGACTGGCCATGAATTATTTGTAAGTTAATAAACAGCAAGTGTATTTTTGGATATAATTATTATCTATTTATTTGTTTAGGTTTATAAAAAAACATTGTAAGATGTAATTTTAATAACCTTGAAATTGCGAGCATGTCGTCGGAGGGCCATGAGTAGTTTAGTGTAGAAGAATGTGACAAGACATAGAGGAACAATGAAACAAAGAAAGAATTGAAAGATCGTAAATGAAGTGAAGTAGGCCGAGGAGACATCTTGCATCGTACACTGCAAAATGAGTTTAAAAAATATATTATCTTATACATGGTCCCAAGATGTTCCAATTCTCCACTTTAGTCATCGTTAACTATTAGGAACTTTATCATAGCGTTCAACCTCTTGTTTTGTCTATTATACATAGTATGGAAGTTCTTTGATACCTTCTCGATCTTCATTCTCGTCTTTCTGTGAGCGTTTTCCTTCTCGAACAGAATGATTTCTCTTGTATCAAACGACAATAGGAGAGGGCACAGAGTTAATGTAGCATACAGTACAAGCCCTGTCAATATATAATTTAACATTTAAATAACTAAAAAAACAGGTATTAATAGCTTAATATGTATAGTATTAATATGATTCATAGATAACGTTATGAAAATAACAAATAAAACATACCGAGCATAATATATATGGAGACTGTACGAGATCTCAATACTTTGTTACGAGAACTGAAATATTAACGATTTAGGATATTTGAAAAGCTTGTCAATAAATATTTTGCTTGAATTAGTATATCTTGTGCTTATTAATGTTTGCATGACTCATGCCTTTGTTTGAAAAAAATTTCAAAATACCAGAACCACATTTTCGATCGTAATCATAAATTTATTTTTATGTTACTTTTTACTCCGGTATTTTTTGTCCGTGGGGTGCGCCATGGGCAGCACCATGGTGTGGGACTAGGGCGCACCCCGCGGGATTTGGCCTCTGGACGGCGTACCCCACGGGATATATAAAGGGCGTGCCCCATGGTGTGGAATGAACTGTGTGCCCCACGGAATTTGAGGTCCACACCCTAGATCCCGTGGATCTAGATCCCTAGTCCCACACCATCTCCGGTATTTTTTTCTCGCGGGGCGCACCGTTCAATCCCGTGGTGTACGCCGCGAGGTACACCACGGGGTAGAACCTTGAGACGGGGTACTCCGGTATTTTTTACTCGCGGGGCACACCGTTCAATCCCGTGGTGTGCGCCGCGAGGTACACCGCGGGGTAGAACACTTAGACGGGGTACCTCGCGAGCTGCAGCCTCTAGACGGGGAGCCCCGCGAGGTGGACTACGGCGTGCCTCGCGGGGCAGGAGGGACGGTGTGCCCCGCGAGATTTGATGTTCACCCCGCGAGGCACGCCGTCACTTCCACACCGTGGTGCACCTCGCGGTGTACCCCACGAGATTTGGCCTCTCAACGGTGTGCCCCGCGAGCAAAAAATACCGGAGTACCTCGCGAGCTGCAGCCTCTAGACGGGGTGCCCCGCGAGGTGGATGATGGCGTGCCCCGTGGGGCAGGAGGGACGGTGTGCCCCGCGAGATTTAATGTCCACCCCGCGAGGCACACCGTCCCTTCCACATCGTCGCTGAACATCGTGCTGAACCTATCATAACTCCCCGGTGTACCCCGCGAGATTTGGCCTCTCAACGGTGTGCTACGCGAGTAAAAATTACCAGAGATGGTGCTGCCAGTGGCGCACCCCACGGACAAAAAATACCGGAGTATGTCAGAAAAATAAAAATAAAAATCATCGTATAACATTTATTTTGTATCAACTTTTAGTTTAGCATTTGGGTGTATGCATGTTTATTAATTTAAATTTTTATGAATAATTTTATTTCTAATTTTTTTTTGTAAAAAAGAGTACTTACATGCAAACTCCTGCGTAACGATCGAAAGCCATCGCTGTTAGAATCAGAGCCGAGAGGATCTTGCCAAAGTTCTCAAAGACTGCGTGCAGCTTGCAGAGAACACTCCCGAACATCCAAAATCCGAGAATCTGGAAAGGATGAAATATTGAAGATCAAAGACCAAAAATCGAAGATCAAACCTGGTCGATAACTGTGAATGGAAGAGATAGACATACACCAAAATCAACGCACGACAGAACGATAATATATAGTAGAGTGTTATCAAGTGTTGTTGTTTTGGATCGAAGCAAGTGCATAATTGTCGTCAGAACCGCGACGTTTCCACACGTTCCTGAAATATCAAAGGTCATAGATCGAAGTTCAAAGATCAAACTACAAAAGTAACTTACCGAGTACGAACAAGAGCATGTATGCAACGGCCATGATGACAACGTGGGCGTCTTCGTGATTCGGTGGTGGAAGCACATCGACGATTTCCATCTTAACAATAAAAATCAGATATCAAAATTCAAAGATCATTTGTACAGTAATCAACGTATTGTTGACTACCCTACTTTGTCTCATCAAAATTTCATAGGAAGCCAACGTAAGGGAACTCATTCTTATTCTTATTCTTTATTTCCTTCACAACAAATTAGAGGGAGAGAGAGAGAACAGATATTTAGCATATGTTGATGGAAGTCCGTCGCGTTATAAGCGAATCGGTTGAGGGCAGCAGGGAAATGGCCATGGGTAGCTAATTTATTCATAGTGATAGTTTATTTGTCTGAAAAAATTGTTTTGTACCTTTAACTATTATTCTTTTCGTTTCTGGAAGCGATCAATAATTCATTTTCATTGGTCATGTATACCTTCCCTTGTTACTACACTACTGTCACTCATTCACTTTAACATTTCTAGAAAGAAAAGACGAAGAAATGCGACTTTTCTTGGTTGATGACAATTTGCAAGTCAATGAATTGAGGTTGGATGAAATGACGAAGGAGAATCATGGAGAAGATGAAGAAGAAGGAGGAAGTTAATGAAGACGTATAAGTATAATAGCAAAAGAGATTGTGCAAAAATTTCAACTAGGAAAAATTGAGAAACGTATTAGAATATAGTATACATTTCACATTGTTTCATGTGATGTCAAAAGTCAGGAAAAGAAATCAAATGAAGAGAAAAAAGAGGCGAAAAAGTATGTGAAACAAGGATTGTTTTCTCTGTCGTTCTTTTCTTTTCTTTCTACTTTTGAACAGAGTATTATATAGCGAGAAACATTTCATCAATGGCCATCTAGGGATGCTGCCTTGCAAACCGACGAGGTAGCATACAAAACATAAAAAATGGAGAGACAAATCTTGTCGAAAGCATTGGCCAAACGTAAAAGTGCAATATCACACCCCTAATATGAATCAAAATAAGATCCAACGGTTGACGGAATTTCGAATGCAATCTCCCTTTAGACCACAGTCGTTCATTCTTTGCAATTGTGAGACAAAGGAAACATTTAAAATGGAGAAACAAAGAAATAATAGGATAGAGTGAATAGAATTCAAGAGAATATTCTACGATATAATAAATGACGTTTGTCATTCACCTCAGACCATATCCGAATTACAGAAAAGAATTGAAAATATAAAATGATGACATATCATTTCATTCAAAAAACCTGCATAATATGTGAGCTTGATCAATGAAAAGGATGACTAAGGTTTTGAGCAAAATCTCTTTCGCAGAGCACAGAAGGAAAGCACGTTCACATCGAGAAAGCAATAAATAATCAGAGCGAAACAAGCTTTTGGACACCATGAAAACTCATTGCTTATAAGACGATATTCTTCGGTGACAATTCAGTCTCTTTTTATTATTTACATCTGAATATTATCTTCAAATGTTCTCGAACCAAGTGCAGTAAAGCTGATTTGGCGACTGAATTTCAAGTGTATATGAAACTCTCAACTCGTTTCAAAAATCTTTTGATCCACGGGATAGCATTGCTTTGTTTTCAAATAGCCTGTTCTTTAAAGTATAGTATAGTGTGATATTTGGTTTTTTTTCTGTTCTTGGTATTAGTCCTTGTTGTGCATATCTATGGTCATTTGTGCTATATGAAAACAGGAAATGACTCTACATCCTTCTATCGCACTCTCTCATAGTGTCTATATCTCTATATCCGTCTATGTCCCTCTCTCATATCCCTTCACACTTATGCTTCATTCTAGCATGGTTAGTAATAGCTCTATCCTCTCTATAAATTATCCAAAATATTCTCCACTATAAAGCTCATCGAGATGTAGGAAAACCTTGAATAAATATTCAAGCATATTTGATAAATAGATTATTTGGTTGAAAAAATCATACTCATGTTCCGCTCAAAGGTCGCAAAAAGAACAAGCGCTATGTAAAACGATGAGTGTTTTCTCTTCTTTTCATTTCTTCTCGGTATCTTCAAACAACACAATGAAACATAGAATTAAGCTTCGTTCGCATTGAGTATTATATTATATTCTTCTATCTATTTCAAGACGAATAGAAAATAAGAGAAAGAAAGTGAAAGAATGAATAATACTAAATACACTTTATAATCCTCGACATGGAAAAGTTCACGTATCCTTTGACGTATCCAGACAGTATTGTTAATTCAACTGTATAATTTGATCAAGTACAATATAGTAAAGGAGGAAGCACTCGTACTATACGCACGCTTTTTCAAATGTATTATTTTCATTATGTAAGGAGCTGGATTATATATTATATTACCCATTATATCACGTTTTAAGTACAAGTAACCGATTTCTTTGTAATGCTCTTTTCAAAAGTAAAAAGAAGAAAACGAGACGAGAGAGAGCGTTTTATCTATTTTTCTCTCTTAATTCGTAATTTTTGAACAAGTTTAGAAACGTTTCAACTTACAATAAAAATAAATTGGAAAAAAAACTTACTGCAACAGTAACATTCTGAGATATTGTGATGCCCGGTGTTTTGTTCGTTTCCATTATCGATTGATTCTTGATTAAATGAAAATTTGAATCAATAAGATGATGAAATGGCGCAACTATGAATTCATTCACTCTTCTTCCTGCAATGGACACTTCCAATTAGAATTTTGATTGGAAGGGAATTAGTGGGAATCGAAAAGACAAGAATAATTTAAGAATGACGAGACGAAGGTATAGATGACGTGAGGTAAAATGAAAGCATTAATAATATAATATAATAGTACAATAAATCAGAGATCAAAGAATATGTTAAAGTCAACACTCGTAGACAAAGAGGTCTTCATCGTGTTTAAGTTAAGTAATATATCTGTTACATTTTCATACTTATGATATGATTTTAATCTCGCATTGAATATATTCAGAATAATTTAGGACTTGACATAATATAACTTAAAGAGCGTCATAAACCACTCACATCATGCGTGAGTAGCTCATTTGAATAAACTCATAATGATCAAAAATTGGATTTGGCAATGGGGGAATTATTGATGAATTACATCTGATATAGTACTTATTTCTGTGAACAGTTGATATAATTTGGATAAACAGAAATGACGATTATGACTCGTTTTCTTTGCTTTACGAACTCACAACAATCCACATGGTGTACCGCACGTACCGCACCATATCAGACAAGTCACGGTCAAAATAGTCGTTTGTCGTGAATTAATATGTGGATGAGACTGGAGAACAAGAGAACAAGAGAAGGAGGCAGGGGAGAGTGAAAAGGAGTAAAAGTAGTTGAATAGAGTGAATAATATAGAAGTATAGAGGAGGAGACAATAGACGCAAATGGTATACAGTAATGGCCGAAATCATATTTCAAGACAGTTTTTTTCTCTTCAAAACATCCGATACGGCTCAAATTTTTACTAAATATTTAATTTGTAGTGGCAAGTTACGTAAGCTTTTGGATCATTACCAGATCCATCCACAATGAAAAATTAATCAGTTAATAGATATTGTTAAAATATCCTATTTCGTCATTTAAATTTAGCTGGTGAAATAATAACGCCAATTTTAATTCAATAGTGTAATAAGATTTATGAGGGAGCCTAGAACAAGTTGATCCGGCAATAATGGAACCCAGGGCGTTCGATAGGACAGAGTGCTGTACATCCATTCGGGAACCCCCTACCTTGACTTATTTATCTTAGTCGATGTCGTAGCATTCTCCAGAACACTGAGAACGGGTTGAGGATTGTCATTGGTTGACCATTTTCACCTTTTCACCACTTTCATCATTTCATCCCCATTTTCAAAACGGTTCCACATGTCGCCATGGCATAACCCTCACCAAACTGTAGACGCATGTATCTCTTGTAGCTGCTTCACAGTCTTCTCATTCTATTATAGTCTGGAAAAGTGAACAATAGGACAGCGCATGAACATACGATGATACCAAATATTTTTCCAGCTAACCAAGCTAATTAAATCTAAAGAAAATTCAAAAGAAAGACTGGGAGCTGGTCTATCACGGCGGTTCAATGAAGAGAAAACCGTTACATTTAACTTTGGCTTGAAGGCTCTTGCATTACGAAAAATAGGCAAAGTTGATTTGCACTGGGCGGGATTCGAACCTACGAGGTTCGGATCGCTAAACAAAAGCTCTATCCACTAAGCCATCTCGGCAGGTCTCTCGAATCGTAAAACTCGATGATAGGTCTAGTCAGAAGCGAGCGCCCAGATATACCGTAATCAACTTTCGCGCTGGGAGAGCCTAGATGTTTTACTGCTTATCATCACTCAGTTTGCGATACTTTCTTTCTCAGGCAAGAGCTTCTTAGTTACTATCATTGAGCCGCCGTGTCTATATAAGGGCAAATGAGCATTTAACATTATCCCATCATTTCAATGAAATATAAATATTTCAGAAAAGTATTCAAATATACGGACATCGTTATAGATGCAAATAAAGATGATTTGAGAGAAAATAGATGGTATACAAACGCAATAGATCTAGACTCAAGGGGAATTATCCTAGTAATCCACGTTCCTTTGGTCAACATAACTGTAAGCGAGCTATATCTGAGATGCACAAAGAAAAAAGAGAAGAGGAAGGTCAGAATATGTCAAACGAGATTATTTGTATTCGATTGTACGAATGTACTGTAGATATCCAGACTACAATTGATTGTATTTACGAATGGAGTGACTTATGGAATATGACCTTATCACCATCTAACAGGGATGGGCGAAAAAGATTTTTCGTATTCGTTTTTTTCGTTTTTTTCGACCACCAGACGAAAAATTGTTCGATCGAAAAATTTTTCGTCTTTCTCGAAAATTTTTCGAGTTTTACACTAGATATTCTGGGAGTTCAAAACCAACGAAATATAGGGAAAACGGGATTTTCAACTACAAAAAAGGTATTTTCGAAAGAAATTCAATACTTTTTTTCATACTGTATGTTTTCCACTCGAGAAATGATCGAGTAATACTGTATTTTCACTTTTTCTGAATCGCTGACGACTGTTTTTCCATATAATTTCAAGCCAAATTCACGAACATCTAGCAGGTAAAATTCATGTGAAAAAAAATTCCCTCCCTGGAAGTATGGAAGTGGGGTCATTTTTCTGTACTACGGAAACCATCCTGACCGACAATCGTAGTCGTCTCTCTCATTCCACTTTCGAATCTTTGATTTTTCTCAATGTCAATATTCCTCTTATGAGTTTCGTTTGAGGTGAAGCTGTGTCGAATTTACGTTTCTTATTGTTTCTTCCTCTTCCATATTTTGCCTAAATAAGTTTTCTGGAAGCATAAAATAAAGAATGACTTTCGAGCTCAACGATTTCAACATTATAAATTACTTTAACAGTAAAATTTGATTTTTTCGTTTTTTCAAAAAAAAATTTTTCGAAATTTTTTCGAGGTTTTGAAACGAAAATTTTTCGTTTTCGAATTTTTTTCGTCCGATCATGTTCGCCCATCCCTGCCATCTAAATGCACTGTTATGCATCTTGGTCCACTTTAGAATAGAACTACTTATGTATGTACTTAACGGTCATCCATTGTCTACCAGCGCAATTGTCAAAGACATAGGTGTTTTCATGACTCCTAATCTTAGCTTTAACGATCACATTTCTGATTGTAGGAAAGAGAAGAAATTCATTTATTCCAAGTGAACTAATCTGTTCACCAAAGCGTATTGTGTTTACATTTGACCCCTCCTTGAGTCGTACCTATCATTTTCAAACCTACCTCCTAATTGTTGACCAATACCCTTGAGGATATATAGAAAATTTTTTCTCGTAATTTTTCTTCAGTTGCAAATTGCCCCATCCAATCATACTCATTGAACTTCTTTCTTGAACCTGCACTCCATTGAAAATCGACGATGTATTAGAGATTTGCAATTTATTCATAGTGCTATTCATGGACATTACGAGTATGATTATTCAAAGCTTTTTGTCATATCTCCTCTTAACCGTGATCACAGATTTTTCCCATCCTTATCGTATCTACCTTATCGTATTCATTGAGCATTATCTATCTACCTGTGCATTTAGAGTAATTGATATTTGGAATTAGTTACCTACCGAAATAATTCCATTCCCACCGCCCCCTTCCGTGCAGGGCTAGTTAAGACATCCCGAGATATTATATAATTATCCCTTTTCCAAGATTCGTTCGTAGCTCCCAAACTGCCACTGTACCCAAAATCCTCACCGATATCGCTACCGAAGCGATGGACATAAATCAACCCCTTTATGTCATTCTTTTTAATGTTACTATAACACGATGGAAAAGAATAAGAATAATAAGAATAAGATTTGTATGGGTGAAAGAAGTGTCGAAACGTGAAAACCCTAACTTAACATTTTTTTACGAAAAAAAGAAAAAGAAAATCATTTTTATCAGGGAATGTGAAGAAATATCGACATGAAGCGACTTAGAGAAATATAATACTTACAGTATTACTCGTTTTGTCATGGTGACTGGTTTTATTGCCTATGTAGGTATAATAATTAATACGCGAATATATTTTTCATATCTACCCGAGAGAACGTAAAACGGTGCTTTTTATTGAGAGGCATATACCAAAACTTCATTAAGAAAGATACTTTTAAATTGAAATTGGTATATTCTATACAGGATGCTTCAACGAACCTTTTACAATGAAATGAATTGAAATTTAAAATTGCAGTCCATATATGAATTTAACTTCAAGTTAAGCTTTGGGTACAATATCTCGTTTTTTCTTTGAAGGAATGATTTACTGATTTATTTATTGAGACTGTATGAAAAACGGAAACCCTTTAGGAGTTCAAATTGATACTCTCTGTGCGCATGCAATGCCATAGTGTTAAGAGATCGGTCAGAACTAGTGTCGGACGTTAAATACAATGCTCTCACCCACGTAAGAAAGAAAAAAAACATGGCATGTACTCGATTGTGCAGTTGTTCGTTTATGAACTTCTTGAAAATTCGAAATTCTGACAAATTCGCAATCCCCAAAAATGCATACAGCGCTTGCGGACCAGCTCTGATAAAAATTTCGAAAAGAAGTGAAATACTGAGAACACTCTCACTTTTCATCCACTCTCTCTCTCTTTTCCTTATATGTTTTCTCAACCGTATATTACTTTCGAGCACTACATTACAAAGTATGGTCATTTATAATTCTCCTCAGATATCCTTTTCCCTCCTCTCCTTGGTGGTCGTATTCCCTCTCTCTCTCTCTATTCTCATAGCAATTTCAACACAGAACGTCTTTCTGTGCTTCTCTGTGGTCTCTCAATCTGCCAAACTCTCTCACTCATATTAGAAATGGAAGAGCGAAACCAATAGCAAACATATGATGAGCGCGTATCCTTTTTGTAGAGCTTTAGAAGGATGAAAGACCATTATATTGGGGATAACAATATAAACACATTCGAAAGTGATATATAAATATCCCATGATATATGAAGATCAACGTCAGTGTTCTGGGACTGTCGGAAGTAAGACGAGCTTCCCCCCCCCATGCACATCAGAGTCCTACTCTTGATAAATTTGTTTTAAATATATTTAAAAAAATATAAATATCCCATGTTTTTTTCTAACAAGGAAGAAAGGAATATAAGACCTCGATACTGTTTCAAAATAGTCTGAAGTCAACTTTAAATTCACACTATGTAAAATCGATCGCATTTTATCAATAACATTATTAAATTCAAGAAAAAAGCCACCCGCATACTGGTAAATGATCACTTGGAGAACAGCTTATGAGACACTATCTGACTCAGTGAACATATTTTGCTTATGGCTTGGCACTTGGCCAAAAAGTGATACGAACCGATCGGGCCCAAATCGTGCACAGTTGTAGTATAGGCTGGCATGAGCTCACAGACGGAGTTTGGGTTCGTCATATCTGCACCCTCGCTAAATATCGTAAGTTCGATGAAGTGTCATCAAAATTTCAATGTTTACGGATTCGTTCGATATGTGTATATGACGAAGGGCAATAGTAAGCAGGTAAATTCCACCAAGTATCATCCCGATCCAAAACCGTGAGACCAAGAAAAAAATTTAAAAAGACATAAAAAATATTTTTCAATTTTATTTTATTTTTCCTACAATTGCCTATCGGTGAGGGTCATTTTTTATTCCTTCAATTTGACGAGTATTCATTAGTGTAACTACTGCATGAAAATGAATTAAAACAAATTGGGAAAAAGTTGCCTTATTCCCGAAAAACCTCGATTAATTCGCCTTTTTATTGCAAACTGAGCCGATTAAGCGTGTGCCGGATACGGTAATGCAAATGCGGAAATTCAAAATTCGGCAATAACTGTTTGTTTTCATTCGATTTCGGTATTATTTTATTGTTTTCTTTTATCATTTGTTAGTTATCTGAATATTTGAATAGTAATATCACACTATTTTTCGGAAAAAATATCAATTTTGAAGTTTTGAATTTGCATAACCGTAACCGGTAAATGCTTATTCGCTCAGTTGACGATAAAAAGGCAAATTAATCATGGTTTTTCGGGAATAAGGCAACTTTTTCCCAATTTGTTTTAATTCGTTTTCATACAATAGTTACACTAATGAATACTCGTCAAATTGAAGGAATAAAAAATGACCCTCACCGATAGGCAATTGTAGGAAAAATAAAATAAAATAGAAAAATATTTTTATGTCTTTTTAAATTTTTTTCTGGGTCTCACGGTTTTGGATCGGGATGATACTTGGTGGAATTTACCTGCCTCGTTATTCCGATCATTCTTCTCTCCATCTTTCTTTGTGCAACACGCAGTCTTTCCTTCTCACTTTCTCTCAGCGTCCATGTCTCGCATCCGAACAAAACGGTTGAAGTGATACACGCCTCGAAGAGTCGTCTCTTGTTCGTCATGGGAAGGAAAAAAAAAAGGAAAAATCGGCTAGCCAGAAGAGAAGAGAGCTTGGACCAGGCCATCCATCCACATTGTATTCTGTGATCGATCTCCTTAGTGTGAGATAGCGGAAACGAGATTGTACCTCCCAAGTACTTTGCTGAGTCCACAAATGAGAAGCTTTTTCCATCCACAATAATTGGTTGACGAGTAGACGAACATGATGATAGAATGTGTGACTTCCTATCGTTGACTTCAAGACCGCAGCATAACTTTACAACATAAGGTATCATTACTAAGGGTAAATTTGCAGTTGACGCAGACATATTTTGCAAAGGATACTTATAATCTGCCGATCTACTGATTGAAATGATATTCGGACTAATCCTGAAAAATCTTACCGGTCTTTTTCAGTCTTAAACAATAATATAAAGAAATCGATACAATCTCTTTTGAATAGAGAATGAGTGAGTCTTACTCATACTAATACCTAATTATACCAGTCTCTTCCTCTCCCTTTCTCTCTCCCTCTGCTTTTTCCTCTCTCGCTCTCCAACCACTTCTCTATCATATATGGGAAATCAAGGAGCTAAATTAGATGGAAAGAATCGGAGGAGGCGAGAGAATTATGTTAAAAAGAAGAATTCGTACACGAAAAGAAGAAGTAGATTACGGTAGTTAGAGGAATGAATAAATGAGAAGAATTGATAATGATTTGGACTAAGAGAAGAAGAAAGAGATCTCCATTTATGACATTTCAAGTTCAGTGGAAACAATGCTTAGTTAATCTTGATATAGGTTATTACTGTTAGTCTTACTATTACTTGGAGTTCGAAGAAATTTTTGAAAAAAGAGCAACAGAATGTTCATTTATTCGCAAGCATACAATACATCAGAATCCCCCCATTGACATGGGATCCCCGAATATCGCGCGAACAATTTGAAGAACTCGCGCACACTCGGCAACTCTACCTCAAAGTTACATTTTTCATCATTTCTTTTTCTTTGCACAATTTAGTTGACAACCTTTTAAAAATTCTTTCCGGGGCACACCCAGGGATCCCTCGACAATGTATTGTACAGATTGCGAAACGGCAATTACTCTTAGTGATAAAGTATGATTCATGCAAATTTTTTATTTGTCTTATTTTTGTATTGTAAATATGTTATAATTTTACTTATCTCTTCTCTAACACATTCTTGATTATAAAGGAACTTCATAACATAAAGAGTGGCTTCAAAAGGGTTTCCTATTCCGCACTCAAGGGACAATGATCAAAATCTGCAAAATGTTTAATCCACTGATAGTGATACTGTAGAAACCATACGCAATTTGTTGATTGTCCCCCCCCCATACTATCATATAATACTCTCCTGGACTGTCTGATGGAATGAACTAGTAATGCGGTGTTCAGAACTTGCGTTCAGAAAAAAAATACGGAAAATACTTTGCAGAAGTTCATGTGGAAAATGCCCCCCAAAATGCTCGATTAGCGATGGGATTAAACAACATAAAAAATTCATTAAAACTTGCGTAAAATCATCGATAATGAGCATTTTCTTAGCATTTTGCGCATGAACTACTGAACATCATTTTCGCATTTTCGTGCATTATCCAATTGAACACTGCATAAGAAGATTTCCCTTGATTTGTTGTTCAATATGTGATACATTCGACCTTATTCTACAGCACTCTCTGACTACCTTTTTTATGCGACAAGATGCAGCCAGAGAAGAGAATTTCGAATTATTTTGGGGATAGGTTTAAGGTAAAAATATTGAACTGAGAACACAAAGATCACTATTCTATTCTACTCCACTTGATTTCCCCCGCAAATCTCATAGAAAAGGCAATATTTTGAAGTAAGCGTTATGATTCACTTATTGAAATAGTGCATTTGGCGCAACCGAAAGACCCAAGGTTCAAGAAGTTACGGAAAATAACTAAACAAGAAAATGAATTACATTACAGTAATAATCAGTGCCACTAATCAAATCTACGGTAATCATAGAAATCAATTATTGATAATTGTAAAACGGTAAAAGTACATTGATACTTTTTGTTTTTGTCAAGATTTCTGAGGTTTTTTGTCTAGTGGTTATATATGACGAGGTTCACTAGAAAATATATGATAATAATGGATGCATTAAAGCGAGCGCCCTCATTAATATAGAAAAAATGACGAAGATAAATATCAAAAAATACAGTCATGCACTGTATTTTGGTCGTATAGAACAGTAAATACGATGTATGAATTTATTTTCCGTTCATTTTCACAGGAATGCGATACATGCAGAAGAAGTTCGCAGAATTTTCTCAGAAAGGTTTTTGATGACGCGAATACTTTGTTGACCAATTCTATCAAAAGTCTAGATCTGCGAAAATAGAATAGAAAGTAAGACATTAAGTGAAAACAAAAAAAAACGAAGAATGGATATCGGAAAGAGGAAGATGATATATGAGAGGGTAGAACGAACGAAGAAGATGAACAGGTTGTCATGTTCTTTCTTTGTGAAATGAAATAGAAAACCACAGTGGGCGGAGTCAGGTGAAAGGGGTTGGCTGTTGAAAATATACTGATTTATGGGTATATTGATATTTTGCGGAATAATTTCACACTCTTTTAATAAGAAAACATCGATAATTGATTGTGAATACAATTCATGAAGACTATTCGATAGTATTGACGTTTATATGTCGAATGTTTGAGTCAAATCATTTTAAGCGATATATGTATATTTTGAATCATTGAATTGAGGAATAGATGAAAGACGAATAATCAGGATATTATCGAGGAAGAAGAGTTCATGAAATTGTCGTATTCAGTGGTCAGTACATAGTACATAATAATATTAGTTAGAATACTAATTGTAAGACGTCTTAATGAATGTAAGAGAGAATACTGAACGAGTGGGCAAATGACGAAAAGTTTGAAAATAGTTCGTGTGAATTTCAACAAAAGCATGAATGAATGGCGAATGGATGACTTTTGACTTATGCGAGAGTTCGTTATTTCAATTGATTTTGATCTTTATTAATTGCCTATTGAATGCCCACCCCAATATCGCATTCCCATTGAATCCGGAGAGTCAGCCCTAATATCGTACTGCTACATTATCAATTGTTGTTCATTTGATTGCTGTCGCGTCTCGGACGTAGATAAATTATTATGATTGCTATCGCGAAAAGAGATGGATGTTCTTTTTTGGAACGTTAGACAACTGCGGTGAAATACGGCCTATACAAATTTTGCCCACCCTCTCCGAAGAATTCAGAACTTGGACAAAGCATGAAAACGTCATGTCTGCATAACATTTTAGTTTTCCGTGTCTCGTATTTCAGATAAACTATTGCAGTATAATTAATGCCTATTTCATTGTAAGTGTTACCTGAAAATAGTCTATTATTAGGCGTGGGAGCAATACTATTATTGGAACTCTTTGCTCTAGTCTTACTCTTTCGTTTCCCTTTAAAGAACTTCGCCAAGGGAAAGTCAGAGAAAATATGAGAGAATGGACGAAACGAGATAGATGGACTCGAAGATCTTTTTTCTGGTGCTGATGTTGAGTGCAATGAATGTTGACACGGAAATAAGGGTAGATAAATTAGAAAACAAACGAAGGAACGTTAGTCTTTTGTGCAAGGAAGCCATGCTCAATTGTAATCAGTAGAATCAAGTAAATGAAAAAAAACGAAGAAGAAGACAAATTCATGAATAGGTGTTATATTGCCAACTATGCGATTGTCACCATTAACTAATGTTTCTTTTCCATATTTCCAAGAGCCTCTTCCCCTCCCCATATATTCCGTGCAGGGATACTAAATTTGCCCCGCTCACAATATTATGTCTCAATCTCGTATTCGTATTTTATATCAATAATAAATTTAAGCTGCCACTCCCCGTTTTTTCCTTCATTATTCATGTTTTAACTGAAGGATAAACAAACAAATAAATAAAAATTAGCTCTTTACCCTTGATTGTGATGGAAGTGAAAGTATGCGTAATGTACTCTTCATAAGTAAAGAAAATTTTAAAAAAAGATGATAGTTTTCTCTGAAATTTAGAACAGAGTATGAGAAGAAGTATTGGAAAAATGCAAGGTATGGACAGAGAGAGACACACAAAGTATCCTTCCAACGACTATACATACTCATGAGTCCATTATCTTTATGTCTAAGTCATTTGAGTATCATTGAGAAGACATTTGTCGATCTTTTCTAATGGATGGATTGGCCATGTCACTAAGTGATCATGAGTGAAGACCTCACAAAGATGACTTCTTTTGTATGAAGAGCAGATATGTCTATCATACGATCATTTTGGTTACTGAAAAATGTGCGTTTTCATCCCTTATTCATTGATAAACATGTCCATAAATAACAATTTACGTGAGAATAGGACACGAAAAAATAGTGTGAATAGGAAAACCTAAAGAATGCCCGATATAGCGGTATAGTCAATCCCGTGGGATATTTGATTACTTGTCTAGGCTCAAATTAAGAATAACGATGAAACAATCTAGATAACCAATGACATATGGTTAACATCCATATACCAGAACAGGAATGTGATAAAGATTGTTTGATTTGACTCTAGATGAAGCATCTTGTGTCATTCCCTCAAGTGCGAAAAAAAGCAATACAATATTAAATAACAAAAGTTGCATTTATTGATTATCACCTGACAAGTGACCTTGTGAGTCTACTACTAATACTTTCCGTTCTTCACTATTATGAGTTTTCTGGCTAGATTTATGATTTGAAGATGGAAGCTCTCGAATGTCTATGCAAATGCGTAGTATATCGGTTATGCAAGGGATAAATCATATGCAAGAAATTAGCACTGCCATTAATCAATCCCATGGCGCAGTGGTAAAAGTGCTAACTAGTTAGCGTAACGTCGCGGGTTCGAAACCTAATGCCGAACTTTCCCATTTTCAAAATTTCGCGCATCTGCCAGTAAATCAAGCGTGATTCATTCATGATTCTAGCGATCAATAAGCTGAATTAGCATACAATATTTTATGTACGGAATGCAGAATAAAATTTGCTATCTTTCTGTCTTCACATTTTTTTTCACGAAAATATTCGTCGGTCTCCACATTTCTGCTGCTCTTAAAAATAGCGGTTCTGCTGCTCTTAAAAAGAAAGAGATGTTTCATGGAGCACATAAAGATTATGTCTCGTTTAAACCCTTTTCGTAACTGTAGTCCACATTCTCCAATCGCTTTTCATAGTTTTCTCACATTACTGCCACTCACACTTTCGTTCATTGAAATCGTCACAGCTACGAGCTATCAATCTTTCTTTTTTTCGTAGACTGCACATGAACAAACAAAAAAAGAAAATAAGTAGATCATTCGTAAATCGTTCAGAAGCCATGAAAAGATTCGGAAAAGAAGAGAGAAAGGAGCCGATCGGGGCATTTTTATTTTTTCGTTTCTTTTGAACAGAACAAGAACGTTTCAATGAAAAAGTGACTTCTGCCATTAAAGACAAGTCAACGGAGAAATGATTTATAGGACATAGAGGTAAATATTATATTTATGCTGACGATATAGGAGTATTCCTACCATAAACCATTGACTTGACGCCTACGTCCTAGTACAACCACCAGCAACCTTAGTATTACCTATGTCCACCACATTAAATTACCCCTTGACATTCTCGGAATCCCCTGCATCTCCTCGAATTATTGTACCTTGAATATTGAATATCAGGCGTGAATATTGTATGTGTTGTTTTACTGTCTGAATTATTTCATATCTCAAAGTTTTGAATATTTAAAAAACAGGTCAGCCAAATTGTGCTAATGCGTTGCTACTTTTGCCTTACGCCGTCACTTACTAGGGAATGGTTTCTTTGATGGTTGAAATTACGGGGAGTGACCTACATAGCAATATTCAGCATGGTCGACTTAGTAAGAATCAACTTTTAAAAGTTGCCATTGGTCGATTTTTTAAACGAAACCCGTCCCATATCCGCCGCACGAAAGACAGCCAGAAAGTTGCATTTTTTTGTTTTTTTTTCACTTTTTGAGCACGAGTTCGATTCCCCCGACAGCATTTCATGTCTGCATGGTAATTCAAGCAAAAAATGACGTTTCAGTGGAAATCAAGTCCATAAAATCTTTCTTGGCAGTCTTTCGTGCGGCGGATATGCGACCGGTTTCGTTTAAAAAATCGATCAATGGCAAACTTTTATAAGTTGATTCTTACTAAGTTGACCATGCTGAATATTGCTATGTAGGTAACTATCCGTAATTTCAACCATCAAAGAAACCATTCCCTAGTTAAACGCATGAAGAAATGCAGAAAAAGTCACTTTGCGATGCAGATTCTTGACCTGTCACACTAATGCTCTGTTCAAAAGTTACGAAAAAAAGAGCTTTCTCTACTTTTCTTTTCGTGATTTATGAACACCACGTAGGAGCCAGAAAAGGGCAAATATTCTTTAAAAGTCCATCTACAAAGATTACACAAATATGTAGAAATAAATACAGTACAGCAGAATCCCTCCATTGACATGGGATCCCCTCTGCCCACTCGAATTTTTACGCTGTGAATAATGAATGCTCTTAAAATTGTTGGCGTTACTTTACACCAGATTTAACCGAATTTATCATGGAAATATAAGAAAACTTGTCAACAATTGTGCTGATGAAAATAAATGCTGGGGAAAAGTCAGTTCGAAATAGAATTGGTGATAGTGTGCGAGTTCTTCAAAAATTTTGTACGGCATTTGTCAAAAAATGATAGAAATTTAAGCGACTTTCCACGCGTTAAAAATTACATGGAAAGTCGAAAATGGAAACCTTAATTAAATTTTCAATTCGCGAGCGCGCAAAGATGTGCGGGAATTCAAATTCCGAATTTCCGACAGCGAATTTCCGCGGTTTTAAACATTAAGCAAAGTCGGAATTGCATTTTTTTAGCGAGCAGCAAGGGGGGAATTTCGATTTTAACTGCTAAAAATCGATAACGGAAACTCGGAATTTGAATTCCCGCATCTCTTTGCGCGATCGCGAATTCAAATTTCGTGTTTCCATTTTCGACTTTCCGGGTGCCAGAATTTCCGGACTGTTTTTTCGAAGGGGTTACTCTCCGTTTAACCGCAGTAAGTCCAATACGAACCCTCATTGTCAGGGCTAACCAGTATGCAGTTAACTCGACCAATCAGCATAAATTCAACCCCCGTTTCCTTCACTCTCTGTGTATGTAGACAGAATGTATTAGAAATAGCATAAATCATTCTAGTCCTTCTCTTCTCCGAACTACTTATTCTCCATTTTCTACTTAAACGACTACTCCGGTTTTGTAGATATTGTACTATTAGGTACACTAAAAAAAGTTTTGCACTGGGGCATTTCAATCTCCTCGTTTTCGCACACTTGATGTCCATGATATCAAAGTGTGCTAACTATTTAGTTATCTCTTATTGTCGAAGTTAAGGCACTGACTTTTTTTCGATAATCATTTCGTTTGATCTCGATCGAGTGCTTTATATGGTAGTGGATGACTCACTACGCGCAATCGTGCAACCATATTATAGAATTACAAAAGTTTTTTATACACCACGCAAATGCCGAACTTAGTAAACTTCCCCTCCGTAGAGTAAAACGCACTCCAAAATTCTCGCCAAATTTTCGAGGGTTTTTCCGAAAGTTTTTAAATGCATTTAATTTTATTTTTGCTAAAAGCCCCATGAAATAACGAGAAAATTCCATAAAATTCGATAAATAAGCGAAAATGAAATGAGAAGTCAGTGTATTGCGCGGCAAAAGAGCGGAATTTGAATTGTTCTTACAGTTTTAAGTCATAATACTTGGGGTAGTACATCAGACGAGAAGTGGGTGTTGTATGAATACGATGAACAAAAGGATAGACGTCTCTAAACCCAGTATCCATCGCTGATAGTGCTCTGCATCACGTGGAGAATACGCAGAATGGAATACTTTGAGCTCCAGGATTTCGTAGAATCCAGTCAAAGGAAGGGTGTCTGAATCCACTTTAAACACGATAACACTTTGGAGGATTTTGCGATCAATGGAGAGTCTCATTATTCGAGTATCATTTTTGTTCAATAAAAAATCGTTCTCGAAAAAATCAGTTTCTGAAAAAATGGTGAAAATTTGTGCATCCTATCACAAATGCCTTGATTAATGAGAAAATTCGAAGGAAAGAGGAATGGAGGCGAAGGACGGAATAGAGATTTATGAAGTGAAGAGGTTAAGAAAGGGGAGGATACGAATAGAAAGGACTCTAAAAGCAAAAAAAATAGTTTTAGCAAACTTCAAAATTCGAATTTCCCAGCGTTTGCTCAATACACTTTGGAGTTCCTCTTTTATTCTTCAATTATCTAGAATAGCCTTGATAAGCATTGTAAACGAAAGAAATTGAAAGATAGTAGTGACCATAAGGCTTTAAGACGTAAGGTATTAGGAGCATTAGGGATGAAAGAATAGACAAGAATAGGTCTCCATCAATATCACGCTACAGAACAACCCGGTCATGATTAAGAGTTTGAGAATACAAAATATTCATACTCAAAGGAAATAGATTATGCGTTCAAATGCACCCCGCAGCGGAGCATGTGTACAACACACGACCGTGCTGTGCTGTATTTATCAGAAGTAGAGCAATGAATAAGAAGCAAGAAGAATTCCAATTCAATCGAGAAAAGGAAGAGATAAGTTAACAAAAAAAAGCAAAATTATCATGGATTCTCTATCATTTCAAACAATGATCATTTTGCACAAAAACTGGGCAATTGCATATTTTTTTGTTGACAAAATATCGCGAGTCAGAAGTATTTTTCCTGATCTCTCGTACTTTAATAACAAAGAAAAAGTGTAGGAAATGTAGGGGTTACGGTATAGCAGACAGAGAAAATGTCTTCAACCATTGGTTGTTGTTCTATCAAGTTTATCGGACTTCAGTTATTTCGAGTTGACATAATTCCATAACAGAAAATTTCAAATGGAAAGGCCAACGCAGCCGTATTTGAAAAATGGGTGTTTTAGCAAAATCAAAATGGCTAATTTATTATGGTCCAAACAAAAGCCAGCTAATTTATTGACCAAAATGAGTACGATAAAAATGTTGGTATTGGGCGCATCTATGGGTGGCAAAATACCGGAGTACATACTAACCTTCAGTAATTTTAGCGGACATAAATCAGTAAACTTGCCCAATCAACATAATTCTGCTCCCGTTTCCTTCACTCTCGATGTATACGGAATGTATTAGAAATATAATAAATCATCCTAGTCCTCCCCTTATCTTTTCCACACAAGAATGCATTTCTAGGTATTATTGTAATTCCGGCTATTTTTACTAGACAAGGCTCGAAGCAAAATGAGATGAAGCACTTTTTCTTGATTGCCTGTAACTCGCAATATAAAATTTAATAACAACGACAATGGATGAAAAATGAAGAGTTGGTTAGGAATAAAGGGGGACGATAAATTTCGAAGAAAAGGCGGAAAGACTACAAGAAATGACGATAATAATTCGACTGAATTGATGATTGTGACAAAATAAACTGAAGAAGAAGAAGGAGGTGGAGACGAAAAAGGGGGAGGGGAAGTGATGTAGAGAAAGAGAACGACGACAAAAATGGAGATTTCGATCGAGAAAAAAAGAAGAACAGCTTGGATATATATACATATATGTGAATATATCGGGAATATTTCACAATATAACATAACAATATAAATATAATATTATTATGTTAATGACACTGATATAATTTTCAAATCATGGCATCGTTAGTTTCGGTTAATTACTGGCGTTTGAAAGAATAAAGGTTTGAAAAAGATAGTGGATCCCTATATCTTTATCTTGTAATGTAAAGTTTTAAATTCTTTCAATGTTGTGCCATTTTTGCCAATAAAGCGCTCATAATTGGATTGTTCTCGAAAGAGTTTCTCAGAGAGACTGATTTGTTGCTATGTCGGTGTAGTACTTCTTCTTACAAATGTCATGGACTTGATTACTGAGAAATAGGAAATAAATAAATGAGATGTTGAATGGGACGAATAGAAGAGAAGGAGGTTGGTGAGGGGAAGAGGTTGAGATATAGAACCAAGTCAAATGTGGCCCTCTCTCTACATGAGTTTGCGGACAATTTCATTTCTGTTTCAAAATTTGAATTTTATTTTTGCTCCTAACTTAAGATTTCAAAATTGTCTTCCAATTCCTTACAACTGGGTGGCAAGTGATTGGCTTGGCAAGTTAGAAAATGCTATATGGAAAATCTCAAAATAAGGATCGTTTCTCGGATCAAAGAATGTAAATATTGTAGGCAGCTCTTACACAACACATTGCATTTATTTCATTTCTGGATGTCAGCATCCAACCATCAAAGTCATTATGTATGCTACGCTATTTATCACAAATGGAGCGATGAATACACGATTCGAATTCATTCAAGAAAAGGAAGAGAATAGTTAACAACAATTGGGCAAGCATTGCAATTATTATTCATTCATTGTTGTTTCAGACAATGAAAAATTTGAAAAATGGTCAATTGCACAAAATTTTTGAAAAATATCACAGGGTTAGAAGTCTTTTCCTGATTTTTAGTACTCAAATAACTAATAAAAGTGTGGGGAATGTAGCATCCGAGGGTTACGGTCTAGTTGACACATGAAAATCGATTTATCAATTGGTTATTGTGGAAACTACAGGTGGTAATGACGATGTGAGACCGGTTCCACTGACCAGGCTTTGAATGGCTGAGTTTGCCTGCAAATAATTTTATTTATTGCATAATACCTTTATTTTATTATTTTATTCTGCTAATATTCTTTTTTTACATAATAAAGTAAAAAAGTAACTTCCGTTATTCAAGACACACAAATTCCTTCTGGTGATCACTAGGTCAGTGATAATTCAAGGCTAATTGAGCCAGGAGGGTCTAACCTATTCTTCGGACATACATAACCGCGTAATCTAGTCATTACCAATTCCCCTTGACGAGCCCTTGAGGCTGTGTCACGACCGGAAATCGAACCCAGGAGAGATGGAATAGAGGGGCGCTCCATTACACCACTTCGCCTCATAATAAAATAAAGAAACTAATATTGGATATTTCTTAGCCCTTTATTTCCGGGTATGAGGTTCGTCAAATTGGTCACATGGATGATGGTAGGCGTTTTTGGTGTTTATATAAGGTCTCTAGAGTAGTCATAATATTTACGTTAGAAAGTTCCTCTTACGTCTATTGGACTTCAGCTATTCGAGTTAGCATAATTCAATAATAAGAAATTTGAAACAGAAAGGTCATGATTCGAATTTACTTGCCGGATGTGAAATGCTAATACTAATACTTATCCCCATTACCCAGTATAAATATGCTGAATTATTATAAATATACGCATAATTCGCTAAACGAAGCCCTAACCCTACCCCTCACCTTTGATTGCAACTTCATATCCCTACTACCTCCCCATACCCATGAACAGATTTTGATTTCTACTACTTACATTAGCCTTGCATTCACAATAAGTTCCAGCGGTCAAGGATACCTGAAATTCAATTCTTCTCTCTTTTTCCATCAGAGCAAATGAAAGAATGAATAATCATTGATTGATTCATTTCACTTTATCAGAGAATCAGTTTAATGTTTAATATGCCATAGGAATAAAAAAACTACTTTTAACTCTGGCTGTGATAGCGCTAATCTCTGGACCCATTCTCGGACTTTAATTCCGCAGTAGTGAGTTTTAAAATTACTTTGTGACAGTGTTTCTGAGAAGCATCTAGACTACTCTTGTCTGCCCGTGATCATAGTTAGAAGAGCGACATGGGAATGTTTTTAAATCTCAATATCAAGGTATAACCATCGAGACGAAATTTTATAAATTATTGGCATCATAATTAAAAAGAATGGCTGTCGCAAAGGTCTCAATCTTAAATCTGACAATCTTATTAGCATTGTATCTTGCCAATTTTGTTCTATGGCTAACAAGGGAATGGCCAAACTTTACGGAAGAGATTCTGAAATTGACCCATACACGGCGGTTCAATGAAGAGAAATCCCTACATTTAACTTTGGCTTGAAGACTCTTGCATTACGAAAAATTGGCAAAGTTGATTTGCACTGGGCGGGATTCGAACCTACGAGGTTCGGATAGATACACAAAAGTTCTATCCACTAAGCCATCTCGGCATGTCTCGAGAATCGCGAGACTCGATGATAGGTCTAGTCAGAAGCGAGCGCCCAGATATACCGTAGTCAACTTTCGTGCTGGGAGAACCTAGATGTTTTACTGCTTATCATCACTCAGTTTGCGATACTTTTTTTCTCCGGCAAGAGCATCTTAGTTACTATCATTAGGCCGCCGTGCCATACGCGCATGTACAGCTAGGTGAAGGATGAGGCAGGTTTCAAAAGTTTTTAGTATGAACTTCCAGAGCCGGAAAATCGATAATTCGTCGGACCATGGTTTGACTCAAGCACTTTCTTTTTACTTAATGTCATGTTTTATCAACATTTTAGGAACTACACATTAGGGTGGCGAGAACCAGTCACTACTCACTAGCCCTAGTGACAGTCTCTCTCTACTCAACCGAGAGAGGCACATTTACGACCTCTCGCGCGACGGTTAGTAGTGATGAGATCATCGAAACATTAGTGACTAATTTTAGCTACTCTTTTTCTACTCCTTTTGGGTTTTCTCGACTATAAGTAATCGAAATGTGCAAATGTGAATATTTTTGGAATCTACAAGCCAAGGGCTATTCAACAAGCCTAAAATCGACTGTAAAAGCACATTTTTAAATTTCTTCAATTTTTCATGTTACACATTCCTTCAATTCGGATCGGAATCGGACGATTATGTAATTTTTTTCTTTACCAATATTTTTCTTTGATTTTGTCTCGTTGTTTTTTGCGTTTGTCTTGGTTGTGAGCGGTTGGTTCTCGTTATTTTCTTCGAATATCATCAATTGGGGGCGGAGTCTACCATATCACAGGATAAGATATCGGAGGCACTCTAGCTACAGTGTAGCCTAAAAATCATCGGACACTTTTTCATCTTTTTATAACTTTTGATCCAGGAAAACAATCAAGCTGATCTTTTGAGTCAATGTACAGAATTTATCAAGGGATACAACCATGATGTGTTGGTGTAATTAAATTAGTTCACTGTTGCATAGTAATGATTCTATCGAAATACACTTTTTTGAAAAATTACATTTCTTTGGTGGAAGGCCCAGCTCTTCTGAAACACTGTGAGAGTGTACACATATACTAGGGCTGCACAGTCAAACAATCCGGAATGGCTCCGATTAGGATTTCAAGCTGTAGCAGGGTTGCAACTTTGAACCCCAAAATTTATAACTCAGCTTCTAGATGTGCTAAAGACCCGTTCTAAGTGCTGAAATGATGCTAGTGGCGAGTATTGTTTATCCCCAGAATATGGTAGTCATAGCTCGCCATTTGCCCTCAGGGCAAAAAAATAATTTTTTTGGAGGGAGACCTGATTTTGACACCCCACAGTTCAGAGGGCGGGTCTTCTAAAATTATGGTTCTGCGCAAGCAACTTTGCAATGTATCATATATTTATTTCCCTTATTTTGGTTTAGTTCCGATTCCTTACAGACCCGTAGCAAAAGTTATG
Source organism: Parapristionchus giblindavisi (assembly GCA_943737045.1). Taxonomy (NCBI): domain Eukaryota; kingdom Metazoa; phylum Nematoda; class Chromadorea; order Rhabditida; family Diplogasteridae; genus Parapristionchus; species Parapristionchus giblindavisi. Next base: position 376,404 of record CALSFV010000081.1, on the reverse strand, counting down.
CTGAGGTCTACTCGGTGACCGCTCTTGCTCTTTCACTCTTACTGCTCTAGTTCCTGGGCCTCTATTGATGAAATCTCTTATTTTCAAAGCACGTATGCATGTTAGAGATGTTCACAAAAGTTTTTACACTATTGCTGAACTTTGATCTTTGATCTTTGTATGTTGATCTTTGATCGCTAAAACCGAGTAGACCTCAGCATAACTTTTGCTACGGGTCTGAAAGGAATCGGAACTAAACCAAAATAAGGGAAATAAATATATGATACATTGCAAAGTTGCTTGCGCAGAACCATAATTTTAGAAGACTCGCCTTTGAACTGTGGGGTGTCAAAATCAGGTCTCCCTCCAAAAAAATTATTTTTTGCCCTGAGGGCAAATGGCGAGCTATGACTACCATATTCTGGGGATAAACATTACTCGCCACTAGCATCATTTCAGCACTTAGAACGGGTCTTTAGCACATCTAGAAGCTGAGTTATAAATTTTGGGGTTCAAAGTTGCAACCCTGCTACAGCTTGAAATCCTAATCGGAGCCATTCCGGATTGTTTGACTGTGCAGCCCTAGTATATGTGTACACTCTCACAGTGTTTCAGAAGAACTGGGCCTTCCACCAAAGAAATGTAATTTTTCAAAAAAGTGTATTTCGATAGAATCATTACTATGCAACAGTGAACTAATTTAATTACACCAACACATCATGGTTGTATCCCTTGATAAATTCTGTACATTGACTCAAAAGATCAGCTTGATTGTTTTCCTGGATCAAAAGTTATAAAAAGATGAAAAAGTGTCCGATGACTTTTAGGCTACACTGTAGGTCAAGTTGTTAGGTCAATTGGGGGCGGAGTCTATCATATCATAGGCTAAGATTGGGCCTCTCAATTAGTCAATCAGTTGTTCCTCTTATATTCCTCTGCAGTCGTGGAGTTTCCGAGTCGCTGAATCCCCTGGAATATTGGAAAACGCAGGGTGCATTCTATACGAATATCAAGGAAAAGGCTATGAAGTATCTTCCTATTCCTGCCACATCTGTGTCAACGGAACGTGTTTTCAGCTCGGCTGGTAAGCAATTGCAACAATTAGTTCGAAAAAAATCAGAATAAATTCAATACGAGCTTATGAAATTCATTTTTGCAGGCCTCCTGGACAAACAGCGGCTGTGCAACAACATTTCCGCTGCTACAATCGAGTCCTGCCTCCTTCTCCGTTGCAATTCCATTGGCGAACGTGCACGTGAGATCTCCTATCAGCCCCCTCCCCTCCTGGTCCCCCAGTCCGATCTTTCTGTCAATGTTACCAATGCTACCCAGACCGAAGTGACCCATGGATATGCGTCCGATGAGAGCGATTACGATGAAAATTGCTCTGATGACGAAGAGGAAGAGTTTTAATTGTTATTTTTAATTGTTATTCGAATTGCTTTAATAAAATAATTACTGTAATGCATGACTTGAAAAATTGAAGAAATTTAAAAATGTGCTTTTACAGTCAATTTTAGGCTTGTTGAAAAGCCCTTGATTTGTAGATTCCAAAAATATATAGATTTGCACATTTTGAGTACTTAGAGCCGAGAAAAGAGTAGAAAAAGAGTAATTTTTCTACTCAACCGTGACCCCAACGCACGGCTGCCACGGGGGACAGAAGAGTAGCAGAGAGAGTAGAAAAGATTACGCACTAGTTGGAGAGAGAGAATAATTAGTGACTAGTGAGTGGTTCTCGCCACCCTACTACACATGCATAATCAAGCTTAGGAGATAAGATAGTCTTAATAGGAGTGTAATATTCCTACGAATTATCGATTTTCCGGCTCTGGAAGTTCATACTAGCAACTTTTGAAACTACTTTTGGGCATCCCTCACCTAGCTGTACATGCGCGTATGGGTCGCTTTCAGAATCTCTTCCGTAAAGTTTGGTGCTTCCCTTGCATGCTCTATGACTGTTCACTAATATGGCGTTCAAAATTTAAAAAAAAAGAAATGTAACGAAAAAGTGTGGAAAGAGTATGCAAAATGAGGAGAGCTTTCTCAGAATTTTGGTTCTTTTCGTAACTTTTGAACCGAACATAACACCGTAATGACATGAACCGTATAATGATAGGATTCCAAGATCAGATATAACATAATACCGTAGTTAATGTTCCTGTGTCGTTGCGAATAACATCTATGGAATGAGTACCAACCGAGCAAGTTGCATAACCGAAAATTATAGCAATGACACAAATAATTTTTTCTAAATCTTGGGGGGGGGGCATCGAATATGAATAATTTCATTGATATTGTATGTATATTCATTTATATAATATTGATTGAATACGAATATGTTTTGTCAAATAAAAATATTGTAGATAATTTTTTAAAAAAATGAACCTTACCAGACAGACAAGCAGTATCGGTTGTATCACAAATGAGTTCATTCACATATTGTGGAGCATAGTTACTAGGAAGTTTCCTCCAAACCCAACACGATGAACACAGGGATATCTGTAGATAATGTCATATTAAAAGAATATGGCAAGTTGAGGCAATCTATTATGATAAGAGTCCCTCATTTATAGTTTTTTTTTTCATTAGAGTCACTAGAGAATTTCAAATTATATTGGCGAACTTAGAGAGCGATGTCGAGTTCGATAGTAACTTTACTGTGAATTCGTTTGAATAAAAAGTAGGACAGACAACTCTCCGATGTTTCTTGTACACACTCTACCCTTTTGTTTCAATCGTTCCGTCACTTTGAAAACCACATTATCTCAAATGGGGCAAACCCTCAGTAAGGAAGAGAAAAAATAAATAGTATGTAATCTCAAGAGACTCAATTTTAAAAGTAGAGACAAAAATGTAGGCGTTCGATATTTCCGTGAAGAAGGTGAGCGAGAGAATTATATACAAAAGTTATTCTAAACCTCATCAGGCTACCAGTAGGGAAAGTTGGGGAAATGCAGTAATAGGTTTCAAAATTGCGACTTTTCAGAATTTTGACATTCCGAAAGCAATTCAGAATGTTCAACAGTGTGATATGGAATAAATGAGTGTTTCTCGCATGTAATTTTTATATTTTTTTTGTGATTATATTAATTGTAATTTTTTAAATCAATGATACCTTTCCACCAGAATCCGTTGCTCCTCTCTTCGTGCATGAGATTGTGAATCGCGTACCTGAAAATATCAAATGAACAATTCAAAGGTTTCTTTTTCGTAAATTAAACTGTCTTGGACAAAACAATCTACAGAAATTTCTTTCCGTTTTCTAGAGTTGAGTTTTACTCGAATTCGTTTTGTACACACAAAGGAAAACCCATTCATAAAATCCATAAATAAGTTAGACTTTCAAAGCCTTACATGTTCGAACACAGAAAAAATGAGCCAGAGATTTTTTTGCATCCAAGCTGTTTGAAAGTGTATAAAAATGATTAAGATCGATTTTTGTATCATAGTTATGTGGTGTTCAAAAGTCGTAAAGGGAAAATGAAAGGAGGCGAGATGTGTGTAAATCGAGGAGAGTTGCTTATAATTTTCATTTCTTTTCGCATGTTTTGAATAGATCATTACCTACGATGGTCCCATCCGAAACCGTAGTAGCTGCCTGTCTCTTGTCTCTTTTATGAGACTTCTTCTTATTCTTCTTCTTAGAAAGAAGTTCCTCTAAAAATTATGCTATCAGAATCGGAATTTTGAACGGACTCATTTATGAACTCTTAAAAAAAAGATATGAAACTCAACCATTCTCATGCGAATTAAATGTTCAATGCTTTTACCCTTTATAAATTTATCTGTGGAACGGGTATCAGACATTAGGGAAAGGTGGTATATCGCTGAGAGATATATAGCCCGACCTGGTATACAAAAAATAAGTTTCACTTTCACAACTTAATTTAGTTTAGAATGAAAGTTTTCGATTGTTCCTTGGCGTTGATAAATAAATAATCATATTTGGTGCATATTCAACAAAATATTATATCTTTATGAAAATTGATAAACATAATGTTCATTTATTTATATTTGAAATATAAACAAATAATACCTTTCTCCTTCTCTTCTGATGAAGAATCGTCATCATCATCATCTTCTTCTTCTTCCTCCTCCATTTCTTCCTGAAAATAAATATATGTAAATCAATATTACATCAACAATATCGTTCATTCACAACTTACAAATGCTCGACAATCTCTCGCATGTTTTATTTTCATTCCGCAACTTTTGAACCAATCGGTTCATTTCATTCATAGCAAAACTCAAATGACAAACAACACAGACTATCAACATAACCAATCAGGTAGATCACTACATTCACTTATCGATTGATTCGTTCTAATTTAAACCTTTCTATGTATATATTCATCAATTTGAGAGTTGATGATTTCTCTTACAGCTTGTCCCTCGGCAGTTGAGAAGTGATACTTGTTACATGTTGAATTGGGCGGAGGTGGCGCAGGTGTGGTCAAGGGATTGATTGGTAGAAGGCCAACCTGAATTCTCAAGACTACAAATTTAGTTTTCAATGAATTCATATTACAAACCTTTATAAGTTTGTTTTGTAAATGTTTCTGGCACGTAATCTCAATTTCATTATCAGGGATTGGTTCTCCCGTGGGACTGCCAGTTACTGCTGGGATTGCATCAATGTCCATTGATAAATCAGGAAATGATTTCATGGCATCATCGATTGTGTGCGCCTGTAATCAACATTCTCTGAAAAGTTTCACGCTGCAGTATGTGTGAAAGTACTTTTTTTCAAAACAGTTGCAAATTTTCACTTATTCCGCAGTGTCCCTATCTGCAGACCAAATTTATTTACTCGCTTACTTTTCTATCGTTGTTCTCGTTCTAAAATTGTATGCCCTTCGTATGCAAATAGACTATCATTCTATGCACTGCCTAGTCTCTATGTTCATCGAATTGTTTCCGATCTCATTCTAGCACTTAAAATATTCGCTTGTACTGTAGACCTTCCTATTAGTCGTTTTTATACATATCGATCTATTAGCCGTCGTCAAAATGCTTTTGTTCTCCACATCCCCAAGTCCGATAGAGAAAACTTAAAAGCATCATTCTCCCATAGAACATCCCGATTTTTGAATAAACTGCACACAATTTGTGACCCTAAATTGTCGATCCCTTGTATTAAACGTCATCTAATTGTTTTCCCTGATCTTCCGAATAAACTAGGTGTTGCTGTCCCAAATTTGTAATCCCCGTCCCATCTTCCCGGTCGACTTGATCTTTGATCTCTCCCTCCCTGCTCACTCAGAGATCTAATACGACATACATTGGATTTGCGGCTGCTCCACCGCACAAGAGGCTCCTCCCCTCTTCACTTTTAGTGACTGTAGCAGAAGGCGTGATCAATTGATCTCTCACCTTCCCCCCATCCCCATCCACCTATCTTTTAATAATTTTATTCTCTCACATATTTTTTTCTTGCACTCGAACACTCTGTACTTGTTGAAACACCTTTGCGGTGTACGATAAATAAATAAATAAATAAACAATTTTTAACCCATGATGAATCGCGAGATTATCTTTTTTCTCGAATTATCGTGAATGAAGATTGTCCAAGGTTGAGCAACCTTCATTATCTATCGAGTAGATATATGTATATTTGTTTACGAACTGGAAGATATATAATAGTTTTTTTAATATAAGAAGGTTCAAAAAACATTTTGAGAAAATATACCTTGGGTTGTATTTTTGAAAGTTAATAAATTTGACATATTCACTTTTTATAGACTGCATTAGAACTTTTTTACTTGCAAAATCCGAAAAACTACATGACATACTTGAAATCGACGATCAAACTTCTGACACGTGGATTCCGTTTGCGCACACGAACACTGTAATAGTAAACACTAACTTTTTTTCAAATTTTGAATGATTTTCATAGCTAAAGTCGGCAAATTACATTGATCTACCCTTCATTTTTTTAGTTTTTTTTTATATTGCTACTACATACAGTTAGAGAGTGTAGAAAATGTTTGGGAGATTAAAGACTAGATAGGATTTTGACAGTTTGTAGTCTTTAATCGTCGACAGATCATCCCATAAGCACTCATATCGGTAAATTGGAAAGAATCAATTCATACAAATCGATTGTACAATGTTTTGTTCCCTTTATTGTAGACTATAATCAAGAGGTATTCTGCAGAGAATGATCTTGAATTTACATACATGTACTATACTTTGCAAGAACAAGAATAACAATAAGAATCAATTATATGAAGTTCTTCTTCATAACTTGATTTTTCGAATTCAACTACTATTCATATGCTACTGGTATAGTAAATTATGTATTCAACCATTTTCATATACGTGCCATAAAATGTATTGTTCATTACGTACCCGAATAATATAGTATTACTATTATTATAATTAATATCAATCTATATACTAACTGTGGATGAGACCGTTGTTTGCGGATTTACCGACGTAAGCACAAGTAGTTCCATCACTAATAAATGAAGCATTTCGAGCTGAAATTTACTTTTACATATGTATTCAGAATTTACGAAAAAAGAGGTGAGAGAGTGTGTAAAACGAGAAGATCTCTGCTTTTCTTTTCTTTTCGTAACTTGAATATAGCAATATTTCATCATATCATAGAAATAATCAATAATGAGTCATCATATGGCATAGTTTAAAAATGATAATGGTATAAGTGAAAGGGCATTGATCATGTGGAAAATGATATGACGAGGAGTTCATAAAGAATGGTGGGAGAAACCATTGAAGTTATCGAAGTGAAGAGGAGAGTGAAGAGTATAGATATGAGAGTATAGAGAATGGGGAAGAATTATAGATGGGATTATAGTGGAAGAGAATACGAATATGAAGAATGAAAAGATGATAAATATGAACTATCACATGTTCATGGATTCATATAAGCATTGCTATTCCATGATCAGTAAGTGGATATGATTATCCGCTATGGCCATAATCTTTGACTTTCTTATTGTTAGTCAGAGTGAGAGTGATTTCAGACGATCAAACCTTCTTGGGGTACAGACTTGTAAGAGAGGAATGAATTATAATTATGGCTGGAAAAAGGTCCACTGGTAATTATTATAATGCCATATGACTGAACTGAATTTGAAGCATATTTAAAATGGAGATCGAATAACTTGAACTACGAAAGTCAAAGTTATTTCTCTTGTTTTCTCTTTTTTTGTGCTTGTGCACACACAGAGACAGGAGCATCGCCTAGCAACACGAAGTGTGTCAAGTATGGGTAAACTTGATGTTGCTAACAATAAGAGATCATTTTAATGTTTCACAGTCCATGCAACTGTAATATGAGCTAGAAAAAAATGTGAATCGATAATGTGGTGTTCAAAATTCACGAAAGGAAAAGAAAAATTAGGCAAAAGAATATGTAAGCAGAGCGTTATCGGCTTTTCAATTCTTTTTTTACTGTTGAACAGAACACCATCGATCAAGATTTCAATGTAAATGGGAGATTAGAATAATGGCGAGTTATAAATCGAGTGGAAAACCGAAATAGGCGGGTTTCCAGGATTCAAAAAAAGTTACATGATTATGTAAAATTGTGTTTCCTGGTCGCTATAAAATGAGACAAATAAAATTCCGGCTCTTCTTATTTAATAAGACTACGGAAATTCGAAATCGGAAAGTCGTCCTTTTAATTCCCGCACCTTTTCCGCTCTCGCGAATTCAAATTTCGATTTTTGGTTTCGGGATTTCCGAGTTGTCGAAAACCATAAATCATAAAAACTAAGAACTCTGACTTAGAGAAAGGAGACTGTGTGCAAGAATACAGAGATTGTCTAATAGCAGTGGAGGAGAATCTATTGAGAGATGAGATAGACATACATTGAAGAAATTGACGATCGTTCAGTACTCACACACAAGAATCACATAAATACTTCTCATTTTTGAAGCAAATTCAAAGAAAAAATAGGTGATCTTATGATAGAAGACATGGCGCAAGTAATAAACTAAATAAATAATAAATAAATTATTATATGATGGAATAAATAATTAAATAAATTTTATTTATGAGAGCAGTTAGAAAACTTTCGGTAGACTTTGCTACTTCTGTCACATGCATATATTGTTTCAAGATAAATATCAGATATATGATAAGCTTACCCCACTTGTTTCATGCATGATCTGTGACGTTTTACTGATACATGTGTCAACAAGCTACTATAAAGTGTGATTATACACAACGATCGTCAAGATTCGTCAAGATCGCTGATCCTTCATATCTCTGGAGAACCCTAATGTCGACCAAGCTGAAATAACATCCCAATATGCTGATAATTTTGTTGCAATGTAATGTAAAAATACACAACGAGATAAAGAGAAAGCTAAGTGAACATTTTTGTAGGCACTGAATGACGAGAAAACTCATATCATAGCGATATTTCGACGGAAAAAAAGGGTTTTGTGAAGACGTAGAAGTTGTTACTCTAATGTTAAATGGACGTTCTGCGTTGTGAAGGCAAACATATGATTCAGAAATTGAAAAGCTCACAAGGAACTCGAGTAACGAATGAAGATTCGTCAGTGTAGTACTTTATTTGAATGGAGTACACCTTCTGTCTATTCATGTAGTGTAGTATTGGTGGATCTTTCGTCTACGAAAGTTTTTGGATGATCTTCAGAACTCTTCGTAAGAAAATAGAACGTTAAATATAGATTCTATGTGGACATCTGAAGTTTATCGAAAGTGCTCACAAACAATAGTATACACATAATGCGCTGATGTCACAATAATATTTGTAAATCAAAAAGTAATCGATAATTGGAGATTTCAGCTGAAAGAAAGGTGGATCACTGAAGATCAAAAATGATCGAACAGTAATAATAGTAATACTTTATTTTGCAGGGTCATAAATAAAATTACAAAAAAAACAGATAAGAAAAATAGTGAATACGTAAATTACAATGCCACAACGGTGTAGCATAAGACATGATTGTTAAATCGAAGGATAAGGCTGAGAATTAATTAATTAATTATCTCCGCAATTTTAGAGGTCCCAATAATTTGGTCGAAGTGGGGCCAATAATTTGGTGGACCGTAAAAGTTCAAACTGGCTAAAGTTTAGCTAAACTTTGGCTAAAATGTTTTAAAAAAATAACAGCCCCACTTCTAACCAAATTATTGGCTCAACCACCAAATTATTGACTCAACTTTAAAAGTGGGGCTTGTCTGGTAGCCAAATTTTAGACACCCAATAATGTTCGACCAAATTATTGCAATATATTGGCCCCCCTAAAATTGCGGAGATCATATCAAACATTAATGCTCAGATGGGGATGAGTCGGCGGTATTCATCACGGGTTGCATTCCACCAGTTGACGCTAGGGTGGCGAGAATGGCTCTTGACTCACCTATTATCTCTCTCTCCAATTGGTGAGTCATCTCTCTAGCTACTCACCCATTCCCCCTGGCTGCCTTGCTTAGAGGTCACGGTCGAATAAAAAAATGACTCAGTCGTGACTCTTTTGCATTTTACCGGATGTAAGTGGTTAAAATATGTAAATCTGAATATTTTTGTAATCTAGATGACAAGGGCTATTGAAAGAGCATAAATTCGCCTGTCAAAGAACATTTTGAAATTTCGTCGATTTCTCATGTTATGCATTACCATAATTCCTTTACATTTCTTTACTTTTAGCAATTGTGATGAGAATTATGTTAATATGATATAATATGTACATAAAATACTTTCAAACATTTAAAATTCTTCCTCGTCGTCATCGGAACAGAGCTCATTGAATTCACTCTCATCGGTAGCGTAGCCATGGGTAATATCGACATCGGGGTCATCGGGGACAACATTGATGGATTCGGTCTGAGGGACGAGGAGAGGGGTTTTACCTCCGCGTTTATCTGGATGTCGGCATGCTTTGACTCAAAGTGACGCCGCAGATTGGACGGGCTGCCTCTCCTTGAGCAGAGAACTACAGAACAATAATTGCAGGTTGCTTTCTCAGCAGACTTGTCGTTTGAAAAGTGTGACCAGATAGGGGAGACCATGATGACACTGTTGTGTATAGTTAACTAATCGAGACGCCAATACCTAGCCTCTTATGTGTTAATCAACTCCGCCCCATATTGAACATAAGCGATCAATACGTGTCCCTAAAGACGTGTCCCTTACTTTCTTTATAGATGCCGCCTTCCTTCTTTGGGGTCATGGAGGGAGAGGGAGAGGAAGTGAGTGATAGATTGAGAGATACAGGGGGACAAGTGATGGAATTGATCATAAAGATAATGATGGATATGCACAACAATAATTATAACAGTAATAACATATTAACATGAGAAATCGACGAAATTTCAAAATGTTCTTTGACAGGCGAATTTATGCTCTTTCAATAGCCCTTGTAATGTAGATTACAAAAAATATTCAGGTTTGCATATTGTGATCGCTTACATTCGCTAAAATGCAAAAGAGTCACGACTGAGTCATTTTTTTGATTCGACCGCAATCTCTTGCCCTTATTATTAGTGAGTCAACGAGAGAGAGGTCGTAAATGCGCCTCTCTCGGTCAACCGCAAGAAAGTGCCAGTGGCAACGGTGAGTCAAGAGCCATTCTCGCCACCCCCGTCAACTTGACGCCAATGGCTCGCTTCAAATCCTCTCTCCATCGAACTCGTGGCTATCCCGGGGGGGGGGGGGCGTGTCCAGTTGTAGGTTCGTCCATAGTGTTGTCGCACGACTCCAATGTTCCGTGTCCATACCGCACTTTGAGTGTCCAGCGTGCCTTGCGGTTAAATCCCTCTTGGACCCAATCGCGTAGCTTGGTGATCCCTCGTATCCGTTCATTGCTCCATCGCTCCATTAGGGTTACTCCTACCATCTTCCTCTCTATCTTTCTCTGGGTCACACTCAGTCGTTCCTTGTCACTCGATCGTGAGGCCCATACCTCGCTGCCGTAGAGCACGGTAGAGGTGATGCAGCTCTCGAAGAGTCGTCTTTTAATCTTCATATGCAAAAGGCGAGATGAGAGGAGACTGGAAATCTCGCTAAATGCAAACCAGCCGAGTCTGATCCGGTGCTCAATTTCATCCGTGTGATCGAGGTGAAGGGAGATTCGTGCTTAAAGGTATCGATTTTGAACACGATCAAATTACTCAATTCTTTATTATGAAATTAAACAATCGTATATAGGTCCGCTACAAGGACAGAGTCGCCATCCTCCGTGGTAACCACGAATCTAGGCAAATTACTCAGGTATTGATTATTTTCTTTCTTGGCGTTTTATAAGATAACCGCGCTCACAGAAACGTCGAGCTATACATATATGTTTTATCGAGCTTTCAAGAAATTATTAGTCGTTTGAATTAGTATTATCTAGTCATTTCGTGGATAACTTCGCGTTCGAAACGCTTTAACGCAGATTTGGTATATATAATTTTTATTTCCATCTAATCTAGTTACTCCGGTTTTGCAAGGTAATATTATAGCGTAAAAGTATTTTCAAGTAACTTACTTTTTACTTACTTTTTTGTTACTGTTTTGCTATTTCATTAGTATGTAGTGAAAAAAGTAAGTAAGAAGTAAGTTACTTTTTGTGCACTACTTACTGTAATATTACCCTACAAAACCGGAGTAGTGTCTTGAATTCCGATGGACTAATTCGGACTATGTCCTGGTTTCGTCTTCGGTTTCGTGTTTCCCTCGAATACTGTTTCAGTTTATAAAACAGCAATATTTTGACTTGATTCTAACTAGATTAGAGTGAAATAAAAACTATTAAAAGAAAGTATAAGAACAAAAATGCCCCATTCGGTCATAATTGCCGTTGATTGATTAGAACCATTCAGAGTGGTTCAAATTAATCATGATCATATGATTTTTAGATGTAAAACATGCTTTCACAGTTGTCATATTCATCTTTTGTACTTCTGAAACTCATTAAGTCAAATTTGTTGAAATTTTTTGTCACACGACCATAATAAGTTAAATCACATGGACAACAGTATGAATACATGATTCACTTGTAGGCGACTTCATCCACCTCATCTTCATTCAATAGGATACTCGTCCTTACGGAGCAACACGCTGGATTCGCGGCTGACCGTGGACAGCTCACGGAACATCGGCGACGTGGTCAAGGAGATGAAGGAGCAGCTACAGTTTGGGATACGGTAGGAGGAAGAGATTGGGTTACATTGGATTGATTGTAGATTACGGTACGGTACGTAGGTACGGTAGATTGGGTTACGGTAGTACAGTGGATTGATTGTAGATTACGGTACGGTACGTAGGTACGGTAGATTGGTTTACGGTAGTACAGTGGATTGATTGTAGATTACGGTACGGTACGTAGGTACGGTAGATTGGGTTACGGTCACAGGTTGTACAGTGCTCCGCATTTTTAGGGGGGCCAATAATTTGGTCAAAGTGGGGCCAATAGTTTGCTAGAAGTTGAGTCTCGAATTTGGCTACCAGACAAGCCCCACTTGAAAAGTTGAGCCATTAATTTGGTCAAAATAATGGCCCCACTAAACTTTTCGCTAAACTTTGGTCCAAATTAATGGCTCAACTTTTCAAGTGGGGCCAATAATTTGGTCATAATAATGGCCCCACTAAACTTTTCGCTAAACTTTAGTCCAAATTAATGGCTCAACTTTTCAAGTGGGGCCAATAATTTGGCCATTATATTGGCTCGACCACTAAAAGTTTAGTCCTTTATTTGCTTACTTTTATTCCAGTTCCATTTATGTTTATTACACATTTAAATAATTATACATCAATTAACTTCTTTATCCTCAGAACAAGAATATTTACATATCAATTACAGCATGACAATGCAAATGAAACAAGTAATAAAGATTAAATGCTCTTGCGATAAACTTCTTTAGCTCGTTCGAGTGTCATCATTTGAGCCTTGTCATCTTCGGCTTCACATGGGGCACCAATCAGAGCTGCGAGATACTTTGTATCGACGAATTGAGATTTCCTGAAAACAATAGAATCAATAACACCAACATGTTTCAAATGATAATTCGCCACACTTTACTGGAGCCCATATGAGGACCAGAGAAAACGATTCTTTCTGCGCACAGCCATGCCTATTCTGGAGCCCTCGGTGAAGACTACTCTCTCACGATGTTTCAGAAGAACAAGATTTTGCACAAAAGAAGTACACGTGATCAAAAGTATCATACATGGGCGCTGACATGAAGGTGCCCCCTGTAAAATTAGTGATTTTCGAAAATTTGTGGAATGCCACCTTTAAAAAATGGCGTTTCGGTGAAATTTAAAAAAAAAGGAAAACTAAAAGCACCTGTATAATTAACCATTTTTCGTTCGGATGCCCCCCCCCCTGTAGAATCGAGCTCCAGAGGTCGTATGCATGAACGTCGGCAAACGGTTTGTCGGCGTTCATGCATACGGCCTCAGGTACCACGCCCATGTATGAAAAGTACACTTCGATTGCGTGATCATTACACAACAGTGAAATAATTTAATAAACCAACACATCATTGATTTATTCCTTGATGAGTTCCTTGTTATCATTCATCGAAACAACTATGTGCGTAATAAGATGACAAATAATAGAGCTGTACGAACCGTTTTATCGATCCACTTTCCCCCGTCCTTCATCACGCGTCTTCTAGTCTCTATCAGTTACAAAGGGGCGTCTGATGTCGTTTGTTAGCGTGAGGGACGACGAATTGGTAGTAGATGACACACACCTGACAATGAACACAGTTAATCGATTAACAATGAACATTATATAATCAATAACAATATGTGAGATCTATCAAGCAGCCACCCCGCACATACATTTTCAAGTACCCACATTGTGAGTGAGCACTTTTTGTCGATGCGGTCAGTTTTGAGTCTTGAAACCCATCTAGGAATATGCGGGAAATCGAGATTAGTAAGAATCACCCCCATTTCGAGTCAGCTCCGAGTACTTGAGATGTAGATCGGGTCAGTCTTGTTCTAATTTCGGGTCAGTTTATAATTCGCAAAGCAATAGATTGTGGAAAATGTATGACCCCGCAGCTTTACGCAGACAACAGGGAAACGGGCATCAATGAAGTCATCAATCAATCGATAATTAAACTTACAGAGCGAAAAGCTGCTTGGTGGGTCGTTCTTCAGATTCAACTTCCGCACATATCCAGTGTTAAGCGGTGTTGTAGCGAACAATGAATTGATTAAGAAGCTGCAACATGAAGAAATAAACGATCGTAAATCAATCGATAATCACATTGAACGTTATTGTTAGCAAAGAGTTCACCAATAGAAGTGCGTAAGAGGGTTTTTGGCAGACACTTCAGTCTACGCTTCAGGCGTTAAATTGTCAAACAAAGGGGTTTCGCGATCTACCTGCAGAGAAAGCTGCTTCCTGGAAGGACACTGGTAGATGAGGACTCGCCAGACCTCGAAGAATACTGAGTACGGTACCCAGAAGGAATATGCCGATGGTGTACCTGCAATTATACGGTAATGAACAATCAAATCATCAAAAAGCAGATAATGGTGAAATTTTCGTGCGACGCTTTCATACAAGATAGAAGAAAACCGAGCAGCGCAGAATTGTATCGTTGAAAAATCATTATTTTTACAAAACCCTCCACTTCTGTTCTCTGACGTCACAAGAGCAAAAGTGAAGGGCTTTCGAGAAACGGTTTGTAGAGCTCATGTAAGTCTTGATATTCATACTCACCTGATTGGGAGCAAGAGTTGAGTAGGGACTGATGCTATAGCTGTTCGTTGTGCAGTTCTTCGCGCTGTGATGGAGAGATGATCTTCGGAGGACGACGCTGCACCTCAACCCAAATACTTAGTCTTTCTACTTAAAAGACTTAAACACGTAAAGAGTAATGATAACTTAAATACTCTTGACTTCACATAAGTACAAAGGGACTTACCGTACTAGGAGAGGCGAATTGAGAAGAGTTCATCTTGATAGAGCAGAGATATCCTTGTAATAAATTAAATTAAAGAAAAACAACAATTAGAGAGCACAGCCAATGAAGGAGCGAAAATAGCAACAGTCTACTCAACTAGCAAAACAATTTGAGAAGTAGAATACAAAGTAGAAATGCAACGAAAGCAACACTATTTAGTTGTAAAACTTCCATGGCGGGTATGCCGACATGAACAAACAAGAATAAATTAGCAAATATCGCCTTATACACGCTGAGCTATTCTACGGCTCTCAGTGAAACGGCTCGACATACCGTAGTGGGGCCATTATTTAAGCCAAAAGTTTAGCTCAACTTTGCGACTAAAATAATAGCCCCACTTCGAACCAAATTATTGGCTCAACCACCAAAATAATGGCTCAACTTTTCACTCTCGACCAAATTATTGGCCCCCCTAAAAATGCGGAGTGAGTGGTTACGGTAGTGGTCTGTTGTGTGGAATGTGATTCGGTTGCGGTAAAATGTCATAGAGAGATACTTTTGTATACAGAATTAGTCCTTGTATTCTCTGAGAAAGCGACTCCCGAAATAGTCACCGAAAAAAGCTAGATAGTCGCTAGATCGTGAAAAATACAGAAAAGCTACTTGATAAAAGCTAGATAGCCGCTAGGCTAGAAAAACATCCAGGAAAAAGCTAGATAGCCGCTAGATACACATATCCGCTAGATTTTCTCCCCGAAAAGCGCTAGATCGAGCTCTCGCGCGTTGCGTACGCGCAGCGTGTCGTTGAATTAATTTTTTTAGGCCTAAAATTTACGGTTTTAATTCTTGTTTTCGTGATTTTTTTTTGTTAATTTGTTCAACGACCTCATCGTACACTCTCGTATACTTCACCCCCTGCTAATCTCGCATCTATTCCTTCACGGCAAGAAGTTATCACTGTATTTATGTGCCAATTCTAATTAGTTTTGCGATCTCTTTCATTTTTAACTCTTGTTTTTCATTTTTTGGTACTGCTCAGCTATGTATGTGACGCATATCCTGAAGAAGATGATGATTTTGAAGAAGTAGATGCAGATGAACATGCAAATGAAGAGGAATTACAGATTGTTATCGATTATCCTTCTGAACAACTCCAAGAGCCAGGTATAAAATGATTTCACTTGTCGTATTACATCATATTGCATTACAACAACTTTATCAGCCGATTGGGGTGTTATGTAAGCTGGGTATTAGGGTTCTTCGATGAGTCCAATCGTGTCTTGCAAGATCACGATCCTATTTTCATGCAACTTGCATGGCACGATCGGACTTGTCGTATTGCGACGATCTATTTAAATTACTTTCGAAAACAATTTTTCCAGGTGCATATGAAGATTCGATGTTGCTATACACCTCAGTAATATTATATAAATTTGATGTATCTTTGGAGAGATTTTGGCCTGCAAATGAAGACGAACTATATCGCGGAGTTGTCTCCAGGTGAGCAAGCAATACAAACAAACCATTCATGCAGTCATTCAACCACGCTCTACAGCGAGAACTTTGTATTTAGTTAGGAGATAATGAAAACATTCTTTATTTTATTTCTTTTAATTATTCAAGCCTTTGTTTTCAGATAAGTCAAAGAAATATGCTACAAAACTGGTTGCTCGTCAGACTATATGCCGATCGCGCCCTAATGAAATTGATTATTATCTTGCACGTTCTATTGACGTGAACGTTATTCTAATCATGTTTATTGTTAGAATTTAATTGTTTCATATGTTTCCTTATTGTGAATTACAGGCCTGAATAAACTATGTTTGTAATGTCTCACGAGTTAGATTTACGTAAAAAAACGAGGGAAAAGTCAGAAATCAGTTTGCGATAGCAAAACCACATGAGATTACGGTAGTCCCGGAAAACGCTAGATTTTCTCCCACATAGTCGCACGCTAGATTTTCTCCCCGAAACACTCCTTCATATTCTTCGTCTAGGCTCTATCCAGCGTTTTTCGGTGACTTTTGGAGGAGTCGCTCTCTCAGAGTTGACTAGATAAAAAAGGTACCACGTGTGTTAGCTCATACTTTTGATCGTGAACTAGGAGCTGAACAATTGTTTATGAATTTGTGTTGTCACAGCGGAAAGCATTTGGATATAGTTAAATCATTATTTTCATTGCAGACCAGAAGAGCATGTTCGACAGGCAGTTCCATGGATGGTGTGCAGAAGAGGACTGTATTCGTGTGAGGTACGGTATACGAAATTGTTGTTTGAATATGATCAATTTATCGATTAGCAGTAAATGATATTTCTTACCTTAGAGTGTCTTACGTAGTAGTAAGAACAAAAATTCGGCTCAAAGAATGATCGTTATGTTTCATTCACATTTACGAGTTTTGATCTTTGGTCTTTACAGTCGAGCGTACGTCAACGTTACTCTACGATGTCCTAATCGATGTGCTGGTGGTCAGTGTTAATCTTCGTGTGTTTACCGTATACTTCAATTCATCCACATCCTCACAACCACCATTTTATTCTTGATTTGTACAAATTGTATTTTAGATATATGCTATATTTTGTTTTATCCATTATTTACTTTTTTCATTGCAAATATTTTTTATATCAATTTTTATATCAATTTATGAAAGAAAAGCCTTTCAATTCCATGTTTCACTATTTTAAAGTTTTAAAATTGTTTATAAATAGCTTGCATAAATATATTTGACCACACCGTCGTTGTTCCGAAATATGCAAATAATAATGAAAATAATATATAAATTTGTAAATTGGCAAAACGAAATTGGCTAAAGTATATGCTACATTGTAGTAGTACGTTCAAACTGGCGATTTATGAGGCCCGAAAAGAATGACACATCGCACTTAATCTGACCCTACGAACTGGGTTACGGTAGTTTACGGTAGGCCATAGTCATATTCCTGAACACAGTGCTTATTCCCGCGATAATTACTAAATTTGACCTAACGCAACCAATCTGACCCAATGGACTGGGTTACTGTAGGTTACGGTAGGTGGATTACGGTAGATTATGGTGGCTTCACTAATGAGTTAACTTGTAATCTGTTTGAACCGGCTGAGTTCCGCCAAACGTCCGGTAGTTTAGTTGTACCCCAGACGGGTTTTACGACGTAACCTACAGTAACCCAGTACATTGGGTCAGATTGGTTGCGTTAGGTCAGATTTAGTAATTACCGCGGGAATAAGCACTGTGTTCGGGAATATGATTATGGCCTATCGTAAACTACCGTAACCCAGTTCGTAGGGACAGATTAAGTGCGGTGTGTCATTCTTTTCGGACCTCATAAATCGCCCTTTTGAACGTACTACTTTTGAATGTAGCATATACCTTAGCTAATTTCGTTTTGCCAATTTACAAATTTATATATTATTTTCATTATTATTAGCATATGTCGGAACAACGACGGTGTGGACAAATATATTTATGCAAGCTATTTATAAACAATTTTAAAACTTTAAAATAGTCAAACATAAAATTTAAAGGCTTTTCTTTCATAAATTGATATAAAAAATATTTGCAATGAAAAAAAAGTAAATAACGGATAAAATACAATATAACAACATCTATAATACAATTTATACAAGTCAAGAATAAAATTGTAAGGTGGCTGTGAGGATGTGGATGAATAGAGGTATACGGTAAACACACGAAGATTAACATCACACTGACCACCAGCACATCAACTAGGACATTGTAGAGGAACATTGACGCACGCTCGACTGTAAAGACCAAAGATCAAAAGTCAAGATCAAAAAACGTAAATGTGAATGAAATATAACGATCATATAACGATCATTCTTTAAACCGAATTTTTGTTCTTACTACTATGTAAGACACTCTAAGGCAAGAAATATCATTTACCGCTAATCAATAAATTGATCCTATTCAAACAACAATTACGTATACCGTACCTCACACGAATACAGTCATCTTGTGCACAACATCCATGGAACTGGCTGTCGAACACGTTCTTCTGGTCTGCAATGAAAATAATGATTTAACTATATCCAAATGCTTTCCCAATTGCCGCTGTGACAACACAAATTCATAAACAATTGTTCAGCTCCTAGTTCACGATCAAAAGTATGAGCTAACGCACGTAGTACCTTTTTTATCAAGTCAATACAAGGACTAATGCTATATATAGTATCTCTCTATGACATTTTACCGCAACCTAATCACATTCCACACAACATACAACTACCGTAACCACTGATTGTACTACCTGTACTACCGTAACCCAATCTACCGCACCTACGTACCGTAAGTATCGTACCGTAATCTACAATCTATCGACTGTACTACACTCACAGAAAATTCCCTTAGGGAAGTTTCATAACTGCACTTCCCTTAGGGAATAATTCCCTTATCTACTCAGAATCCCTTATAGGTAAGGCAATTTTTACTAGGGAAATATTCCCTTAAAAATTTCCCTTACCTGTAAGGGATTTCCCATTTTTCATTCATATATGAACGGTCAAGTCTATCATCTAGTTTTATTTCCCTTACCTGTAAGGGAATAATTCCCATGGGGTCCTTAGCCAGGGAATTATTCCCTTACATATAAGGGATTTTTCTGTGAGTGTACCGTAACCCAATCTCTTCCTCCTACCGTATCCCAAACTGTACCTGCTCTTTCATCTCCTTGACCACGTCGCCGACGTTCCGCGAGCTGTCCATGGTCAGCCGCTCGTCCAGCGCGTTGC
Organism: Parapristionchus giblindavisi; assembly: GCA_943737045.1. Taxonomy (NCBI): domain Eukaryota; kingdom Metazoa; phylum Nematoda; class Chromadorea; order Rhabditida; family Diplogasteridae; genus Parapristionchus; species Parapristionchus giblindavisi. The sequence goes on along the minus strand of CALSFV010000081.1, from coordinate 356,821 downwards.
TGCATATCCTATTGAATGAAGATGAGGTGGATGAAGTCGCCTACAAGTAAATCATGCATTCACACTGTTGTCCATGTGAATTAACGTATTATGGTCGGTTATTACAGAAACTCATGTGACAAAAAATTTCAACAAATTTGACTTAATGAGTTTCAGAAGTACAAAAGATGTGTACGACAACTGTGAAAGCATGATGTACATCTAAAAATCATTGGATCATGATTAATTTGAACCATTCTGAATGGTTCTAGCCATTCAACGGCGATTATGACACTCTCTCGCTTTCTTTTTCTGCGAGAGAGCGTTGCAAGAGCGGAGAGTCAAATTAGCTTGAGTGTGTCGTTAAAGCGAATTGAGCCCGGGGATATCATGTTTCATTCGATAATTAAAGGTCGTATTTTCTTTAAAAAAACAACTCACCTTCCATGACCAATTGATGTGCCCTAGATATGAGTGAGAGAGAGAGAGAGATCGCTCGCTCATCGGACCCTCGTGGGAAGCTGGAATTTTTTAAATAAAAATATCGTAATCAGGAAATCTGTACAAATCTGTCGTCAAGGAAACGCTATGTACGAATCATACATAAAAATATATGCTTTTTGTGTTAATAGTAAATACCAAATCTGGATTAAAGCGTTTCGAACGCGAAGTTATCCATGAAATGACTAGACAATACTAATTCAAATAACTAATAATTCCTTGAAAGCTCGACGTTTCTGTGAGCGCCGTTATTTTACAAAACGCCATGAAAGCTCTCAAAGTAAACGAGACACAAACCTCCTGAATACGATCGAGCGTGTCTATACGAAGCAGTCGAACAAATCAGTGAAGTACTTCCACACATTTGAATTGCCGTACTTTCGCAGACATTCGTCATAGAAACCGTATACCTGAACGGCAATATGAAAAGTACAACCGATTGCATAATCCGCATTTGTATAAATCGATAGAAAGTCAATGAAAATAATCAATACCTGAGTAATTTGCCTAGATTTGTGGTTACCACGAAGGATGGTCACGGGGCAACGTTCTTCTTGCACATTTGACTCCTTCTCCAGTATCTCTTTAGCCTTCAAATATAAACGATTGCTTTGTATTCATATAATCAATGTTGTTGTTATAACCATTATATTATGAAGAACTTTAAAATGAAAAATAGTTTACATATGAATATACTAACCTTCTCGCAGAGGGTTTTCACTTGAGCCTCGGACAATTGCTTGCATTCGTAGAGCTGTTCAACCCACTGGTCGACGTCTCTAAGGAACGGTCGATCGATGGGATCACCGGACGCCACTCTTCCCATTCCTGAAGAGTCAAGAGGACATACTTGGCTTAAAAATCATGCTCACAAGATCACAAAACAAAAAGTAAATGACATAAACGCACATTAGGAGAGGTCAAAGATAAAGCAAATCAATCAATTCAATGTTATCGTTCGTGAACGGTGTGTGTGGAAACACAGCGGAATAAAAGAGGGTAGAGTGTGAAGAAGAAAGAAGCACGAGATGAAAACAAGAGCGGATGGGGTGTCAATGATCTTTGAAAGATGTAATACAGAAAATGCTAAGAAAACGCTCACTATGCATGATCGAACAAAAGCCTAGAGGCATTCACTTACACGAATTAAGTACAATAACAATCACAGTAGTTATAACAAACTTATATAACGAAGAATTCATCGAAAATTGAAGAAGGCAAGAAACGAAGCGAAGTGTTTGAACTCGTAAGAAATTGGCGCACCATAAACAGACTATTTTCCGGCCCAAACTCCGGACTTTAGTTCGATCTTTTGTTCGAACTTTCGTGAGCGCGCACACATATTAATTAAATTATACACACGTGATTCATTATAAAAAGGAAAATTAATTTGGCGTAAAGTGATCGAATACTCCCTACGAATTTACCCTTACACGTTCTCAATATATAGCTGTCTATTTCACTTTTCAAGAAAAAGTAAACGCCCGTTTACTTTTTTTGCACTCTTCAAATTGCACACTATTTCTCCGTTTCTCTAACACTTCGACAAAAAGTTGCGAACTTTGTTCGCATCTTTGTTCGCATCTTTTTGCCGAACTTTTCTTCGATGTTAGAGAGCATGGGATTTTGAGAGAATTAGAGAAAAAGTTCGCAACAAAGTTCGCAACTTTTTTTCGAACTTTTTCGCGAACTTTTGATAGATTGCATGGGCCACAGATGTGTGACTCCTTACCGTCACTATTACTCTCAAGCTGAGAAGAATTGCATATAATATAATCTCCCTAACCGAAATCTCACTCCCATATTGTTTTTTTTTCAATTCATTATTTATGTTTTAAGCGACAGATAAACAAATAAATAAATAAATAAGAAGAAATAAATTACGATAGATTGAATGATCTTTCGTTTTTCAAAGAACAATCGTACATAACCATAAGAGGATATCATTTGTAAAGAGATCGTAAAACAGGGGAACTTGAACGAATACAATTTATGATCGGAATAAATATACTATTTATGAATATGTATGATGTTGACTCTAAACTAGAAAAGAGCATAATAGGTTTATGTGTTCAACAGTATTAAAGAATCTGTATAAGCATACCAAGCATAATGATATTTTAAAATAGTAATAGAAAATTTGAGAAGAAGAAAACATTTTGATATTTCTAAAATCTACAAAAGACGAATCCATTTGAATTATCAGTAAGAACATGGTATAGCTAAGTTATTCAGAAAATAATTACAAATATATTGCAAGGAGATCCTTGAAAAATATTGAAATGGTAGTTTATATGTGTAAATTTCGGTCAAAAATACTTATAATAATGCTGAATCGCCGTAGGGTACAATACAGTGAGAATCTTCTTATTCAAGGTTCTTATTCAAAATGAAATGTTATTTTCGGGAAGGAACTGCGCTCTCTACACTTTTTACATATTTCTTCCATTTTTCTTTTTTTTTGTCTGAACAAATAAATCACCCACTTAATTCGTATAACGCTCAAGGGGCTTATTTATTTATTTTTATTATTTATTTGATACACCCGTGACAGGTGCGACAGCAAATACAGAAACGATGAGAAAAATAATTATAATAATGATAGAAAGGACTTGGGGAAGGTGACAGGGGTTAATCGATAGCTATCAAATCGCCAGTGATCCAGTTAGAGTGAGGTGGACGAAGCCTCAGAACGGGAAGGGGACCGTTCAGATTCATGTGAGGGGTTGGATCATAATGGAATCACCGGGATAGACAACTAAAGATTGAGTACTTCGACTTGTAGAGTATGGGGAAGTTGTGGATGGCGAAATAGGTGAAATTTGATAGACTGAATTGACAACAGTGGATTACAGATACGATGTAAATTACACAGAAAACGAGTAGTACGATGTGCAAATGAGCTACGAAGATTCTCTCTTTTAGCAATTGGAATGTGAATAGAGAATGCATTGTGACGAGAATTACAATTTCGTAAAGCATAGTATGGGCTGATCTTTTGTGTTTACAGATTGACGTTTTAAATGGATTTTCTTACAGTATTGATGAAAAGATCATGGAATTGCAGTGTTCCTTGCAAACTCATAAATTAATATTATATATTATGTACTTATATATATATATATATATATATATATATATATATATATATATATATATATATATATATATATATATATATATATTTCATATTACACCATTATTTTCCGATTCTTTTCCTTAGATCATCACGAGTAGGGTTTCCAACCTGCCTTCGAGTAGCATATTGATAGGGAATCCAATTGGTGATATCTCTGCCCCATCGATCTGTATCCATCCTTCGTACTTTGCCCACAAAAGCTTTCTTCCAAACGAGATGACAGAAGATTCGAAGTATTAGTCCAAGCTAGCCACCCACATTGAATCCTATGCTCAATTTCGTCACCTTGATTGAGTGGGAAAGATATCTTACTGCCGAGGTACGTAGCCTTATCAGTAAACAGGAATTCATTTCCCTCAATTACTATAGGCTGTCTAGTAGCATAAAATGGGAGAAGAACTGATTTCTTACAGATTATTGATAATCCAGCTTTTGAATAAGCGTTGATCAGCTTCCTTATCATACTTTCCATTTCAGTTCTACTTCTAGCATATAGTCCCAAGTCATCCACATATTCAAGAGATGTTAATTGTTGTCCATCTATCCACAATCCTTGATCATCCCATTCAATATAATCCATAATCAGCCTTAGAACCATGATAATAGCCGAGGCGAAAGGGAATTTCCTTGCTTGACTCCCTTCCGGATATCAACATTGGCGAAGTCCTTATAACACACTATCTGAGAAAATCGACATAGGTGCGGTATCGATGAAAAATAGATTTTTTTGTTTTATATATGATAATTACAGGCTCCATGAGTGTAGTTCACTGGTACTTGGAAATTCCTTCCAATTGAAAATTCGCTTCAGGAGGTGACCACACAACGTTTTGGCGCCTTTTCCTAAAAAGTTTATTTCGAAACCAATCGATTCGGGAGTGGGTGCAATGGACTCCTTGACAAATTCTAAGAAACTATTGCAAAGGAGAGTTTTTCGATCAACGGCCAACGAAGGCTGGAATTGGGAATTTTTGAAAAAAAATTTACATTAAATTAATTCTCACTATTTTCCTATGGGGCAGGAAAACTTTTTATTTGCTTAATAGCTTCTTCATATTATATTACACCTTCAGTTTGAAAATCATAATTTTTTAAAAATACGAATTATATGAACTAGCTCGTTTTATGCACTTGATTTAATTGTGGTGTAAAAAGACGACGTTTCCTAATTGAAAATTTTTTAAAAATTCTGCTACTTTTACATAAATTTCGTTCTTTTACACCATTACCGATGTTTATGTCTATTCCTCGGCTAACTCTGAGTGCAGCCGCACTGCAGACGTGATGATCACGGTGCTCATAGTCATTCTGTAAGTTTTTGTCATTTATTCGTACACGAGCTAGCAAGTGATGTACTTACCGTATTCACGCTGTTACGTGCTCTTACTTACCGCTTTTTTAGACTGAGGAGATAGTGAGAGAGCACGTAAATCATGGGTTTTTATCGAGAAAATATGGATTAGGTGGGATTTTCAATATTGTTTGCAGCATTCACTTCCTTCACTTGATTGCATGCTGTTGTTGCTACAGACATCTTATGAATGTCCACATCGTGGTACTCTCATGGGGTTCTGGCTGTATGAACAAAGCGGGTTGTAGAGTTAACCGAAACTCGATGTCTTGATTTTTTAAAATATTTATTCAATAAATGGTAATGATTAGAGAGGGAATGGGAACATCGCGCCCGCAACGCCCGCGAGCCTCCGGAGAAGCATGATGTTCCCCATTGATATCATACTCAAAATCGATTTGCTATGTGCTTATTTCTTTAAATGTTTTGTTAAATAAAAGTAAATAATCAATGATAGTTACTTGTATTTACGCTTTCGAGGAAAAACATGATGCTTTGTAAAACTAGAATATAGTGCGATTTTCGCTAATATTATTCCACTACAGCAATAAAATGTTTTACTAACAAGCGAAAACGTTGTGTAACATCTGAGAAAATTCACATATAAGTGGTATTGACGAAAAATGGGCTCAATCGAATCCCTCGCTAATTCTAAGAACACTGGGTAAGAATCGAACCTACGAGGTTCGGATCACAACACAACACTCTTGCCACTAAGCCATGTGAACATGTTTGGGCTCTCGTAGAACTTGATGACATCTCTAATCAGACGCGCTCGTACATATAAGAGGGGTTAGGATAAGCCCACCGGAAAATATTGAGTTGGCTCTATTTTCTGCCATTTTTTACGACTGTAAATGTGGCATGCCATAATTTCTTGTTGCAAAATTGTCAGATGTGAATAGTTGGAGAAATGCCAAATTTAACACTTTATTATTTGGAGAGATAACTTCTGACAAATAAACGAGGTGAAAACTTGGAGAGATCCATATTTACAATGTGATAATTTGGCTATTCTGGGAACAAAACAATTATCCATAAAATCAAGATGCAAATTTGGCAGACAATTTAATGGCAGAAATGCAGAGGGAAAAACTGGCATTCCATTTATGACTTCGTAAAATTAGGCAGAAATAATTTGAACCAGAATGTAGAGGAGCAAAAGTGGCAGAATTGAAAGGGAGATGAATTGCCAGAATTGCAGGTGTCATATTTGTCACACGATTTTTAATCCAAAAATGCAAAGTGAAAAATTGGCATTTTTTTCGAAATTAGTTTTTGCCATATTTGACGGTTGCAAAAATGGCAGAGTTGAGACCGGACATAATAGACACCGGCTATTCTGGCATGACATATTTTACAGTGTAAAATGTGGTCCGCCATTTTTTACAGTGTAAAATGTGGTCCGCCATTTTTTACAGTGTAAAATGTGGTCCGCCATTTTTTACAGTGTAAAATGTGGTCCGCCATTTTTTACAGTGTAAAATGTGGTCCGCCATTTTTTACAGTGTAAAATATGGTTCGCCATTTTTTACAGTGTAAAATATGGTTCGCCATTTATTACAGTGTAAAATATGGTTCGCCATTTTTTACAGTGTAAAATATGGTTCGCCATTTTTTACAGTGTAAAATAAGGTCCGCCATTTTTTACAGTGTAAAATATGGTCCGCCATTTTTTACAGTGTAAAATATGGTTCGCCATTTTTTACAGTGTAAAATATGGCTCGCCATTTTTTACAGCGTAAAATATGGTTCGCCATTTTTTACAGTGTAAAATATGGTTCGCCATTTTTTACAGTGTAAAATATGGTTCGCCATTTTTTACGGGGTAAAATATGGTTCGCCATTTTTTACAGTGTAAAATATGGTTCGCCATTTTTTACAGTGTAAAATATGGTTCGCCATTTTTTACAGTGTAAAATATGGTTCGCCATTTTTTACAGTGTAAAATATGGTTCGCCATTTTTTACAGTGTAAAATATGGTTCGCCATTTTTTACAGTGTAAAATATGGTTCGCCATTTTTTACAGTGTAAAATATGGTTTGCCATTTTTTACAGTGTAAAATATGGTTCGCCATTTTTTACGGGGTAAAATATGGTTCGCCATTTTTACGGGGTAAAATATGGTTCGCCATTTTTTACAGTGTAAAATATGGTCCGCCATTTTTTACAGCGTAAAATATGGTCCGCCATTTTTTACAGCGTAAAATCTGTCAGAATAAAACAATTAATGGGGTATATGGCTAAACAAGAAAAAATGAGTGATTCCAAAGATTAGGAGGGATGGAAATGGGGAAGCGGGATAATACAATGATGATACACATAAGATTGCTAGATAATATACATATAATAGAAGATGCACAGATGCGAGTGGATTCGTTGCCGACCTCGACCAACTGGAAACAAATAAATCAATAATTGTAATTCGTAATCGTAGCTGTGTGTGACCCGATTGAACCGCCGAAAGATTTTTTTTAAATCAGTTCAAAATGCACCAGTAATTAATTGTTGTTCAGGAGTGAGCTTGGGTCGGACATCGATTGCTCGGCTGATGTTTTTTTAGCGCTCTTGCCTAGGATAGCGAAATTGTAACACAATCATGCACAGTGATTCCAGAGTTGCGACAGAGTAACGAGGTAGAAAGAAACGCCAGTTACAGTAGCGCCGGAAAGTCAGTGCCAACTTTTTGTTTTTGTTATATTTAGTGAACCAAGCGTGCTATGGGGCCGCTCTCGCGAGTTCTTATGGGAAATTTATCGAGGAATCCGGCCCTGATATTGTGGACTCATGAAAATTTCTCGTTATTGCGTAATGATGACGCAATCGAAGTCTGCGATTTTTTTCAACCGCAGCGGCCTTGATGCAAAATGGCGGCAGCAAACTCATATCTCAGCTCCAAGACATGCTAGAGACTCGTACTTGGGATCAAAATGATCCTTATGATGTCCCAAATACGCCGTGAAAGTTTGGTATTGATCGGACCACAATTGCCTTCAGTTCACCAAAAAAATAACTTTTTCAGATGACCTTACTTTGAGGGCCTACAATTATGAGAGTGATTTTTCTAAAAAATATGGTACTTATGCTAAAATATGCCAAATCCATCCCAGAAGTCATCCTCACACTTTGGCGAAAGCAACTTGCTTCCCATCTTCACGGCAAACGTTAAGCGGGCATGCACTCGTTTCGGAGGCGCACGTCCAGGGGAGGGGAGGGAGGGGAGGGGCGCGCGCACGCACAGTGAGTGCGTGCGGGAAAGACTGATGTTTGCCGTGAAGATGGGAAGCAAGTTGCTTTCACCAAAGTGTGAGGATGACTTCTGGGATGGATTTGGCATATTTTAGCACATGTACCATATTTTTAGAAAAATCACTCTCATAATTGTAGGCCCTCAAAGTGAGGTCATCTGAAAAAGTTACTTTTTGGTGTACTGAAGGCAATTGTGGTCCGATCAATACCAAACTTTCACGGTGTATTTGGGACATCATAAGGATCATTTTGATCCCCAGTACGAGTCTCTAGCTTGTCTTGGAGCTGAGATATGAGTTTGACGCCATTTTGCATCAAGGCCGCTGCGGTTGAAAAAAAATCGCAGCAACCTAAAACAATTTTTCTGAGTAGCCAATGCGTAGATCTCAAACTTATAGAAGAACGGTAGGCTGGAAAAAAATTTTCCGCGGAGTTATGATTTTTCAAAAAAGTGGACTTCGATTGCGTCACATTACGCAATAACGAGAAATTTTCATGAGTCCACAATATCAGGGCCGGATTCCTCGATAAATTTCCCATAAGAACTCGTGGGAGCGGCCCCATAGCACGCTTGGTTCACTAAATATAACAAAAACAAAAAGTTGACACTGACTTTCCGGCGCTACTGTACACAGATAGGTCGAAAAGCTTGTTACACATTACCAAGTCTGACCGCATTTTGAGCCAAAATTTCCCAAATATCGAAAAACGTGACAGCATTTTGAGCCAAAATTTCACAAACATCGAAAAACCTGACCGCATTTCGACCAAACTTTGCTAAAAATTGAAAAAAACCTGACCGCATTTTGAAAACTGATAACCTAGTTATTCGACCTATGGTTACACCAATGCTTTGTTGGAGGATGACTGAATAAGCCAAGAAAATAACAAAAAATTGCAAATAAAGCATATTAAACAATTCCAACCTATAGTTACATGATTAGTCTGCGGGGGTGCTAGACGTCAGTTAGAAGAATCTTCCTTGGACGCTGCGGCATCAGCTCCATCTGCGCACGAAGTCATGGATTCCTTCTCGGAATGCTGCACTGAAAAATCAATATATGAGATATCAACTACAGTATACAGCGTTCGGTCAATATATAATGCCCTAACCTATCCTAAACGAATCAATCAATAAGTAGTATTATACGAATCCCCCAATAACCAACCCAAGTCGCCTCGAGGCAGCTCATGACTATAATTTTCTGTAAGTACACTCAGAAATTGCCTATTAACAATAGGCAATTTTCGACGAAGTTCAATCGATATTTAAGGATTTAAAAAGTCACTAAATGAAGGGCAAAAATCAATCGAAAATAATTCACTACCGTCCCTTTTTATGCTCATCCCATATTGATACTAAAACATATTATTATAAGAAATAAATATTTCATCCACCGTGCCTCCTTCAGACATGGTCTATGGTTATCCCATGGGATAGACCCACCCACAAAAATTTGCCTATCATGGGTACCCACCCGCAAAATTGGACCATAAATTGACGATTTTCTTGAAATTTTCACGATTTTGGGATACCCACATGCGTTTTTTTTCTCAAAATCTGGTTACCCACAGGCGTTTTTGACACAAAATCTAGGTACCCACACGCATTTGAAGGGTCTGGGATATTGATAGACCATCACTGACCTCCTCATTCAGCTTTCCACTCAACGAAAACTTGATCTTCGCGTGCATTACGTCACCAATCGAATTATCTGTAAAAAATTGTTTAAACAAGTACAACATGTAATATAAGAGAGGAATCGCCAGAGGTTCGACCACCCCCCGGCGGTAGAAATTTCGACCCCCTGAAAAATTCAGATTAAGTACTTTGAACGATGCTCTATCGAACTGCGTTTTCCGAATTTGCATATCTGGTCTCATTTTCGAGTTACGGTAGGTCAAAGTTGGCAGGTACGGTATTTTTGACTCGAGTGTGTGTCAGAAAAATGATCATAACTCCGTTCAAAATGATGATAGACATTTTTTCAAAAAAAGGATCGAAAGAGGAGATCTTGGACAACATTTCCCAGTTGATGACGTCATTTGTCGACCATGCGCCGGTGCGGGGCGGTCGGTTTTATGAAAAAGTGACGTAACTTTCCTAATCGGAAAAAGTGCACTTTTCTTCTATGCGCGTTTTGTTGCGTCCATATGTGTCTAAAATGACCCAAGTTTCAGAGGATTTGAGAAATGCAAAAAAAAAAAGCGTTGATTTTAGTGACGCGACCTCGGACCTGTCATAGGAAAGAACGGCTTATTCCTTTATCAAGAAACAGCAAAGGAGCTTAAATGACTCAAAAACATCCGAAAAAGCATTACGATCTCAAAATACCCATATATGACAGTTATTTGAAACACAAAATCACCGAGTTCCGAAAAATTTGAAAAAAAACCCATATTTTGCTTTTCCACGTGGAAAATACGTCTCAGTAATGTTAATTAATCTTTATAATATTTCATATAATGTTTTTGAACATTTATGTTTTTGGAAGTGAAGGCCTACCTGCTCTTAGAGCCGAGATATCCGCCATCGAGATTACACGCGCGCCCCCCAACTCACCCTTTGAGAAGAGATGTGTTGCCATAAAATGAACGTTTTCCAGCTCAGAATGACTCAAAACAACTTGTTTCATCATTCTTATCACGAAAAAAATACCTTGGAACACGTTTTCTGTGTCTGTAAAAATCAGCAAAAGATTTGGATCGAACCGGGGTTCGAACCCGCCCGTACTTCATCATTCCTTGAAGAGAGAGAGAGAGAGCGAGAGCGAGGAAGTACGGGCGGGTTCGAACCCCGGTTCGATCCAAATCTTTTGCTGATTTTTACAGACACAGAAAACGTGTTCCAAGGTATTTTTTTCGTGATAAGAATGATGAAACAAGTTGTTTTGAGTCATTCTGAGCTGGAAAACGTTCATTTTATGGCAACACATCTCTTCTCAAAGGGTGAGTTGGGGGGCGCGCGTGTAATCTCGATGGCGGATATCTCGGCTCTAAGAGCAGGTAGGCCTTCACTTCCAAAAACATAAATGTTCAAAAACATTATAAGAAATATTATAAAGATTAATTAACATTACTGAAACGTTTTTTCCACGTGGAAAAGCAAAATACGGTTTTTTTTTTCAAATTTTTCGGAACTCGGTGATTTTGTGTTTCAAATAACTGTCATATATGGGTATTTTGAGATCGTAATGCTTTTTCGGATGTTTTTGAGTCATTTAAGCTCCTTTGCTGTTTCTTGATAAAGGAATAAGCCGTTCTTTCCTATGACAGGTCCGAGGTCGCGTCACTAAAATCAACGCTTTTTTTTTTGCATTTCTCAAATCCTCTGAAACTTGGGTCATTTTTAGACACATATGGACGCAACAAAACGCGCATAGAAGAAAAGTGCACTTTTTCCGATTAGGAAAGTTACGTCACTTTTTCATAAAACCGACCGCCCCGCACCGGCGCATGGTCGACAAATGACGTCATCAACTGGGAAATGTTGTCCAAGATCTCCTCTTTCGATCCTTTTTTTGAAAAAATGTCTATCATCATTTTGAACGGAGTTATGATCATTTTTCTGACACACACTCGAGTCAAAAATACCGTACCTGCCAACTTTGACCTACCGTAACTCGAAAATGAGACCAGATATGCAAATTCGGAAAACGCAGTTCGATAGAGCATCGTTCAAAGTACTTAATCTGAATTTTTCAGGGGGTCGAAATTTCTACCGCCGCGGACCCTCCGAAACGGTCGATTTTCTCGCGATTCCTCTCATAAGGTGTTTCACAACCCGGGAGCCCGTTCTGTTACGTGGGTTATGATTTTCAATATCTAGTGGATTATTTTCTTGAATTTACTACGTTATTAGCGTCGATTTAGAAAGAACATCAAGATATTATATAACATGATGACCGATGCAAGAAGAAACAGAGACGCCAGTCAAGAGATGGAGGGACGATTTCGTGAAGGCAGCTGGTCCACAATTCATGCAAATTGCGAGGCACAATCGTTCGGAATGGAGAAATGTCATGGCAACCCAGCTACGAAACACCCATTAGCTGATAAAGTTGTTCAATGTCAATGTCAAATGACCAATGAAAAGAGGAAAGGAACCCCATTGATCTGCGAAGGACCCTTGCCATGATCACCGCATCAATATGCGATTTGACCCACTATGGATTACTCAAGTCACGTTTCAAACAAAATAACTACCAAGTAACCATGACTGTCTATGAATCGATAAATCAATCAATCAATAAATCAATAACTACAGTATACCTTGCATTGGAATACGGTGAATTGCATCAGCGGCTACCATCCATCCCACATCCGCGATTCAAAGGCAGTGTGTCGATCATTAGCTGAAATGAGAGATCGAAATTAAGAGGCATACGGTAGTAGTAAGATACGGTAGGGCCAGGATACGGTAAGACGTGAATACGACACGATACTGGTACTATCATCGAGAATAGCTTTTTTATAATTAAGTTTAGTGCATAGGTGGGCACGCTGGGGGGGGGGGGGGAGGCTGTGTGCAAACCGGAGAATTGTAAGGCAAGGCTATGCGCTTGGCCATTTTTTAGCAGCTTTGATTGGAAATTTTCCAATTTTTGCGAGGCAAAGCTATGCGCAAAGCCCCCGCAAGGGAAGGCAAGGCTGTGTGAAAAACGAATTCGTTTTCACGCGCCCACCTATTGTTTAGTGCAAGCATATTTTAAAATGTACATTGAAAGCATACATTATGCTAAGACCAACAATTTTTGGCTCCGCCAACTGGTCAGATTTCACCAAAAATTTTAAAACTGGTCAGATTTGTCAAAAATCGCTTATTTTTCGCTTATTATCACGTAAATAACGTGATAAAGTTTTTACGACAAGATAGAAGTGACATAAACATAGAAAAGTGGTCAAAAGCCGAACGAATAAGCAAACAAATTGTGGTAAACCACTTATCAATATTTGCCCTATTGGCAGCAGAGATGTGCATTTTTAGTTTTTCGCTTTTCCGATACTTTCTCGAAATAAATTTTTGCAGATACTTCCCCGAAACAAATTTGCAATTCTTCCGTTTCAATATATCAATAGTAAACTTTAGCGCATTGATATTTTCGATAGAGCAAATATTGTTTAATTTTTTTTGTTTTTTTTTCGAAATATCCTTGATTGGCAAAATTCAGGGGAGTCGCATTTCGGTTTCTTTTGATCTCTGAATGAATGGTACGAAGGAGTGGTGTCCAAAATGAGACGAAAGAAAACTATATAGTTAAATTAATATTATTAATAGATGCACAAGAATTAGTATGCATGCACTTTAAATACGGTATAAATAAGTAATACCGCTGCAGTATGAATAAGTCTATGAGTGACACTCAGTGTCCTACCATTCGTTACATTTGCCTTGCGTGCCTACGCCGTAACCTCCTCTGTCCTTACGGCGGAGGTTACGGCGTAGGTACTAGGGTGGCGAGAACCAGTCACTACTTACTAGCCCTAGTAACAGTCTCTCTCTACACAACCGAGAAAGGCACATTTACGACCTCTCGCGCGACGGTTAGTAGTGATGAGATCATCGCAACATTAGTGACTTATTTTCAGCTACTCTTTTTCTACTCCTTTTGGGATTTCTCGGCTATAAGTATTCGAAATTTGTAAATCTGAATATGTTTGAAATCTACAAGCTAAGAGCTATTTACCAAGTCTGCAATTGACTGTCAAAGAACACTTTTTTTTCAATTTTTCGTGTATGCATTCTTTCAAATCGGATCGGAATCGGGCGATAATATAATTTATTTCCTTTATCAATATTTTTATATTTTCTTTTTTTTATTTTTCATTGTTATTCGAATTACTTTAATAAAATATTTACTGCAATGCATGACTTGAAAAATTGAAGAAATTTAAAATTGTCCTTTTGCAGTCAATTTTAGGCTTGTAGAATAGCCCTTGATTTGTAGATTCAAAAATTATATAGATTTGCATATTTTGATTACTTAGAGCCGAGAAAAAAAAACAAAGAGTAGAAAAAGAGTAATATTTCTACTTAACCGTGACCCCAACGCACGGCTGCCACAGGGGACAGAAGAGTATCAGAGAGAGTGGAAAAGATTGCGCACTAGTTGGAGAGAGATAATAATTAGTGACTAGTGACTGGTTCTCGCCACCGTAGTAGGCACGTAAGGCAAATGTGCATTATAAGGGCAAATAAACTAATGCTCAGAGTATTTTTCGGCAGCTTATTGTTAGCATGTTATTTAATAGGGTGGTTTACGGAAGCTCGTTTTCCCCTACAGTAGTTTTTTTTCCAGGATGATCAAGTGCACGAAAGGAACGAGACAAGTGGAGAAAGAAATAGAGAATTGATTTTTTTAAAATTAATGTGATAAAGATTAAAATTGAAATAGTTTTATTGTGAACTGATGTGATATAGATTTATCATGAGCTTTAATAAAGGTTTGTGTTCGTGCATATGAAGGACTATTGAATTGAAAGAATATAAAGAATTGCGAAATACACGGTATGACACAACAAGAGAAATCGATCGGCGACAGAATTAGCAGACAAAAAGTGTCTGACATGTCTGCGCTCTCGCTTTTTCTTTCTATTCGCTGTGAGACCCAACAACAATTCCTGCAGAATTCAGGCATTAATCAGGATTTTTCAATACTTACTAATTACTGTAAGCATGTTCTTTTTCATGATTCAGGAATGGCGCGAATTTTTTCAAATCTGTATTTTTTTCTTATACGGAAATGCCTTCGTGATCGCGAACTACACTTTTCGTTTTCTGTATACGGTATGCGCTAAAAGTTTAAACCTCCGCCCATTCTTTTCTCCGGTAGGTGTGTCACACCGTGCTATATAAGGTAAAAAGGGAGAAGAAGGAAGAAAGCTAGAAGAGTTGCTAGAGTTGTACAATGATAATTACTGATAATAGCATTAAAACTGTGATTTACGTATGCATCTTTACGTAAAATTTGATCACTAAGAGGGCTATCAATTTTTGAACTGTAAATTGGACAGTAAAGTTGGTTATTGAGAAATGTGCACTAACGGTCGATCGATAATTCTTCTACTTGTGAAGATGATGAAGTTTATTTCCAAGTACAAAAAATTAAATAGAATAAAAACTATTTGAACTCATACGGTCATTTAAAGCCACAAAACTGATCAGAGCTGACATTTGAAAAGATGTGATATTGAAATATATATTTTTCTACTTATTCGTGCTCATAAATAATTATCAAAGTAAAAGAATGTGAGTAAATATGCCTCCAACAAGCAATTTCTTATATTCAATTTTTTGAGAATGTTGGTAGGCACATCCCCGATTTCAGTTTGTTTCATTACTTCACATATGATCATTAAGAGAATAATGGATTTTTAAAATGTAAATTCAACACTAAAATTTGATATTCATTGATAAATGTGCCTATCAACATTCTCAGAAGCACAAGTATTTGAATATCAGAAATTACTACTTGGAGGCACATTTACGCACAGTTCTTGTTTTTATCATTAATTATGAGCACGAATAAGTAGGAAAAAAATATTTCACGGATGTCACATCTTATCAAATACAAGATCTGACCACTTGTTTACCTTTCTAAATCTGAAATGACTACTTGGAGGCAGTTTCGAGTGCAGTTCTTGTTTTCATTATTAAATATAAGCACGAAAGAGCATGAAAAAAATATTTCACGGATGTCACATCTTATCAAATACAAGATCTGACCACTTGTTTACCTTTCTAAATCTGAAATGACTACTTGGAGGCAGTTTCGAGTGCAGTTCTTGTTTTTATAATTAATTATGACCACGAATAAGTAGGAAAAAAATATTTCGTTGCTCTCACATCTTCCCAAATACCATAATCTGACCAGTTTTGATGTTTAAAATGAACGTATGAGCTCAAATCATTTTTATTTATTTTTCTAATGCACATAAAGTGAAAGTTCAGGCAATTCTACACATTTTGGAAAAAAAAATTTTAAAAAAGGATTCGAAATAAGTGAACTAACTGCCTACAAACAATTGTCCAACAATACTATGGTAATGTCGTACATTGGGCCATTGGGCGTTTTGGCACTAAACTCAATGAATAACTAACGTTAGTGTCCAATTTATATTTTAAACATTTCTAGTTCTCTTAATGATCGTCATGACGCAAAGAAACATACGTAAAACGACTTTTAAATTAAACGATATTAAAAATTCAAATAACAGATCACATAACTGACCTAACTCTACGTACCGTAATCTGACAACACTTTTACCTCTCTTCCCTCTTCTCCTTCTCTATTTATTTCTCTTTTACTTTTTTTATTTTTTATATTCTTTCAATTCAATAGTCCTTCATATGAAAGAATTTCAAACTTTATCACATTAATTCACAACAAATCTCATTCAAGTTCAATCTTTATTATATGTTTTCATAACAAATAAATTATTTCTTTCTCTCATAACTCGTCTCATGCGCGAAACTTGACCATTCTCGAAAAACTGGTCAGATTTTTCAAATTTTGAAACTGGTCAGATAGCAACATTGTTGGGGTTTGAAAATGTATGATTGTAAGTATGAATTAAAACTACACTCAAAAACAATTCCCTAGTTAAGGTACCCCAAGAGAATTGTTTTTTAAAGTGTTCGATGAGAAGCATACTCTGCATTCCTCTAGATTAGTGTTCAATGAACAAATCAATCAATAAAATTGTATACCGAACACTCTTCCTACTCCCATCCAAGTATTCGCTCGGAAGATGCTCTCCTTGACCTGTAGTCAATCGATATTAGATCATTATCTAAACACTCATCTTTGTCCTTCTACCTTAATCATGCTCTTAGATCTCATACCGTTACCTAATATTTAATCTTCTACAGTAACCCTAATATTTAATCTTCTACAATAACCACGACTGATCTTTGATATTTACCTGAGGCAGAACATTATGTGTGCTTCGATCCTATTCAGTTCGAGCAGTATGTTCTCCGCAATGTAGTCGCGATTTCGCTTTGTGACTAAAAAGACAAACATGATCAATGACGCCTAAAACCATACGTGGGCACCATCCGGGAAAATCAGGATAGCAGGCAGGCCGCAGTTAATTTTAAATTTTTTAAAGAAAACGTTTTGTAAACCAGTACAGAAGTAAGACGTGAAATCAATCGTGAATACCGTATACCTCTAATCGATCCAGGTTATTCTACTTATGATGGCATCTTCAGTCAGATCGATATTCGGATTTCCAACTTCTTCGTCTCACCAGCATCAGTTCGAACTCTACGAGATTATTGATTGATTTAATGAAAAGTCGATTGTTCATCTGTCAATAGTTTCTTGATTTAAAAGCTGTCCTTTTATTGATCAGTACACTTCGAAAGGTTAACTTTAATCCAGTGAATATTGATTGACTGAATACATATTGTTTTATATCTCTCTAATCTGTACTTACGAATTCATCGAGAGATGAACGTAGCCTGTGTACAGCTGCTCAGGTCCAGTCATATCGATTATCTAGAAGTACTATTGCCGATTAGTGGCAACATACAACAATCCTCAGTCTTACAATGAAATGAATAAAGGTGAGCTAGACCGTATTTTTCTATGACAATCAATCAATACCCGGCTACCGTAAGCTCAAAATAGCGTAATCATTCGTCAATGGATTGAATGTCTACAACATAGAACGAAAACAAGGTACTCACTCTTTTAACGACCATTTCCTCTATAAAGACCGAGATCATCATCCGCTACTGTTCCATCATCACCGGCAATGGCTACTAGAACAGATAAAATAGAAAAGTTAGAAAAAGCAACAATATATAATCAATTAAAAGGAAAAATCAAAATCTCTTTCGAGAACATTTTCCATACGTCAGTTCGCGATAGAAATTGTATACTTCATATTGTACTCAAAAACATCAAACTTTAAGCCTAAAACCCAGTCGTAGATTTACGGTCGTAGTTCGTTTTCGTATTCTGCTTTTAATTTTCTATGCGTTTTGCATCAAAGCTTCGATTTCAGTTCATTTTACTTTTTTTTCTCCTTCTAAAATGGACCACTAATATACCGTTCTCTATCGACGACCGAAGCGTGTACTACGCATTCAATCCCCGACGCAATTTTCGGTCCACAGGACAAGCTCTTTATGGTACGTATATTTCAATTGCAGCTCACGACTGGGGTTTAGGCTTAAAGTTTGATGTTTTTGAGTACAATACGAAGTATGCAATTTCTATCGCGAACTGTCGTATGGAAAATGTTCTCGAAAAACATTGTGATTTTCCTTTTAATTGATTATACTTAACCGTATAGGACGGACGACCAAAAAGACCGCGGTCATTTTGGCCGTCCGTCCTATACGCTACAGGACGGACGACCAAAATGACCGCGGTCTTTTTGGTCGTCCGTCTTGTAGCGTATATGGCGGACGACCAAAATGACCGTGAACAGCGGGATGCGGCGGCCATTTTCACACTATTCGCACAAAAAAGTGTTCCTACGTGTATTTGTATTATTGCCATGCATATTTTCATCCTATCACGGATCTCCTGTATGAATGAAAGAGGTCTCACGACCGTTTTAATTTTTTCTCTCCGATTTGGATGATAATTGTTACATTAATAATAACGAGAGAAAGGAGAAAGCCTAACCACTTGTTTTCGCAAAATTTGCATTTTTATCGATTTCGTGATCTGCCACTTTGGGGAGCCATATCTCACTCAAATATTGACCTACAGCGCGAAATTGTTTCACTCAATATCGATCCTGAGAGCTATTTTCATTAAAAATATATGTCGTATCTCCTCTCTCTTCATTTTTTATGCAAATTCGCAATTAAGGTATACAAATCGAAGGCTCTCAAAGAGCTTTACAAAATGACCTAGTAATACAAGTCATGAAATTTGACAGTTTTCAAGATGTGCTAGAAAATCCGGATTCCCTCTGAGGATCGATATTGTGTGCAGCGAATTATGACATTTGAAATATGTTTGTTCCTCAATTCAAGGAAGGGAAATCAGAATCCCGAATAAAAATTGTACCGTTTGTGAGTTTTTTCCATGAAAAATGGTAGAAGATGGCGTTTTAGCAACATACATTTAGTTGTGTAACGTCAAATATTAGTTTATTTCGAGTTAATTGAAATAAATTTACTCACTGTAGGTCAATATTTGAGAGAGATAGTCCCCAAAGTGGTAGATAAAAAATCGATAAAAACGCAAATTTGGCGAAAACAAGTGGATAGGCCTTCTTCTTGCCCTCGCTATGATTAATGAAAAAAGTATCATCCAAATCGGAAAGAAAAAATTTAAAACGGTCGCAAAAGTTTTTTCTTCTTATTTTCATGCATTTTTTACAGGAGTTCCGTTCACAATGTTCTATAGACTGTGAAAGCAAAAACGACCGCTCAACATAGAAACTCTCTCAAATGCAATCGTCTTTCACTTGTCTCGCTATGGAAACAAAATGGCTTGAACCAGAATACTGTGCGTTCTATAATGTTGCATCATAAAATGGCAAATTGTTCACTTTTTTAAATCGTCGTTTTTACTTTGTTACCTTGGCTCTGCTTTCCTTTTATCATTTGCTGGTCTTTTGTGGACTTTAAAAAATGGATTGCTTGTGTTTATTATTCTTGATCAATTTTTCTTTTCTAGATTGATCGGAAAATAACAATCATCACGCATATATCATTTTAATCTTTTTGTACCTATTTAGTCGAATGCTCATTATAGACACTAATTAAGGCCATCCTGTCTTTAGCAAATAAACAACTTTCTTTAGCTAAAGAGGATCATAAAGTAATTAAGTGGATCAATAGAGTAGTGCGGATACTAAGCCTAAGCAAACCTTAACTAAAGAACTCTGCTGATTGTGAATAGAAACTTAACCGATAAAGTAATTAAGTGGATCAATAGAGTAGTGCGGATACTAAGCCTAAGCAAACCTTAACTAAAGAACTCTGCTGATTGTGAATAGAAACTTAACCGATAAAGTAATTAAGTGGATCAATAGAGTAGTGCGAATACTAAGCCTAAGCAAACCTTAACTAAAGAACTCTGCTGATAGTGAATAGAAACATAATCGATAAAGTAATTACGTGGATGAATATATTAGTGCGGACGCTTTGGAATGAGTCGAAGCGCCGTGACAAATAGATAGACGTGCTGCGTGTTTTTTTTTTTCAGCCCGCAGTTTTCCTAATTTTATTGTCATCAGAATGAACACTTGCCCTCTATATATGTAATGTTAGAATGATAAACATACTCAGTCCACAGTAAAACAAAAAGTCCGCAAAAGGTAAGCAAATGATATAATAAAAGGAAATCAGAGTAAAGGACCAAAAGAAGGTGAAAATTTCGTAACAACAACAACACTATTTATCGTTCCGGAGGCGTTATAATTCCGATCTACGCCAATTATCCACGGTCATTTTGGTCGTCCGCCCTGTAGCGTATAGGACGGACGACCAAAATGACCGCGGTCTTTTTGGTCGTCCGTCCTATACGGATCACAATTGATTATATATTGTTGCATTTTCTAACTTTTCTATTTTATCTGTTCTAGTAGCCATTGCCGGAGATGATGGAAGAGGAGCGGATGATGATCAAGTCTTTATAGAGGAAATGGTCGTTAAAAGAGTGAGTACCTTGTTTTCGTTCTATGTTGTAGACATTCTGGCACTTCTTCCTATCCAAAAACGATCGTATTTTGAGTACACAGTAACAAAGGTTTGGATAATCTATTGACGAATGATTACGCTATTTTGAGCTTACGGTAGCCGGTTATTGATTGATTGTCATAGAAAAATACGGTATAGCTCACCTTTATTCATTTCATTGTAAGACTGAGGATTGTTGTATGTTGCCACTAATTGATAATAGTACTTTCAGATAATCGATATGACTGGACCTGAGCAGCTGTACACAGGCTACGAAGATCTATCGATGAATTCGTAAGTACAGATTAGAGAGATATAAAATAATATGTATTCAGTCAATCAATATTCACCGGATTAAAGTTAACCTTTCGAAGTGTATTGATCAATAATAGGGCAGCTTTTAAATCAAGAAACTATTGACAGATGAACAATCGACTATTCATTCAATCAATCAATAATCTCGTAGAGTTCGAACGGATGCTGGTGAGACGAAGAAGTTGGAAATCCGAATATCGATCTGACTGAAGATGCCATCATAAGTAGAATAACCTGGACCGATTAGAGGTATACGGTATTCACGATTGATTTCACGTCTTCTGTTCTGGTTTACGAAACGTTTTCTTTAAAAAATTTAAAATTAGCTGCGGCCAGCCTGCTATCCTGATTTTCCCGGATGGTGCCCACGTATGGTTTTAGGCGTCATTGATCATGTTTGTCTTTTTAGTCACAAAGCGAAATCGCGACTACATTGCGGAGAGCATACTGCTCGAACTGAATAGGATCGAAGCACATAATGTTCTGCCTCAGGTAAATATCAAAGATCAGTCGTGGTTACTGTAGAAGATTAAATAGTAGGGTTACTGTAGAAGATTAAATATTAGGGTTACTGTAGAAGATTAAATATTAGGTAACGGTATGAGATCTAAGAGCATGATTAAGGTAGAAGGACAAAGATGAGTGTTTAGATAATGATCTAATATCGATTGACTACAGGTCAAGGAGAGCATCTTCCGAGCGAATACTTGGATGGGAGTAGGAAGAGTGTTCGGTATAAAATTTTATTGATTGATTTGTTCATTGAACACTAATCTAGAGGAATGCAGAGTATGCTTCTCATCGAACACTTTAAAAAACAATTCTCTTGGGGTACCTTAACTAGGGAATTGTTTTTGAGTGTAGTTTTAATTCATACTTACAATGTACATTTTAAAATATGCTTGCACTAAACAATAGGTGGGCGCGTGAAAACGAATTCGTTTTTCACACAGCCTTGCCTTCCCTTGCGGGGGCTTTGCGCATAGCTTTGCCTCGCAAAAATTGGAAAATTTCCAATCAAAGCTGCTAAAAAATGGCCAAGCGCATAGCCTTGCCTTACAATTCTCCGGTTTGCGCACAGCCTCCCCCCCCCCCCAGCGTGCCCACCTATGCACTAAACTTAATTATAAAAAAGCTATTCTCGATGATAGTACCAGTATCGTGTCGTATTCACGTCTTACCGTATCCTGGCCCTACCGTATCTTACTACTACCGTATGCCTCTTAATTTCGATCTCTTATTTCAGCTAATGATCGACACACTGCCTTTGAATCGCGGATGTGGGATGGATGGTAGCCGCTGATGCAATTCACCGTATTCCAATGCAAGGTATACTGTAGTTATTGATTTATTGATTGATTGATTTATCGATTCATAGACAGTCATGGTTACTTGGTAGTTATTTTGTTTGAAACGTGACTTGAGTAATCCATAGTGGGTCAAATCGCATATTGATGCGGTGATCATGGCAAGGGTCCTTCGCAGATCAATGGGGTTCCTTTCCTCTTTTCATTGGTCATTTGACATTGACATTGAACAACTTTATCAGCTAATGGGTGTTTCGTAGCTGGGTTGCCATGACATTTCTCCATTCCGAACGATTGTGCCTCGCAATTTGCATGAATTGTGGACCAGCTGCCTTCACGAAATCGTCCCTCCATCTCTTGACTGGCGTCTCTGTTTCTTCTTGCATCGGTCATCATGTTATATAATATCTTGATGTTCTTTCTAAATCGACGCTAATAACGTAGTAAAATCCAGAAAATAATCCACTAGATATTGAAAATCATAACCCACGTAACAGAACGGGCTCCCGGGTTGTGAAACACCTTATATTACATGTTGTACTTGTTTAAACAATTTTTTACAGATAATTCGATTGGTGACGTAATGCACGCGAAGATCAAGTTTTCGTTGAGTGGAAAGCTGAATGAGGAGGTCAGTGATGGTCTATCAATATCCCAGACCCTTCAAATGCGTGTGGGTACCTAGATTTTGTGTCAAAAACGCCTGTGGGTAACCAGATTTTGAGAAAAAAACGCATGTGGGTATCCCAAAATCGTGAAAATTTCAAGAAAATCGTCAATTTATGGTCCAATTTTGCGGGTGGGTACCCATGATAGGCAAATTTTTGTGGGTGGGTCTATCCCATGGGATAACCATAGACCATGTCTGAAGGAGGCACGGTGGATGAAATATTTATTTCTTATAATAATCTGTTTTAGTATCAATATGGGATGAGCATAAAAAGGGACGGTAGTGAATTATTTTCGATTGATTTTTGCCCTTCATTTAGTGACTTTTTAAATCCTTAAATATCGATTGAACTTCGTCGAAAATTGCCTATTGTTAATAGGCAATTTCTGAGTGTACTTACAGAAAATTATAGTCATGAGCTGCCTCGAGGCGACTTGGGTTGGTTATTGGGGGATTCGTATAATACTACTTATTGATTGATTCGTTTAGGATAGGTTAGGGCATTATATATTGACCGAACGCTGTATACTGTAGTTGATATCTCATATATTGATTTTTCAGTGCAGCATTCCGAGAAGGAATCCATGACTTCGTGCGCAGATGGAGCTGATGCCGCAGCGTCCAAGGAAGATTCTTCTAACTGACGTCTAGCACCCCCGCAGACTAATCATGTAACTATAGGTTGGAATTGTTTAATATGCTTTATTTGCAATTTTTTGTTATTTTCTTGGCTTATTCAGTCATCCTCCAACAAAGCATTGGTGTAACCATAGGTCGAATAACTAGGTTATCAGTTTTCAAAATGCGGTCAGGTTTTTTTCAATTTTTAGCAAAGTTTGGTCGAAATGCGGTCAGGTTTTTCGATGTTTGTGAAATTTTGGCTCAAAATGCTGTCACGTTTTTCGATATTTGGGAAATTTTGGCTCAAAATGCGGTCAGACTTGGTAATGTGTAACAAGCTTTTCGACCTATCTGTGTACAGTAGCGCCGGAAAGTCAGTGCCAACTTTTTGTTTTTGTTATATTTAGTGAACCAAGCGTGCTATGGGGCCGCTCCCACGAGTTCTTATGGGAAATTTATCGAGGAATCCGGCCCTGATATTGTGGACTCATGAAAATTTCTCGTTATTGCGTAATGTGACGCAATCGAAGTCCACTTTTTTGAAAAATCATAACTCCGCGGAAAATTTTTTTCCAGCCTACCGTTCTTCTATAAGTTTGAGATCTACGCCTTGGCTACTCAGAAAAATTGTTTTAGGTTGCTGCGATTTTTTTTCAACCGCAGCGGCCTTGATGCAAAATGGCGTCAAACTCATATCTCAGCTCCAAGACAAGCTAGAGACTCGTACTGGGGATCAAAATGATCCTTATGATGTCCCAAATACACCGTGAAAGTTTGGTATTGATCGGACCACAATTGCCTTCAGTACACCAAAAAGTAACTTTTTCAGATGACCTCACTTTGAGGGCCTACAATTATGAGAGTGATTTTTCTAAAAATATGGTACATGTGCTAAAATATGCCAAATCCATCCCAGAAGTCATCCTCACACTTTGGTGAAAGCAACTTGCTTCCCATCTTCACGGCAAACATCAGTCTTTCCCGCACGCACTCACTGTGCGTGCGCGCGCCCCTCCCCTCCCTCCCCTCCCCTGGACGTGCGCCTCCGAAACGAGTGCATGCCCGCTTAACGTTTGCCGTGAAGATGGGAAGCAAGTTGCTTTCGCCAAAGTGTGAGGATGACTTCTGGGATGGATTTGGCATATTTTAGCACAAGTACCATATTTTTTAGAAAAATCACTCTCATAATTGTAGGCCCTCAAAGTAAGGTCATCTGAAAAAGTTATTTTTTTGGTGAACTGAAGGCAATTGTGGTCCGATCAATACCAAACTTTCACGGCGTATTTGGGACATCATAAGGATCATTTTGATCCCAAGTACGAGTCTCTAGCATGTCTTGGAGCTGAGATATGAGTTTGCTGCCGCCATTTTGCATCAAGGCCGCTGCGGTTGAAAAAAATCGCAGACTTCGATTGCGTCATCATTACGCAATAACGAGAAATTTTCATGAGTCCACAATATCAGGGCCGGATTCCTCGATAAATTTCCCATAAGAACTCGCGAGAGCGGCCCCATAGCACGCTTGGTTCACTAAATATAACAAAAACAAAAAGTTGGCACTGACTTTCCGGCGCTACTGTAACTGGCGTTTCTTTCTACCTCCACGGCGGTTCAATGAAGAGAAATCCCTACATTTAACTTTGGCTTGAAGGCTCTTGCATTACGAAAAATCGGCAAAGTTGATTTGCACTGGGCGGGATTCGAACCTACGAGGTTCGGATAGATACACAAAAGCTCTACCCACTAAGCCATATCGGCATGTCTCGCGAATCGTAAAATTCGATGATAGGTCTAGTCAGAAGCGAGCGCCCAGATATACCGTAGTCAACTTTCGCGCTGGGAGAACCTAGATGTTTTAGTGCTTATCATCACTCAGTTTGCGATACTTTCTTTCTCCGGCAAGAGCTTCTTAGTTACTATCATTGAGCCGCCGTGACCTCGTTACTCTGTCGCAACTCTGGAATCACTGTGCATGATTGTGTTACAATTTCGCTATCCTAGGCAAGAGCGCTAAAAAAACATCAGCCGAGCAATCGATGTCCGACCCAAATTCACTCCTGAACAACAATTAATTACTGGTGCATTTTGAACTGATTTAAAAAAAATCTTTCGGCGGTTCAATCGGGTCACACACAGCTACGATTACGAATTACAATTATTGATTTATTTGTTTCCAGTTGGTCGAGGTCGGCAACGAATCCACTCGCATCTGTGCATCTTCTATTATATGTATATTATCTAGCAATATTATGTGTATCATCATTGTATTATCCCGCTTCCCCATTTCCATCCCTCCTAATCTTTGGAATCACTCATTTTTTCTTGTTTAGCCATATACCCCATTAATTGTTTTATTCTGACAGATTTTACGCTGTAAAAAATGGCGGACCATATTTTACACTGTAAAAAATGGCGGACCATATTTTACACTGTAAAAAATGGCGAACCATATTTTACCCCGTAAAAAATGGCGAACCATATTTTACCCCGTAAAAAATGGCGAACCATATTTTACACTGTAAAAAATGGCGAACCATATTTTACACTGTAAAAAATGGCAAACCATATTTTACGCTGTAAAAAATGGCGAGCCATATTTTACACTGTAAAAAATGGCGAACCATATTTTACACTGTAAAAAATGGCGAACCATATTTTACACTGTAAAAAATGGCGAACCATATTTTACACTGTAAAAAATGGCGAACCATATTTTACACTGTAAAAAATGGCGAACCATATTTTACCCCGTAAAAAATGGCGAACCATATTTTACACTGTAAAAAATGGCGAACCATATTTTACGCTGTAAAAAATGGCGAGCCATATTTTACACTGTAAAAAATGGCGAACCATATTTTACACTGTAAAAAATGGCGAACCATATTTTACGCTGTCAGATCTGACAACAACTTTGTTTCTGCGACCTGCCAATTTTGCACCGATCATTTTTGGTTGCCCTCATTCCGACAAATTTTACACTTGCAATTCTGGCATAACTGTTTTCAAACTTTATTGCCAACTTTTACCTGTGATTTTCTGGCATGCCCATGTCATGCCATTTATGCAGCTTGATTATTTGCCACATTTCAAAATGTAGACGCCATCACCTTATAGCCAATATTTCACCCGTAATATTTGTCAACTTACCTCTAGCCATATTTTCATCCGTCAATTATGCCATTTATAATGATCTTTTCTCCGCCATATTTTCACTGTTCAAATTTGGAGATAAATTATTTTTATCAATCTGCCAATAATACACACGTAAAATATGGCACGAGCATTTGCCACATTTGCAGCCGTAAAAAATGGCAGAAAAAAGAGCCAACTCAATATTTTCCGGTGGGCTTATCCTAACCCCTCTTATATGCAGGGTGAAATTGGAAATCCCTTATATGTAAGGGAATTTTTTAAGGGAATTATTCCCTGGTAAGAAATCCCTTACATACAAGGGATTCTCAGCAGATCAGGGAATTATTCCCTAAGGGAAATGCAGTTCTAAAACTTCCCTAAGGGAATTTTCTGTGAGTATACTTATTAAGCTGAAGATGTGTTATTATGTATTTATTTATATGTAGACGCTATTAAGCAAATAAAAATTGTAGTTCGCCATGAGAAAATACTGAGAATTAATTTAATGTGTATTGTTTTCGA
This sequence comes from Parapristionchus giblindavisi, assembly GCA_943737045.1. Lineage (NCBI taxonomy): Eukaryota > Metazoa > Nematoda > Chromadorea > Rhabditida > Diplogasteridae > Parapristionchus > Parapristionchus giblindavisi. The sequence goes on along the minus strand of CALSFV010000081.1, from coordinate 329,376 downwards.
AAATCCCGAATTCCAGCGTTAACTCTCCTTGGAAATAGTTTCTTAGAATTAGCGAGGGATTCGATTGAGCCCATTTTTCGTCAATACCACTTATATGTGAATTTTCTCAGGGGTCTGTCCAATCTGTCAAAAAAGATGCGAACAAAGTTGCGAACAAAGTTCGCAACTTTGTTCGCATCTTTTTCTCTAAATCTCTCGAAATACACGCTCTCTAATTCTCTCTAACAAAAGATGCGAACAAAGTTGCGACCAAAAGATGGGAACAAAGTTGCGAACTTTGTTGCGAGGTCGGTTAGAGCAGGCGAGAGAGTGTGCATTTGAAGAGGAGCAGAAAAAGTAAACGGGCATTACTTATTCAGCTCCTCTTCAAATGCACACTCTCTCGCCTGCTCTAACCGACCTCGCAACAAAGTTCGCAACTTTGTTCGCATCTTTTGGTCGCAACTTTGTTCGCATCTTTTGTTAGAGAGAATTAGAGAGCGTGTATTTCGAGAGATTTAGAGAAAAAGATGCGAACAAAGTTGCGAACTTTGTTCGCAACTTTGTTCGCATCTTTTTTGACAGATTGGACAGACCCCAGATGTTACACAACGTTTTCGCTTGTTAGTAAAACATTTTATTGCTGTAGTGGAATAATATTAGCGAAAATCGCACTATATTCTAGTTTTACAAAGCATCATGTTTTACCTCGAAAGCGTAAATACAAGTAACTATCATTGATTATTTACTTTTATTTAACAAAACATTTAAAGAAATAAGCACATAGCAAATCGATTTTGAGTAGGATATCAATGGGGAACATCATGCTTCTCCGGAGGCTCGCGGGCGTTGCGGGCGCGATGTTCCCATTCCCTCTCTAATCATTACCATTTATTGAATAAATATTTAAAAAATTCAAGACATCGAGTTTCGGTTAACTCTACAACCCGCTTTGTTCATACAGCCAGAACCCCATGAGAGTACCACGATGTGGACATTCATAAGATGTCTGTAGCAACAACAACATGCAATCAAGTGAAGGAAGTGAATGCTGCAAACAATATTGAAAATCCCACCTAATCCATATTTTCTCGATAAAAACCCATGATTTACGTGCTCTCTCACTATCTCCTCAGTCTAAAAAAGCGGTAAGTAAGAGCACGTAACAGCGTGAATACGGTAAGTACATCACTTGCTAGCTCGTGTACGAATAAATGACAAAAACTTACAGAATGACTATGAGCACCGTGATCATCACGTCTGCAGTGCGGCTGCACTCAGAGTTAGCCGAGGAATAGACGTAAACATCGGTAATGGTGTAAAAGAACGAAATTTATGTAAAAGTAGCAGAATTTTTAAAAAATTTTCAATTAGGAAACGTCGTCTTTTTACACCACAATTAAATCAAGTGCATAAAACGAGCTAGTTCATATAATTCGTATTTTTAAAAAATTATGATTTTCAAAGGTGTAATATAATATGAAGAAGCTATTAAGCAAATAAAAAGTTTTCCTGCCCCATAGGAAAATAGTGAGAATTAATTTAATGTAAATTTTTTTTTAAAAATTCCCAATTCCAGCCTTCGTTGGCCGTTGATCGAAAAACTCTCCTTTGCAATAGTTTCTTAGAATTTGTCAAGGAGTCCATTGCACCCACTCCCGAATCGATTGGTTTCGAAATAAACTTTTTAGGAAAAGGCGTCAAAACGTTGTGTGGTCACCTCCTGAAGCGAATTTTCAATTGGAAGGAATTTCCAAGTACCAGTGAACTACACTCATGGAGCCTGTAATTATCATATATAAAACAAAAAAATCTATTTTTCATCGATACCAAAAAATATCCCAGTTGTTGAATTCTCTCAGATAGTGTTTTTTATTCACTCTTATAGATTACTTTATTATGCTGGTACGTAATGAACAACGAGTCCTTAAAATTCAATTTGACTCGTTCACTCAACAATCCAGCTTCACTTTTGTATAAATGATAGAATGGAAGAAAGAAATAGAGAAAAAACTTGCTCACTATTCATCCTCCAATGTATTATAGCATAGATAGGGGCAGATGGAATCTAATATGGGCAAGAGAGACGTGAAATGAAAATAGAAGTAAATACTTCCCACTTTTTGAATACCAACATGTACGTCCAAATCTTGCGGGGAAAAAATCATAGCAAACACGCGTATTACACAATCTCTCCTCCCTTTTCTTTTCGCGGCTTTTGAACATCGTATAATTGGGTTTAATAAGAGACACAGAATGTCCGATAACGCATCCAGATCAGGGAGATTCTATGTAGTTTACATGGGTTCTAATCGTGGAAAGATGTGATTGTGAATTTAGTGAGTGATGTTCTATACTAACCCATCGCATGGTTTTTGTCCCTCTGGCTCTCTGTCCCATCATCTCTCTCGCCGAACTACTCTCTTTTCTTTTCTCAACCTCTGCCCCTCCTTTCTCTCTCTCTCTCTCTCTCTCTCTCTCTCTCTCTCTCTCTCTCTCTCTCTCCCTCTCCATCTATCTCCGTTCTAGTCCGGATCGCTGGGAGGGGAAGAACTTAGAGTGTGTCTCTGTGTAACAGACATAGAGAAAGAGGAGCTGACCCCATCTCTCCCTCTCCTTTTCTCTCCCTCTCCTTCTACCTCTCCATAACTATCCCATCAATACCATACAATGTCATGTAAACGTCTGGTCTTGGTCTCACTGGGCTGTTCTCTACTCTTGACCATCTTCTTATTCTCCTCGATTTCATCGGATATTAGCGATCAATCAATATTATCATCATCGGCGTTAGAAGAAACGCCGCCTCTGCCCCCCAAACCTCCGGCGCCCTTACAGTTCTCACAGGAAGTAGTGTCAGTATCAGGACCATTATTAGAGGAGCCAGTGGGAGAGGTTGACCTCAAAGCACTCGCCCAAGTTAGGTCAGAAAGGGATGAGGTATGTTATCTTTCATCTTTAATTGTAAGTACCTTTTCTGCCCTCAAGCAGTTAGATTGTGTGCCATTTGAAGAGACCTTCGTTTGGACTTCCGTTATTTAGTGTGCGATCAAAAGTGTGTGTTGAAAGCTGTGGTGAATTCGATCTTCGTCTTATTCCTGACGACCTTGAGAACTTGTTGCGCTGTGCAGAGAAGATATGCGATTATAGAGTACAGGGAAGTGAGAGAATCTCTTCGTTGCTTAGAATTTCGCATGATTTTACAACTGAAATATTTCAAGATAGATGAAGTCAGAGTGGTACAAAAAGGTGCTAGGTCTCTGGCGGGTTCTTTGATCACCTAAAAAAGAGAGAGGTACATTAAGGACGATCTGTTGATACACCACAGTCTGTTTGATTTCGCAAGTGGTCATGAAGTTACCCACTGCGCGGTTCTAATCGCCTTGGGTTAATCAATATCATAAGATTTCTTATCATAAGATGCTATCGTAGATGACTCGAACCTGACCTTCAGTAATAATAATAATATGTATGTGCTTACGATAAACTCGATACATAAGATAATGTTGAATAGATGCTGAACATTAAGGAAAGGGCGGAATATACAGTGCGCTTGATTTGAAATTATATTTTAATTTATTTAATGTCTCTCAGAGACGGAAGAATAAGAACTTGCAACAAAATTCCCCCTGCCCCTGACTTACTCTTCTGCACTTAGTGCTGATAAGATAAATGTATTGTAATGTAGTTTATAATTATAATTTTATTGTCATTTTTAATTATTCTTTCAGGAATTAAAACGCGATGGATACGACAAATATCAGTTCAACGGTTTTCTCAGTGATAGGATAGGAGAAAGGAGGAGGATTCCTGATACAAGACATAAGAAGTTCGTTTCCATACTAATATTTTACCCTAATTTGTAGCCTCCATAGGAAAAGGAACGCAGAAGAGACCGTGCTTGTAAAAAAAAATTTTTAACTCTCTGTTGTTTCTTATCTATTCGAACTTACGTTAGGATCGAGTTTAAGATTGTCTTCTTTACCTTTGACAATATTAGATATTTATTTGATAATTTATTTTTATAATTAATGTTGTATTTTTCGTCCATACTCCTCTCCTGTCGCCAGACATTGTTGTGGTGTGTTCACGGTCCATTCTACAGTGAAAACAATCACTACACTGTGTATACAATGTTTTCTTGTTGACAAAGACCCACTGAATGGTGGGTGAAGGGAACGTTTGGGGGTGGGGGAACCGTGAAAGTGCGAAAGTGATAATGCAGTGATCTGATTGCCACGAGAACAGGAAATAAGAGAGATTTTTTTGTCAACTACCATTAAATGGACTCGGCGAAACCTCATTGTTCTGCTGATAGTTCTGGGATTCAAAATAAGGCAAGAATGTAGTTTAGTACGCATTCCCATGAATTATTCAGCTCTTCCTAATGACGTCATAGGTTCAGAAATGTTTCATATACGCACACAAAACTCCATAAAATTAGGGAATACTTTTAAGGGAATTTTACTTGTACTAATCTAGCTAATCTAGAGAGTATCTCATAATTTCTAGGGATTTTCAGTTTGAGTAGACATTGAAGTAGTGTTCATAATCATCATCATTTCTTGTTTCCTCCTACTCCCTCTTCTAATTAGAGAATGACGTTAGGATACAGGCAAAAAGTTGTTACGAATTGTTTGTTACCTTCAGGCTTTTTTATTACGAGCATCCCTGCAAAACAACTTTTTCTAGTTTATCACGTACACAATAGGCATATTTCCAAAAATACAAGCCATATTGTAGATTCATATTACTTAAAAGGAAAATTCGATGCACCACAGAATCTTATGAAAAAAAATTTACAAAAGACAATTTGACGTTTCGGTATCCCGTTATTGCAGACATTCGATATTTTTCTGTCGGCGTAGATCCCTACATGGAGAGAGTTGGATATGAGTACTCTCCATTCATAGTGTGGATATTCCCATTGTCCAAACACAATACAACAGAGAGATCGCTGGTTTTTATATGAATGAGAGGCGGATAACTTGAGAGATGGTGGGCTTTGCATTGAAGGGTAAAATTTTGAATACAATTCAAGTTAGGGAAACTATTACCATCGTTTTTGTATGGATTTTCTTTTGACTAAGAAGAACTGGCATACATAAATGCATATTTATTTATCTTTGATCTTTAAAGTTGTCCGGCGCGATTCGAGTCGAATCTTCCCAAAGCCTCCATCATCATCTGCTTCTTCAATGAATCTCCGACCGGTGAGTCACTTTTTTTAAAATAAACAAATCATTTTGATAAACAAATAAATAAATAAATCTTCTCGATTTATTTATTTCCTAAATAAAACAATTTTTGAATGGAAAACTATAGTGCCTGATTGCTTATCTAAACTGATCTTACAAAATGATCACTTTCGATCATGATCACTTTCTTTCGATCCATCTATAAAAATCAATTACAGTACTCCTTCGAATGGTGTCCTCGATCCTGACACGAACACCGATGGAATTGGTGGAGGAGATTCTATTAATTGATGACAGTAGTGAGATGAGGGTAAGGGCTTTTCTTATGTAATGCTACAATAGAAAAGAAAGGAAAAAGGTTCAAGATAGAAGTGAATTTTCTCTGCTTTTCTTTTCATTTCACAACTTTTGAACAAAGGGGTCACATGCTTTAAATGTCTCTCGTTTCTGATCGTATAACTCTCAATGGATTCGTCAATACATATCACTCAGGAATCGTACAAATCATTATAATTTATTTGATGTCTTTAGAGCGCTTCTGATGCTGCATTGGAAGCGATCGAAGAAAGAGAAGAGTGGAAGAAGGCCAAAGTGAGCTTATTAATTAAAAAAAAATCTACTTTAATGTTATGAAACAATTTATAAAAAAATTAGATTAACATTGTGACACATTGTGGAGGTAATATTGTACTTTCTTACTTATCGATTATTTTAGGCTCAAAACATTTCCATGACATTATGTCATAATCATAAGACACTCCAGATTCAGTGGCAACACTGCTTAACTAATTTTGATAGAGTGTTTTATAATAATAAAATAAAAATAGATCATGTCGGTACGTCCGCGATAAACGATTGATGTTTGTGCAATCTTCAGATATCTCTGCACAAAACGTCAAAGAACGAAGGATTGATCAGAGCGAAGTTATTCGGAGCGAGAATGGCCAAAGGAGAGGTATTTGTATTTCATTCTCTTTGATAAATTAGAGATCGAGAAATTTGAATAAGTTGCAGAATCTTTAAAGATTGTGAAATAATTGAAACCTATGTGTGACCATGCTGCCAGATGCGTCTTGACAATAGACACGTGGCAATTTTTTTTAAAGAGTTTTACCATCTGATTTGGCGGATTCGCATACTATTCATGATCAAATTTGTCTCGCTGAGTCTCTTTTGCTCGGACAATTATATTCCAATAATGGAACATTCCGTGAATATTTCCCATGAAATTGGAGGTGCAATCTAATAGTGAACATTTGATGGAAGATATCTTAGATGAATCAAGAACTAAATAATAAAGGAATGAATATTAATACTAAGTTTTCACAGGTCTTGATCTTCCTCGATTCACATTGTGAAGTTAATCAACATTGGATCGAACCACTGTTAGAAAGGATTAAGGGAGACCGGAAACGGTTTGTTTATATTTCAATTATTTTAAAATTCTAAAGACTATCTTGTAATCGAGTAATGAAAATCACAGATTCGTCACTCCTATAATCGATATAATCGATTCGGATGATATGCGATATGTTGGATCTCCTGTGTGTTATGGAGGATTCGATTGGGGACTCACTTTCAAGGTTCATTTTTTTGCGTATCACTGTTTCTTTGAGTAAAACAATATGTGATGAAAAACCTTTTCAGTTTCTTTAAAGGGAGCGTAACCTCTCTCAATGATCTCTTCGACGCGCAATGCTCTCTCGTTGTTAGAGAACAGAGAAATAGTGTGCACAATGAAGAGGCCATTGCGAGAGGCAACGCTCCCTTTAAAGACACTCACCGAGTTAATTGTACTCTCATCTCTGTCAACGCTCTCTCGTAGACAAAGAAAGCGCGAGAGCATTGCCAGAGCGGTGAATTTCAAATGAGCTCGGGGTGTGGCTTTAAAGGAATCGTCATAATAATTAGTAATTCAACGTGCTATATTGTATAAGAGTAAAATCATGATTACTATTCAGTGGGACTACCCAAGTCGTCATCTTCTCAACAATGAGACATTCCTTATATCTCCATTGAAAAGTCCAACCATGGCCGGAGGACTCTTTGCGGTTGATAAAAAGTATCTTTCATCTAATTCATAAGATATTTTCAAGACTTCACACACTTTTAAGGACGAGTCATTTATTTAATTTTTTTTTCATTTTAGCACATTCTTCGAGTATGGTTCATACGACGAAGGAATGGATATTTGGGGAGCAGAAAATGTTGAAATCAGTTTCAGAGTTAGTAATTGTTTTGAAAGTCAAACAATAATTATTCGCATCAAGAATTATATTAGATGAACTTTTTAAAAATACTATCCATATATTGTGAATGATTGCATACATTTCGAAAAGAGTGGAAAGTTCAGAGACAGATAGATCAAACACTGGATTACTTTGATATTATTGTTTTGCAGATCTGGATGTGTGGTGCATCACTGGAAGTTATTCCCTGTTCGAGAATTGGACATATTTTCAGAAGGTCATTGTCATTTTATTCTTTTTTTATATCAGAAATAATGAAAGACGTCTATCGGTCAAAAGCTCGAAAGCCAGAAGAATTATACGATATTTTTACTGTGCACTGTCTCGGATTTCCCTTTTCTTTTCTTGAATTTTTGCACACCACATTGCTCGTTTATAGGTGCAATCCAAATCGTGTGTGTCTTTGAAACTATCATTTTCCGCTAATTATTGTTTGTGAAGTAATATCGAAACTAAGCTTGTCTGTAATGGAAATAATATTCATGTTGATGATTTTGAATATTTTAGAAAACGTCCGTACGGAACCCATAAAGATACCATGGGAAAGAATTCATTGAGAGCTGCAATCGTATGGTTGGATGAATATTTTGTAAGTTCTGTAGGCATACCACGTTCTAATTTTACACTCCGCTCTTGCAACGCTCTCTCGTAGACAAATAAAGCGAGAGAACATTGCCGAGAGGAGAGTTCAAACGTTAGACTAATTTAGTGATTTTCGATTATTTAGTTATTATCATTCCATAATCAAGTACATATAGCCTAAAATATTTTTCAGCATATTTCTTCAAATATTAATTAAATTTTGTCAATTTCAGACCAAGTTCATGGAAGCTCGTCCCCATTTGAGTAGTACTCCATATGGAGATGTATCATCAAGAGTGGAATTGAGGGAGCGACTTCATTGTAAATCATTCAGGTACATATCATATCCACATACAAGGAAAAAAGTGTACTTCACAGCACAAAAGACCTATGAAATGTTGTATTTAACACTTTTTGTGTGCTAAAACAGCTCACAAAGTTAAATATAACACTTCATTGGCTTTATGTGCTGTGGAGTACACTTTTTTCTTTGAAAGACTCCATTTTACACTCTCAATAGTCACATTCAGATTCTTTTTTTTATTATATTTCGTTAGTTTTGTATCTATATTATTTTCATCTGAAAATTCTTTGAACATTTAAAAGCTTTTCTCAAAACTTTGTTTTTCTAAATTTCATCTTCCTGAAAACGCAAGCAACGACACATGAAAAAAATGAATATGATCAATAATTTTAAAAAAATTTGATGATAATGACTTCCACTTTAGAAGAAATATGATCGTGAACAATATTAAAGCCCTCGAGCGTAGACCATAGAATATTATGCTGAGAATTAATGGAAGAATTGCTTTGATTTACAGATGGTTCCTCGAGAATATCTATCCCTCTCTTCTTCCTGGAAATAAACCACAGCCAAATGAACTACAAGATGCAATTGTCGCCAACGAGGGCAAATATTTGGTTAGTTGATCTTTGATTTTCGACTATCTTATATTGTTTTTTTTGGATTTGTAAAATTGTTCTTTGCTCTTTAATTTTCTGAAATGTGTTTCTAAACTAAGAATGATCTTTGATCTTTACAGATACGGCTTGCCAACACTTCATTATGTGCATGGGTGGATTCAACTTCATCTCATGTTGCTCCAGGTTTGAATGAATGAATCAATATTCCAATCGTAATCAAATGTTCGTTACAGGAACCCAAATAACTTTGCGCACCTGTGCTTCTCATAGAATGGCCACGTGGAAATGGGGTGTTAATAGGGAATTGAGAAATATGGGTGAGTGGAATATTGAAATTAATACTATCATACATATCATACTTTAAAGAGAACTTAAAAGTTTAAAGTCTTTTCCCACTAACTCACACAAAAAGTGCATTTTTGATGAAATCAATTACTTTCTGTTTTCCTGAAAATCTCATAAACAGAGAAGTGATTTTAAGAGCCAGTTAATTTTCTGCTTAGGGACATAAAGAATTTAAAATAAATATTCTTGTAAATATAATGTGAGATTGTTCAGGTTCTGCTCGAAACTGTCTTGATTCCATGCTGAATCTATCCGTAATGAAATGCCATAATCAAGGATCGCATCAGGAATGGCACTATACGGTAGGTATACGGTAGATGTGTAGTACTCAGGACCACAATATCCATAGTACTAGACACCTCTGATATACAATGGAATACTGTATCTACCGTACTCTTTACTTGAATTCTTTCAGACGAGCGGAATGATCTATTCAACAGCTGCCGAGAAGTGCATTCATTTCCCGGATGGAAAGCTGGCTCCAGCTAGAATGGAATATTGTGCCATTGCATCGCAATTTGAAATTCTTAGGGCTGTGTGAAAATTTAATAATTATTTATTGTTCATATTAATTCATAATCATTCAAATCATAATTCCGCAGAGATACTTCATATGGGTACTGTAAGAGGGAGCAACGAGTACTCTCCTGTTTTGGAAATAATATTATGAGATTGATCTTTGATCTTTGATCTGCTACAGATTATTTGTTGTGTTTTTTTTGCTTGTGATGCTGCCGCTGTGATAAAGATTTCGTTGTGTGATTCAAATATGGAGGATACTTATAATCATTCAATCATTTAGAATAATAAATAAATAAAAATTTCAAAATATTGAATTTAGATTGCTCAGATTCAGTGCTTAGATTGGAATATGTGATGAATACTATGGGAGCTGTGACACAGATTTTTTTTGTAGTCAGATAATTTTTTATTGAATCTATTTATCAGTTGTTAAATGCAATAAAAATGTTGGAAAAGTATTGACATATTTTTCAGTTGTTGTATTTACATAGTAAAAAAAAGTATGTTACGTGAAAAGTTAGTTCACAATAGTTAAACGTGTGTGCGCACGTAACACTACAGTATAAGTTGTCTAAGTGCTGGCTTCGCGGCTCGCACACTTTTACGGCTTTATTTAGAAGAAGTTTTGTCGAGTTACTCTGGGTAATACTTCATAACATCACGCGTACTCTATTTCAATTGATCAATTGTTCGCGTGAGCTCTTTATTCTCCTTCCACACTAACTCTTTCCCTTATTCAATATGTTGTCCTTTTCGAGGTAGCTCTTCTGCTTGCTGTCGTCTGTTTGTTGAACGTTCTTTCACACGTTTATACACAAATACGCTCATTGCCATTTCAGTCACACTTCCCGCAGATGCATTCCATCTTCGCTACGGCGAAAGGAACGTCTGTTGGGGTAAGCGCTGAGGCTCTCGCTAAGGCACGATCTACTCTAGCAGCTGATGAGGAGAACCAACTCCCGTATGTCTTTATTTGTCTATTTTAGCCGTGGTAATAGTGATTTCGTATTTTATTATATTTCTTCGATCATTAAGAATATAGCGCGATTCACAATGATTCAATTCAAATTTACTCACGGCGGCTCAATGATAGTAACTAAGAAGCTCTTGCCTGAGAAAGAAAGTATCGCAAACTGAGTGATGATGAGCAGCGCGAAAGTTGATTACGGTATATCTGGGCGCTCGCTTCTGACTAGACCTATCATCGAGTTTTACGATTCGCGAGACATGCCAAGATGGCTTAGTGGATAGAGCTTTTGTTTAGAGATCCGAACCTCGTAGGTTCGAATCCCGCCCAGTGCAAATCAACTTTGCCGATTTTTCGTAATGCAAGAGCATTCAAGCCAAAGTTAAATGTAGGGATTTCTCTTCATTGAACCGCCGTGTTACTATGTGGTGAACAATGCATTTACTGCTCAATTTTTATCTATTTTTAATCGACTTATTATCAGAACTTCCACGTCATCTCAATCATCGCCTCCATGCTCTTTCAATGGTCAAGTAGCGATCACAGATGCACTTATGCGCTCTAATAAGCGCAAATTTGCCGATTGTGCGGCTGCAGATGAGATTGAAGATGAAGCCAGTGAGGAAATGACTGGGAATAAGAGCAAACGACCAGCTACGAATACCGTTGATCAGAAGTATGCACTTGTTTTATGATTATACTTTATTATGCAGTTAGAAGGTGAGCATTAAAATAGTGAAAAAACAGTCAATAGAATCTGTTATATATCTATGGACAAATCGAATCGTGTTCAAAACACATTTATCATTTGTTTGTTTTTCTTATACTAAATGGTGGCTTGTTAGTCATTTATCAGTGAGTCATGAGCGTTTGTCTATCTTGAACGTGTCAACAGTGGAATTCGTAATCGAAAATGCGCCCATCATGATATAGTGATCTTATTACTTTGAATTGTAAGCAAGCTCAAAGCACTTTGAATGCCATCTTGTCTGATTCGCTTTCAAAGAAAAACCTCTCCCATTATTCTGTGATATAGTTTCATTATAATCCACATGATTTGCATTTTTAAATATTTTTATTAATAATGTGTATTTCAGTCTCGACTTTAGTTCATTCTTCCGCACTGCTGGCACTGATAAGCCTATCAGTATCAGTGAGAAGGCATTGCATGAAGCGAAGAAAGTCATGGCTGGAGATGAAAAGTATGATTTTTTACGCTTATTGTGTATTTAGGGAAATACCAACAAGACATATTTGGAAAACAATGTACTCTACAATATGAAAATAAGTGTTTCAATATCAAACCACAGCCAAATATCTTTGAATCGAATAGATAATACTAATGAAAATAAGAATGAATAATTTGAAATTACGAAAAGAAATAGCTTGGTGATAAACAGTCACTCTCTTAGATCATACTTTGCCATACCCTCGCAGTGCGAGGATTGACCCACTATATAAGGCCCATTTTAGGCCACTTGATACAAAAATTAAGCTATAAAGGATGATTTTTAAGCGAAAATAACCAATTTTGTGAATCAACCCACCCTATTTCGAGAATTGACCCACTATATAAAAATAGACGGCGAGGGTGCCGAAAATGTATGCTCTTAGATGAGGGAATTGCAACTAGTAAGCAATGTTATTCCCTCGACTTGCACCCTATATAAATGATTAATTGCATTATTATAGTGATCCATCTACATCGACTACACCAATTCCTCCTTCTCCATCATATGTTATTCCTCAATTCACATCACCTGCCATCACATCGACAACACCATTGTAAGTTGATCTATAAGATCTACATCAATATTATATCGATTTTATCTATTAGTTGTGACATTATCTTATGCGCTTTCATGCTGCCTTGTTGTCATACGTGGGCGGGCACTGCCGCTGGAAATGAAAATCGTGGGTCGGACGCAAAAATCGGGGGGGGGGGGGGGGTCGGAATCAAAAAATGGAGCATTTATACGTCATTTTGAGTGATTTTTTTTTTTGGAAAATCGGGGGTGTATTGCCGCTAGCGGCAGTGGTGCCCACGTATGCTTGTTGTTTTGTACTCAATATCCACTAAAGCTGACAAAGTTGTTGAAATGCAAATTTAATGTAAAAATGTAATCAATATCCTATTATTGATTATATCCAGACGATCAGCTCCTCGATCATCATTTGATGCTCGACGTAGAGTGGGACAACAACAGACGCGATTCAATTCCTCATTTCGTCCACCTATCATGAGTATGTTAATTCAAAGGCGCACCAGGCTTAATTTTACACACCGCTCTGGTAGCACTCTCGTAAACTGAGAAAGCTAGAGAGCATAGCCAGAGCGGAGACTTTTAAATGAGCTCGTGCCTTTAAAGAAAATATTAAAGTATAAGAATATTAATTAGTAATTCAAATGTGTTATTTTGTATAAGCCCGATGAGTATGAATTATTTGATTGCTTTATTGCAACACCTATTAATACCACAAAGCTTTCCGGAACTTTCAGAACACGCTTTCGTTATCGGTGAGAGAACGTTAGCAGGGAGGATTTTTTTAAACGAAAAATAACAATTTAAGCGAAAATAAACCATTTTTTTCTAAATAGACCTATCGTATTTCGAAAACCGACTGTTTTAAAAAAAATTGTGTGAGGTCTCCTACAATGTATGACGTAGAATAAACTATTGTTTATAGCATCCATATCGTCACCATCAACTCCAACTCCTTCTACACCTACACTGAGTGCGTCTCCATTTGCACGAATGTGCCTTAATTCACCTGCTTCTAGCTCAGAAGGTTTATTTTTATTATTTGTATATTTTGTTCTTTGCTAACTTTTAATTATAGTTGTATATAATGAAGATCAGAGTTGTTTATATTGTTTCTATTGATTTCAATATTCAGATCGAGTGATATCGGTGAAGGAATTGTCGAATTCCATGAGGAAGTTTCGTTTATGTGTCATGGTGAGATTATTATTATTTAATAGAAAAAGACTGGGTGGGGTAGATTATTTCCTTTGCTGCTCTTTCTCTTGGACTTTCGGTCTTGCGATAAAAAAATAAACAAGATATGAACTAGTCTAATCGTATACTCGATTAACATTCACATGACCACATTCGCACGGAGATTTTTTTTGCTTCTTTTTAACGTGAGAAACTTGATCATGACACTGTCGAAGTTTGGCTTGGCTATGAACTAACATGAACGAAATTCATATTTGGAGCAAGAAACTTATTGTTAGATGAACAAGATGAGTTCAGTTTCAGTTTAATCGTATATATCAATAGTAGACTCATCTTGATATAAATATTACAAGATTAGTAGTAAACATAAATATGGATGGATTGCAGGTAACGGAACGTACTCAAACCTGTGTGTCATTCGGAGTAAATGGAGAGAATCGATTCAGTTGTTGGTTGACTGATGTGTCCAAGGTTTCTCATACTTTTTATATTCAATTAAAGGGACGGTATCCATTGGAGAATTATACGTTCAAATTGGCGGGAGATCCCCATACGGAAAAGTCGGGCTAGAGCATTTCAAAGAAATCAGCAAAAGTCACCACCCGATCTGGTATTCGAACCCTTCGGGCAGGGCGAAAGAAAGCGCCATAGACCACTTGGCCAACTGGATATATTAGCGCTTTGTTGGAAAGTGATATGTCTGTCCAAGATGCGACACATTTGCATAGACGGGTTATGTTAAGAGGCATCATAGATATTCCTTATGTAAATCAAATTTCGATTTGCATGCACTGCATTAATATTAGATTTGCATCACATATCGATGCTCCAGCCAAGCTCCAGGGTGGAAATCAATCGCGCATTCCTTAAACTACAGTATGATAGTTCGTCAATTCGCGGTGGGACAAAATTTCACTTTCGAACATTTTCGGAATTTCAATCAATATATTTATGGGAAACTCTCCCTTTAAGATATGTAAAAAAAGGAAATTGATGTAGAAACTTTTGTTCTTCCTACAATAGAAATATCTTCACTCGTATACAGAACTATTCGTGTGAGAGATTACTTAGGAATGGATACGAAATGATGAATTTATAATAGTAAGTATTGTTGTTTAGGATAGTGGAGGAGGAGACTATACGAGATTGGAAGGAGAAGCGATCGGTGCTCATGCGGAGACAATGGAGAAGATATTGGAGTTTGGAAAGGTAGATCAATTAATCAATCTATATTTTATCCCTGGTTTCAAGATTTTGTCATTTTATTGTGTAACATTTCCGCAATAGAAAAGCAGCCAATTAGCGATGTTTTTAGAGATAGAAAATTTTCCGATTTTGTATTTCGTGAAAAATGGATGATCAATCTATTTTATAATAGATTTAAGCTCCAGATATGCGGAGGTACTTTGGAAATGAGGCAAAAAGTGTGTGGTTTGAGAATAATGTGATAAGAGTGGCAGATATATTTAGCGCTCGTGATATTGCTTCATTCTGATAGGCAATGCCGGTTATAGTTTGAGCTTTTCAGCTATGGCAACACTTTCTCATACACTAAGTAATTGAAATTTTGTGCGAGACATTCAAATTAGAGTTGGATTTATTCATTTTACGTAATATTTTATTATTCCATTTCATTTTAGGTTTATGATATCTGCAATGGTAAAATCTTTATCCGTCGTCCATCCAAATACAATGAGAGAGGCATGATATTATCCATTGATGAGACAACTAAGGTACTCTTTAATAATAATAATAGTAATAATAGTAATAATTGTACGTATTCATGACTATACAATGAAACGCGTGATGATAAAAGGAAAATGACTTGATAATGAATATGACAACGCAATTAAACAATATAAACATATTTATTAAATCAATCGCTGGTCAGATGAGTATTAATCCGTTTTGCTTCTTCCTTACAGTGACCATCTATATGATTTGGAATAATTTATTAATATTATTATTATTATATTATTGTTAATGCAGATTCGTGAATTGCCTTCTCCATCGATTACCGTACCTCGACCTATATCACATCTTGTTCCACTGTCGGATGTGAGCGTAGATCAAGAACTTGGTTAGTCTCAATAATAATACTAATGATAGTAATAATAATAACCATAATAATAGTAATATATCATATAGATTTATTAGTCGTCAAGGATATAAATAAATATACAGTGTGCGATCCTAGTGGATATTTTTTAAATCGCTACAATATATCTTTGGCCTTTGGTTTCTGATCTTTAATCTCTTGCATAGGTCGAAAAGTATGTTACAAAGTACCAAGCCTGACCGCATTTTGAGCCAAAATTTCACAAAAATCGAAAAACCTGACCACATTTTGAGCCAAATTTGCCAAAATTCGAAAAAAACCTGACCGCATTTTGAAATCCGATTATTGAGCGTATAAAAATCACTTGTTTTATTTGTAGAAGAGACTTTCTTGTCTTGTATGGTTCAGAAACTATGCCGATCTCTTTTATATCATATAGCGCGCGGCGAAGGTCAGCCGGGTTAGAGAGAGGCAGCGGAGAGACAATCGAGAGGCGGGGTGAGATGTAGAAGGCTACATTTCGCCCGCCTCTCGATTGTTAGCACCGTTTGTCATTTTCTTATGCAAGTACATCATACATTTTCGGTACCCTCGCCGTTTATTTTTATATAGTGGGTCAATTCTCGAAATAGGGTGGGTTGATTCACAAAATTCGTTATTTTCGCTTAAACATCGTCATTTTTTAGCCTAATTTTTTTATCAAGTGCCCTAAAATGACCTTATATAGTGGGTCGATCCTCGCACTGCGAGGGTATGGCAATGTATGAAGTACATTTTATACGCACAATACCTAGCTATTCAATGATCTCTTGCAGACATTGCGGGCATTGTTCGATCGATATTTCCATCGTCTGATGGTACGGTAGTAGATGTAACTCTGATAGATCAACGTTCAATTCGTGTCCTTCGTCTATCACATGAATATGCAAGAGTGAAGATGAAACCCGGTGATATTGTGCTAGTGTACTCGTGTATCTACAAGAAGATTGATCTAAAGGGTTTCTTTTCATTATTTATATAATTGTAATTTATTAGTTTGTATACTCTGTAATGTGGTGTTACATTTTCAAAACGGGCGCACGCCGTCCTTCGAAATAGTGTTACATTCGGAAACGTCAACGTCAACTTTGATTTTGAAGTATTTTGGGTCCCAAGCGGAAAACCCTTATTGTCAATTGGGATACGGTAAGAAGTTACCGTAACCATGGATCAATAATGGCTGACTACCGTAATCTTTTACAGTAATTTCATGATCCATCAGGGTTTTCCACTCGAGACCGAAAACACTTCAAATTTCAAGTTGACGGAGACGTTTTGAAAATGTAACACCACATAAGAGGTCCAGTGTCATTCAACTTGTGTAAATATCATGCGAATGTCTGGTTGCCAAAAACGTTGCACTGTAGTGCATCCTTTATTGGGGATATATCCTTTTATTTCTTGTACATTCTACATCTGATTTTTAACCATAACTGTACTAAACTTGTCCGCTTTACCATATAATAACTTAAACTGTTTTATATCCTTTCACCATTCCTTCCAGATACCCATCTTCTCCTCATCCAACGTGGTCGTTCCAAGATCCTTCTGAATCCTCAATCGATGGATCCTCGTCTGTGTGCACTGTCCAAATGGTGTCAGAGAGGACAATGGAAAGTGGTCGAAGAGGATAACGGGATGAGGACATTGGATGAAGTGAGGAGGATGGCTGTTGTTGGAGGTACGAGTCACAGTCATGGTTTACCCTGGGATAGTTGTGAGCTAATGACGCTATTTATTGTAATTGAAGAAAATGTTTATACTTCTGAATTATAATGTCATTGTAGAATTAACTGTCCATTAGTTCGTGGGCTTACTAATGAGTAAAATGATAAATAATAATAATAATAATAATAATAATAATAATAATGTTATATTCAGAATCGCACATTGTGAAGGGTTTTCTGACCAATATGGATGTCTCATCGAATCCTGTAGTGAAAGAGTGCACACAGTGCCATATGATTGTTACTGAGGTTAATTTAATAATGTTTATTACTTCAATTACACAAGAGTGGTTAAGACACAAGAGAAACGCAATTAATTAAATAATATTTGAATTGTGCGCCTCATGTGTGAGGATCAAAAGAGAGAGTTCTAAACTGATAGGGAATCTTAATAGAATTTAGTATACGGAGTCAATGAGAGAGTACAGAGAAGGAGATTAAGTAACGAGAGAGTGTGTTATTCAGAGTGAGAGAGAGTGTAGTCTGATATCACACGCACACATTTTTACATGTAATTAATCCAATGGAAAAACACAGGGGAATATAGATGACCACTCCACATAGGGAATAGGGTAGACCTTGTATGCCCCCCCCCACGTTAATAATTATTAAACTATAAATAAATGACATGTATGCACAGTAATATTTTAACTCTGAAATATTAGTAATATCAATAAGTACTGTGCTTCATTGTGTTTCGTCCTCTACGTCTGTATAAACAATGTAAATGCCATGTGATTTTGTCGGACGTTTCATTTTTCAGCGGACTGTTGTTGTTACTTTGATAGCATGATTTCATAGGTCGACTAGCTACATAACGCATTTGCAAAATGCGGTCTAGTTTTCACAAAAAATCACAAAATGCCACAGGTTTTCTCAAAATGTGGTCGGGTTTTCAAAAAAAAAATTAATGTGGCCATGCTTCGCAGTTTGCAAAGTACTTTTCGACCAATGCCTGATTCTGCAGATCCAAAATGATCAATGGTTGTCCGTGGGATAGACCCACCAAAAAATAGACCACAAATAAACGGTTTTCATGGAAATATTCACTATTTTTCGATCACCAACACGTTATTTTACTCCCAAATGTGGTTGAACACACGCGTTTAAAGCATCGGGATATTCACAAACCATCAGTGTTTGCATATTAATTTTATTGTTTAATAAATTCTCAACTAGTACAGTATGTTATGCTTGGGAATCAATAATCGATTATTTATTCAGGATTGCGATACTTCCAAGAAGTGCAAATGCTCTGCGAGTGATGAGGTCACGCGAAAATTGAAATTAAAGGTGATTTATTTTATGTTGTTTTTTTAAAATGTAATAATTCTTTAAATTAATATTATCACTCATTGGAAAGGGATATGCAAAGGCTCTGTTAATAATACCGTCAAAACGAAAAAAAGTGAAACAATTGTGACAAATTGCGGTTGCAAGTTTTTTATTAGATAATAGGGTATTTGAGCATCACTGGGCTTGCCTAATTGACATGCGAAGAAAACGATTTAAATAATTCACTGTGAAAGCTGTTTGGTGAAACTGGTATACTGTAGGATTTTCTACCGTATACCAGTTTTGCAACCTGATCCATGCCATAGTTCAAACAGTGCAAATTCATTGTAAAGAGTCATATAATGATAGATACATCCATGATTAGACGAAGAAAGCGCGATGGTAGCAGTTTTACATTAAGATTCTACAGTATACTACAGTATACCATTTTTTCTCATCGGGTACTCCCGATTAATTTTTTCACTTTTGTCATACATTACTCGTGCGTGAAAAGCACTAAAAATAGTCACTTTGTAACTATTATGACAACTTGTCACAAATGTTTCACTTTTTTTCGTTTTGACGGTACGATGATGATATCCTGCTGACTACTGTAGTCGGAGATGGGTTGACGAGATTACGGTAGCTACTTCTAGAATTAATCAATATATTTATCTGCAGGTGGATCTAGTGGATAGTACTGGTATCCTTGAGACTACGATAGAAGGAAGAATAGCAGAAGAATTGATTGGAATTGGAGTGGATGAAGCGGAATCCATGATCAAGTTGGTTTTATATCCTGTTCAAAAGTAACGAAAAGAAAAGAGAAAAGTGCAAAAGAGTGTGTGAAACGAAGAGTATTCTTTCATTTTCGATACTTTTGTATAGAGCATTATTTATTTGTTTTATTAATTTAATTCTAATTTATCTTTAATTTTTATGTGGCATAAGTTTCTAGTAATCTGTAGCCGATTGTTGTGTAAGGGTGTCATTGTTGAAAGTAATATTTTAGTCATTGCTGTTATTTACGGTGTAATAATAATAATAATAATAATAATAATAATAATAATAATAATAATGGTATGATGAGTGAGATGTAATCGTGATGGATGGAGGGAGATATGTAGGAGTGCACTCTACAATCCTCGATTCTTCACACTTTCTACTTCAATTATAGGTGTGTTCTTCTTTATGAATTATATATTTTCGGTACCCTCGCCGTTATTTTTTCGTTATATATGGTGGATCGAATTAGAAAATTCGTTATTTTTAGCTTATTTTCGATCTCCAAATATGTAAATTTCGGGTGGGTACCAAAACCACGTGGGTCTTGTCGCTAGCGACAAAGCGACCATAGGTCGAATAGCTAGGTTATCGGTTTTCAAAATCCGGGTAGGTTTTTCGATTTTTGGCAAATTTGGCTTAAAATCCGGTCAGGTTTTTCGATTATTGTGAAATTTTGGCTGAATATCCGGTCACGTTTTTCGATTTTTGTGAAATTTTGGCTCAAAATCCGGTCAGGCTTGGTACTTTGTAACACACTTTTCGACCTATGAATGCGACACGAATCGTGGCTTAAAAGTACAATTTTTTAAACGTTGGATTAAGATAAAATGAATAATTTCAGATTCTCGCCTTCATTTGTCGATCGATGGCATCATGTTTATACCGTATCCTTCCTATATCACTCTCATTGATGCTCAGATCAATCGATTGCAGAGTGTTCTACAGTAATCCAAAACCTACCGCAATCTATCTCTCTCTTGCCAACTCTGTATAATTATCTGTAATTATAGTACTAATTTAGACTCGTTTACTTACTGTTCACTGTTTGTTCCTTGTTGTTTCGCCCCTGAAGCTTTCGCTCAACCATAGGTTACTGTATCTCAACTGTTATTGATTTATTGATTTATTGATTTTTCCATTTTTAAATATCGATTTTAACGTGTCTCCTCGTCCCTGTAATATCTCCCTGTAAAGTTCACTTCCTGTGGTAAAATTTATAAATGATAAATTATTGATTTATTGAATTCGTAGTGGTTTTATTGATTCACTGGTTGTCTCTACCAGCAACGGTATCTCCATCATATTAAGTTTACTTTTTTTAAATTGGCATAAACGTTATTACGTTATTTATTTTTTTTACATTTGCATATGTTTCACCGAGTAGTATAAAATCGTACATATCTGCATATTTTTATTTATTTATTTAAGATTGCATATATTTTAAAGCTCCTTAATCCGTTTACTTTTTACCCTAGATTGAATTATGACTGGTCAATAAATCGTAATCCTTATGTATAGTCTTATCGAGATCTTCCATCTTTCTCTTTGTCATCTCTTTCATCTCTACCTTCCACTACCCTTCCTTCACCTTAAACACGCCATTCCTTTCCGTATATTCATTTATTCTCCTCGAATCGATTAATCAATACAAATACCGTAATCTTACAGTTAAGAACGCTTCAGTGTGAATCGAATGCGTCTTGTGCACTAGAGGATACTACATTACTTTCATTCTCAGGGTTGGTTCGTTTATTGATTTAATGATCTAAAATCGGGAGTGAGGGGGGGGGGTGTTTAGATAGATAAGTGATTACTCAAGGTTATTTATAAATGGGCGAGAATGGGAGTTGATTTGTTTGTGATTGTAGTAGGGTAACTGGTTGGTGTTTGAGAGAATAGAAGAATAATAGAATAGTTTCATGATAAGATTGTTTGAAGAGGAGGGTTTAATAAACTGGAGGAGAAGGGAGTTAGAATTAGAAGGTAGAGGAGGTCAGAAGGTAACTATGGAGTAGTGAACTAGTATCTCTCTATCTCTCTCCCCCCTCTCTGTCTCTACGTCTCAATATTTGTCTTTACCTGTGCCAATACATTGCTTAGTAGACGACGTCAGACTACAGTGAAAGAGCATGGAGGAATGAGAGAATGCAGAGAAATACAGATAGAGAGAGATAGTAAAGAAATAATAGATAGAGGGAGATCGAGTGAGAGAGAGACGGTGAATGAGAGCCAGAGACGGTGAATGAGAGTCATTGAGAGGGTACAGAGTTAGAGGAGTTAGAAGTAAGGAGAAGGTTTTAGTCACTCAACCTCACGTACAGTCAAAAATCAATGAAATTGTTGAATTTACCGATCTTGGTGAAGAATTTTGAATATTTATTGATTAATTTTAATTTATTTTTTTTCCAATTCTGAATGTTCTAATTGATTCTCTACCCTACGATATCTCCATTCTTTTCTATATTTTAAATTAGATTTATCGATTTGTTAAGAATTGGATTTTGGTATCTTTGATGCCACACTTGTTATATTTCCTCGACGTCATCCTGGCTCTCAAGTTTCAGTAGGAATACATAATTGGAACTCCATTTGCGTCTTTGGGGGATTATGTGCTCAATGATGGATATAGATGTTTCTCTGGTTAATGGGTGATTATGAGGTCTACTTCAGGTCTAGGTGATTGTTGACAAGATTTGGAGATTACGGTGTCTTGAGCATACGTGGGCGGGCATTGCCGCTGGAAATAAAAATCGGGGGGTTGGACGCAAAAATCGGGGGGTCGGAAGCAAAAAATGGAGCATTTATACGTTATTTTGAGTGATTTTTTTTGGAAAATCGGGGGGTCGGGTGAAAAATCGGCGGTGTATTGCTGCTAGCGGCAGTGGTGCCCACGTATGGTCTTGAGGATACGGTAGGCGTCAATCAATAAGATGAAGATAGCGCTAATGTTTTTGGTGTGCGGACATTGACAGAGATCGCTGAGAGGTTATGTGTGACTTTGCCAAACTGATGGGTTACTGTAGATTTATCAGTGATACGGTAAATTAAGAGGTACTGTGAGGGGTACGGTAGTTGGCTGATTGTTGGATGGATAAGGATTGCGGTACTCTGGTACTGGCTACGGTAGATTTAAATTGGGCAAGATTACGGTAGTATCTGAACTGGAAAAATTATGTGCTTCAGTGCGTGAAAGCGAGCATCAACAACATCTTCGTAACCGTATCGGATGGATTTCGTAGTACGAGGAGAGTACTACAAACCGGGAGTGACTGGGTGAACTAATTATCGATTTTTTTCCTATTTTAGTAATTGAATGGTGCTTATTCTTTGTGTATTTCGTGTTCTTGGCCCCGCCCTCTTTTGTTCCTGATTCAGAGAAATATGATGATTACACTCTTATTCCAAATTATCTACTCTGATACTAGTCAGAGATTGTGACATTAAGAGACTACTTCAACTTCATTCTACTTACTCTCCATCCCATTCATTTTACGTTTATGATCTATTCCAATCTGCCCAGTGTCTATGTCTCTTTCTCTATATATTTCTCTACCTCAACTTCTACCTCATCTCTTCTTCTATTTTTCACATCTACCTCTGCCTCCATCTCTCGCTCTCTCGTTTGATTCCTTATCTATTACTCAACAACTTATAAATGTATGAGTATATCACCCATATCATTCGTCACTCCTTTATACTTGAAAACACATTTTGTTGAATTCTAAAAGAAATAAGTCAAAAATGTTTACCCTGTCATTTCTCTCCTTCGCTGCTCACTCCTTTTCTGTGTTTTTTTATTCATTAGTCATCGACATGGGTCGAAAAGTACGTTACAATCTACGAAGCCTATCCGCATTTTGAAATTTTTTTTTGAAAACTCGACCGTGTTTTGTGAAAACCTGAGCGCATTTTTGTAATTTTAGTGAAAAAAAAACGAGCGCTTTTTGCAAATCTGTAAGTTATGAGACCCTGTCGGAGAGAACTAACATATGAGAGGAAATAGCGAAAAATAAATATTTCTGTTTGATGTGAAATAAAATAGTGCACTACATAATTTCGGCTCCCAAGCATCCGATCGACTCGGGAGTGGTACCAATCGATTCCTCGTCCTAATACAAGCAACTTTTGCATAGATCACTTTTTAATCAGGACTTCGATGAAGCGAGTTATTATGAAAATCATCTTTTGAACATTGATTACTATACGACACTTCTCTAGAAGTAAAAAATTAAATTTGCTTAAATCATTCTACATTTAATAGCCAACCTTATATTAAAATATGGAGACGAAAAAAAGGTGGGAAAAAATTGGACACGATAGCAAAATAGGTTTGCAACTCGTAAAAAACTCACTTCACGATCGTTTTTGTTGTGTGTTTCATACTGTAGATGACTTCTTTTTCACGGCTCTATATCCGCTCCACCTTATTGATTTGAATTATTTTGTTTTATACGATTTTTTACTTAAATTAAAAAAAAACACGCGATAAGGAAAGGAATGTTAAAACAAAATAAATTGAACTCTAATAAAACAAGTAATAGAGCAGAGGCTAAGACAGTATGGTAATGCACCAGAAGATTATCACCATGGATCTCCAAATCTTCATGACAATGATGCACTCCCTCTCAATTGCCACCGATTGAAGGTCAGTTCTATTCGATCACACAATTGTGAAGATTAGAGTAGATTGGAACAGATCTTTGTGAAGTTCGTATGAAGGAGAAAGAGGAAGATGACTGGGCAATCAATAAGCTGGACCGATGCGGGGAACTCACGAGATATGATTAGCTCCTTGGAGAACCCTAATGGTGACCTAGGTGACCCCAGTCAGATGAATAAAGTTGTTCTAATATAATGTAATGTAAACTGTCGAATTTTTCTATTGTATCCAAAACTTATATTAAAATATGCAGACAAAAAAGAGGGATATTTGGGCACGATAGCAGAATACGACAGCAACACGAAAAAAATTCACTTCGCGATAATCTTCTGAAGCATTGTCATACTGTCTTGTTAGTCACGGGTTTATACACAGCTCCACTTGATTTATTAGTACTCAATTTATTTTGTTTTAACATTCCTTTTCCCTATCGCGTGTTTTTTTTTCAAATTTAAGTAAAAAAATCGTATAAAACAAAATAATTCAAATCAATAAGGCGGACCGGATATAGAGCCGTGAAAAAGAAGTTATCTACTGTATGAAACACACAACAAAAACGATCGTGAAGTAAGTTTTTTACGAGTTGCAAACGTATTTTGCTGTCGTGTCCAAATTTCCCACCTTTTTTTCGTCTCCATATTTTAATATAAGGTTGGCTATTAAATGTAGAACGATTTAAACAAATTTAATTTTTTACTTCTAGAGAAGTGTCGTATAGTAATCAGGGTTCAAAAGTTGATTTTCATAATAACTCGTTTCTTCGAAGTCCTGATTAAAAAGTGGTCTATGCAAAACTTGCTTGTATTCGGACGAGGAATCGATTGGTACCACTCCCGAGTCGATCGGATGCTTGGAAGCCGAAATTATGTTTTTGACCTACCGAACATTTTCACCTACAGTAACCTACAGACACAAAATCAAACTTTCTCATATGTACAGCTGAGGTCGCCTGGTAGTGCACTATTTTATTTCACATCAAACAGAAATATTTATTTTTCGCTATTTCCGCACCCCCGGTCAGAATGTCAATTCTCTCACACGGCGGTTCATTGGAGGACAACTCCTACATTTAACTTTGGCTTGAAGCCTCCCGCACTATGAAAAATCAGCAAAGTTGATTTGCACCGAGCTGGATTCGAACCCACGAGGTTCGGATCGCCACACAAAAGCTTTAGCCACTAAACCATATCAGCATGTGTCGCAACTCTTAAAACTCGATGATAGCTCTAGTCTGAAGCGTCGTATGGCGAGCAGCGCTCATTCATATCGTATCTAACTTTCGCGCCGGGAGGATCCCTCAGTTTGCGATACTCAGTTTGAGATTGCGGGAGCTCCTTAGTTACTATCATTGAACCGCCGTGTCTCAGACATGCTCTCTTATCTATTCGACCTATGATCATTGCTAGAATTCATAATTATTCCTCCATTGGGCACTACTGCAGAACAGGGGTGTGCATTTCTCGTTTCTCGATTTGTCGACTTTTTTTCGAGAAAATTTCTCGTCGAGAAATTTCTCGATTTTTTCGAGAAATTCGCGAAAAACGTTAACTTTTTACAAAGATTCAAAACCGATTTAAATTTTATCAATTCCCTTTAACAGTCAAACTGCTTTTACATGATATGCCATTGTCTAAGTGTTAATATCATCGGTTTTATACATTTTTCGGTTTGATATTTTTATACTGTTATTCTTTTGTTTTGGACTATTTTGTCACCGATAAAATTTGTTAGTGATGTAAATAGAGAAAAAAAGCCATGAAAACAAACTTTCCTATATTTTTATAAATTTTCTCGATTTTTATCGAATTTATCGAAAAAATAAATCGAGAAATCTTGTTCGAGAAATTTTTTTCTCACATACCCCTGCTGCAGAAGTCAAGATCGAGCCAAAAAGGATAACTAATTGTCTTCCTTAGTTATCGATTAGATGATCCTACTTAAATCTACAATTATGAATAGGTGAATAGCTTGAAAAGTCTCTGTCTACGATAGAATTAGATTAATATAGTGATGGAAGGGTCTAGATAGAGCACAATGTTCTATAGACTTTGAAAGCGAAAACGACCGCTCATCATAGAAACTCTCTCAAATGCAATCGTTTTTCGCTTGTCTGGCTATGGAAACAAAATGGCTTGAACCAGAACACTGTGAGAGTGGCCGCTTCTATCCACTACATGGCTTCCTCCAATCTATTTTTAGTAACAATATCCGTATCCTTCTGGTAGCTTCTTTAGTACCCCCACTTGAGATATCTATATAAGCACAAGGTTAATTTTCAAAATGTACCATGCTTACGTATAAGTTGGTTCGCTCTTATATTGAGCGTTAATCGCGAGAATGGTCACCATCATTTTGTGTCGTCATTCCTACCGCCTAATGCCTGATATGATAAATAATTGAATTGAATTGAATTGAATTCCTACCGTACCCGTCCATTCCTATAGTCTCACTTCTTCCGATGATACAGTGGTCAAGTCTTGTCCATTTCTCTTATGAGAGACTACATCACTGGGTCTGTACAAATCGAGTCTTCTTTGCCTTTCTTTTCATTACAATAGCTCATATCAGTATTGGTGTAAGCAGTGCGCATTCTTTATATTTTCTCGTCGAAGCCTGGATATTGACAGAGTAATATTACCCTTTCTACCTTTCTCCATGTACTTGTATAACGACTCTATCTCTCTGTCATTATATCGCATATTGCTACACTCTATTCCTTCCCCTCTCCCCCTCCCCCTCATGTCTCTCCCATTCCCTGAAGTCTTCATCTTCTCCTCGAAGTCCTCGCATCTCGTTTTGATTGTTGCTAAGTAACTGCTATATTGAGCAACGATAGGAAGAAGAAGAAGAAGATTGGATGGATACTGGATGAATGAATGGATGAATGAGGAATTAGGAATATTAATGAATGGTGTTACGGATATATCTGACCTTGTAGTCTGTGTCATAGTCTATGTTAGTATCAATCATAGGTCGAATAGCTATGTTATCGGTTTTCAAAATCCGGTCGGGTTTTTCGATTTTTGGCAAATTCTCTCTCTCACACCTCCCTTCCTCAATCTCTCTCCTAATTCTCTAAATTTTCATCTGTTTCACCCTTACAATAACATTTAGATTTTCCTTCTGGCTCTCAAATTATTTCCTGTTCACGACCACATTATTGCATAGGGTATTTCCTTCTCGATATTTTGATGTCTGCGCACTTTTAGTTCATTCCTGTGCTGCGAGTTATGATTTACTGTAGTTATCGTGTGTAGTAGTAGTAGACTGCATGAATGAAGTTGTATTGTACTTAGATAGTACACAAGGCTTACTCCTTCATATGCACCAATAGGATATGTACTGTGTGGGAGGAATATTAATATGAATTGGATGGGAAATCCTAGGTAGAGAAAAGACATAAGCAGAGAGTTCATCAGAACGAATTTCAATCTCTGTATTTATGGAATGAATGGATGATGTCATCAATTCGTCTGTCCTCTCTCGTCATGGTTATTCGTGTGATGCACGAATGACATTCAGAAGAGTCTAGGAAATCGAATTTGGCAGGCTGGTCTCACGGTCGTTCAGGACATTTTAAGTAGAGAACATACATGAATTGATATTTGAATGATCACTTAATTCAGGTTAATAATCTTTTGAATCTAATTGGAACATTTTTGAATCTACGTATTGCCTGAGACTGTACGTAGCTGACTGCCAAACTGACAACCTTTCAACATATTTGACACTGTAAGAGTGAGTCTATTTTCGTGCCCGCAGGTTTTGGAATGTATTGATAAGGTGGGTTTATGATCCTTGAATTATAATAATAATATTATTTTGTATTATGCTTGTTACTCGTTCAGGCTAAATATAAATATATACTATACTAATCTATATTGCTCTACTCATTTGAATGCTATCATTATGTATTTCTTTAATAGTTGTACCAGAAGAAAGAGATCAATCAAGAATCATTATTATCTGTATTATTATTCTTTATTCCACCATATTATACATAACGGAAAATGGGATGACATGAGGGGATCGATGGATGTCTAACAGTAAGATAGCGAAATCGGTGTATGATTTCGGTAGAGTGGCATTTGGGAGCTAAGGGCGTATCATTGATGTTTGAGATTCAGAAAGAGATATTAATCCAATCATTCTCTAGAGCTTGATAGTCTTACTCTAATCATTCTCTTATCACTACTTATCATCATATATTTGATCACTCACTACTTCTATCTTTCTTGCTTCTATCGCTCACAAGAGAGAGAGAGAGAGAGACTGTGCTATTCTTACCCCTGCGCGTGCCTCTTGATTCTCTCTCTCCCTCTTATAATGTGTTGAATGTTCTATGATTATCCCAATCTCTCTGTCTCTCTCCCTCTCCCTCTTCACCTGTCTCAAATGTATGCCGTGGGGGTTGCTCCCTCTCTCCCCTCTCCATGTGTTTGTATTTTACGTTTGTGTTAGTCTCTTACTCTTACTCCATCATCCCTCCTCTTCGTCTTCATCTTCTACTTTTTTACCTTTTCGATGCACTCTTAGAGTCTCCTCTCTTTACTTTTCCTTTGGGGCCTATTTTATGAATAGTTTTTATTTTGTCTTTCAGCTTTATACATGCGCTCACTCATGGCCGCTAGTGGTTTAGCGAAATTTGTCGAATAATAGCGTGCGGGCCTTTTTTACCGTACTTTATGTAGTAAGCTTTTCAGATATATTTAGCGTACGATTGTTTCATCATATATTCTCCTTCATCATCACATATTATCATTCTTCTCCTTCTTCATTATTCCTCCCTCATTCTTTTACCCTTATTCTCCATAGTATCATATTCCATATTGGAGGAGGTTCTCATCTATCTTTTCATCTACTCTCACAATAATTCTCCGAGGCTCCAATTCCACTTCCTTCTCGAGCCCTTTTTCATTCACACATTTGCATATTCCATCCCTTTGTGGTCAGTACTGTCATCTACCCCTATCTCTCTCTCACTTCTCCTCTCCACTGTTGTCATGAACAGACTCGAATCACATATGAATTCCACCGTACAAGACATTGGAAGGTCGATAATGTTATTTGATACTATCCAAGTTGATAATGGTTGCAATGATACTGGAGACAGCCTTTTCATTCCTTTTTATTTGCTATTCAAATATTGCGAAAAGAAAAGAAGGCACTGCTGCAGAAGCCCAGATTGGGGGCGGCGCCTATATTTTATAAAATAGTGGGCGGAAGTCGTATACTCCCCAGTTTGACTTTCCGTTGATTATCCGACACTCCTTGGCTCACTTCTTGAACATTCTCTGAGAACATTCTCAGAGATGAGAGAGTTTGTGAATCGTGGTGAGTTTTCTCTGCTTTTTTTTTTACTTTTCGCTACTTTTCGCTAAACAGAGCATAACTGATAACGCTGCGTTTTCATGATTTATCCGATATGTGTGCATGTATTAATAATAATAGTAATACATTTCATTGATCTTCCATTTGGTTTCGAGTAAATCTCTCATGGAAGAGATCTTTCCTTGATTCCTACCTCGTTTTTTTTGTGCCTACACCCTCTCGTGAGCTCTTTTATTTCTAGCTGAAAGAACATAGTTCCCAGAATCGGAACTCTATAATAATGATTATTATTGCGATTAAAATAATAATAGTGAATGTGTATGCGGAAGAGATTGAGAATGTATATATGCAGAATATTCAAATTCGATAGACCGCGATTGAATGTGCGTGATACAGAGGTGCAATATGAGGGTGGGGATGAGATATGATTTGATGCTGCGATGATCCATGGTTATCCCGTGGGATAGACCCACTCGCAATTTTGGGTTATAAACTGACGGTTTTCTTTGAAATTTCGCTCTATTTCGGGTATCCTCTTACACTTTTTTTGTCTCAAGATGTGGGTACCATCATCCACATGAAGTTTCGGGATATTCACATACCACCAGTGATTTGATGATGAATACAGTGGCTCAATTCCCTGTATTTTGTCCGTATGGAACCTCCTGTGTGGAGTGTTTCAAATCAGCTGGGAGTATTCCCTCTCCCACCCTCTACTATTTTCATCTGCCTGATATTTTTTTCATGAGAAGCATAGACGAGTAGTCTGATGGTTGTTTCAACTTTTGATCTAGCCTCTCTCTCACTCTCACTCTCATCTATTGTGTATATACGTGTGTTTGTGTGTATACGAAATGATACAGTTATGTATATTGAGAGCAACCACAATGTTACCTGTCGGAAGTACCGCAATTTCATTAGATAACATGTATAGATAATATTTTTATCATTATTATTCATTATTAGCTGGTCGAATCGACGATAGACTGAGTGATCAGTGTAGTGTATCTCTGACTCATCTTATCGGATTTGTATCTAATAGTGCCAACTGTGTAGTCAATACATAAATATCTGTACAAAAGAAAATTTTCTGGCCGGGTAGCACAGACGATAGTAGGAAACCTCAGCTGTATTATGAACCATCGAGTTATTGAGCGTATAAAAATCACTTGTTTTACTTGTAGAAGAGACTATTTCTTGTTTTGCATGGTTCAGAAACTATGCCGATCTCTTTTATATCAAATAGCGCGTGGCGAAGGTCAGCCGGGTTTGGTGAGAGGCAGCGGAGAGACAATCCAGAGCGACTTCCGTTTCTTAGAGCCCAGTGTCATTTTCTTATGCAAGTACATTTTATACGCACAATAGATAAATATTTCGATTAAATTTGCGAAAACCAGATAGCTTAGACGATAATGGGCATCGTTAAATATCAAATGAATCCTGGATTTCAGAGTAAGTTTCGATTTCAAAATCATCTAAAATGTCTTATTTTTTCAGCCTGTCTGATTTTCAGGGTCCCATTGAACTACAGCAACTGTGTGTATTGATAGTCGATTAGTCATCATAGTCATTTCTCATATTGTGGTACTCTCGCTCTATCCCTCCGATACCTCTGTCACCCCATCTATTTATACTTTTCATAGCATTAACCTCTATCGTATGTTCGTCTGTTTCTTTCGTCCCTTTGCCTCATAATATTCTTCTATCTCGATCTTGTTGCATCTAATTGCAATCTCTATCAAGATATGGTATCTTATCATGTAACTAGATTAGATAGGCCCCTTATGCAGTCATTATGATTAAGCGAATGTCTTTCTGCTATCGCTGTCTGTCTTCCTATCTCCAACCTCCCTATCCCTTGCTTTCTCCCTCTCCTTCCCCTCTCTCCCTCTCCCTCTCCCTTGCTTTCTCCCTCTCCCTCTATCAATTCCGCCGACCTATGACTCTTCATTCATTCTTCCCTCCCCCTTATCAAATCATATCAGTGTCACGCTCTCTCACATATTCAGTCATTCCCCTCATAATACCTGTTACCTCTCCCCATCTCTCTCGCATTCTCTTATATTCCTATGATCTTTTTCTCTTCTTTTTTATATGTCTGCTCCTCTCTTTTAAGCTCTGTCTGTCTCTTTTATTCTCATATTCCCGTTGTCTCTACGCCTCTGTACGTCTTTCTGCATGTCTCCTTTTCTCTTCCTCATTTTCTATCTCTCATCTCTCCCTAACAGTCTCTATCTTAATATTTCCATTGTCTACTTGATTGCTGTCACATCATTATATTTTTATCCACTCTTCCATCCTATCAAGACCTTTTATAGGACACGAATCAAAGAGGTTTCCTGAAAATTGGGGAAAAATGAGCGTGGATTCCGAGAAATGCTGTCGAAATTATCGCTTATTCACGCTATGATATTTACAGCATTTTTTTTTACTTCCACCGTGTCCACGAATTCTAGGCAAAAGGTATCACAATCGCAATGTTCGATGCCTTGATCTGTACCTTGTTCTGGGGAATCCATTAATTTGTTTTTCTTTTGCTCGTTTTATGCGGGAGGAGCTGGAGCAGGAGCCTTAGATTAGGGGTGGGTGTTCCATTATGGGGTGGTACCGGTTGATTACTGTAATGCACTGAATTATTTGTATTTCTATTCGAAGTATTCGAGTGAATTGATACTGTATTTTTCCCATTTTTTGATACTTGTGGACACTCATCTTCCCTTCTTTCTTCCCCTTTTCTTTATTCCTTCTGCCTCTCCTCTGACTACATCATTCTTCAGGAGATATCACCCCACCTTTTACGGGTTATCTATCGTCTTCTCTCTCCCCCTCTCCTTCTCCTCCCCTTCTCTCTCCTTCCCTCTCCTCTCTCCTTCCCTCCGTATACCTTTGATAATGTGGACCGCATCACAATCTGAATCATCATTTCTTTCTTTTCTTTTTCCTTCTCTTCCCTCTCCTTTATGTCTTACCTTTCTCTCAATCGATTCATTTTTGTACCCTTAAAACGGGAAAAATACGTCACAAATTGTTGCAAATTAAGAGAAAAATGTCTGATTTTATGCCGTTTCATAAGTTTTCTGACTGCTTCTCTGAAACTTTTGATTGTTTTTGTGTAATATAGTTTATGGCAGAAAAGGTGCAACTAGTGATCTACTTCTATTCCAAAAATACTGTTAAATGGATACAAATAAAATTATTAAAATGACTGGGAAAATTTCAAATGAAATTGGTCTTTTACTGGTTTGATGCTTTATTGTTTACTAATTGAATTTAAATGATATATAGGGCAGATATGATTTGATCTTATATTAGAGAAGGGATTGTTATTTTGTCCTCTGACGTTCATTTCTTTTGCATATAGGAATGGGGATAAGGGAAGGAGGCGATGGTAGAAAGAGGGAGAGGGAGATAGAGAGAGGGGGAGCTAGAGGTCGGGGAGAGAAGAGAGACCTATAGTAATCCTCTTGATGTAAAACTAGTGAAAGTTTTTGTATTCGAGATGAGGCTAAGCCTATTTCGTCTCCATCCATCCTCCTCTCCTTCTCCTTCTCCTATTCCCCCTCTATCATCCAATCAATTCAATATTCATAAACACACACAAGGGTCATATGACGACACTGATTCGTTGTGACTTCATACATCAGTTACTTATTATATAAATATATCTCATGGATATAAGAGGGAATTATCATTTGAAGTAGTTTCTCCGGTCAATAATTTGGGGGCTGATATTGTAATTTGGAGTGTTGTAAGACCTTCAACTTGGTCGTAAATCGCCCTGCTTCTCTCTGAAAGCTTAACTTGGTCCAGATTTTGACTTTTGGAGTCTGCTACGTAATTTGTAATCAAAAAGTAATCTACACCTTGCGTGTGCCTGCCATAGGTCGAAAAGTATGTTACAAAGCACCAAGCCTGACCGCATTTTGAGCCAAAATTTCCCAAAAAATCGTAAAACCTGACCGAATTTTGAGCCAAAATATCACACAAATCAAAAAACCTGACCGCATTTTGAGCCGAATTTGCCAAAAATCGAAAAACCTGACCGCATTTTGAAAACCGATAACCTAGCTATTCGACCTATGGTGCCTGCCTAAACATTGGTTGAGATAGCAACCGTTTTGGAGTTGACAATTAGAGTCTATAATGTATGCGAACACCCAAACTAGCGCATTTTCCCTAACGTAAGTGATATTCGTCGATCATACATTTTCATACGTTCATAATGCGATTTTTCTAAGTCGACCCACTATATGAAAAAATTGTGTGAGGGCGCCGAAAATGCATGTTCGTCGACTACCATAGTTTGTCACACCACAAGCATTGAATCAATAGCATTTGTCATAGCTAGTTGATGCCAGCTTGTGACTCATTGTTCGCTCTTGTTCTTGCATTGTGCAGCTTCCCGTGCTGAGGTTGGAGTTTTTTGAAATAGGCTGAACAGTCCTCTCTTGTGCTTTAATGTCTGTGTCTCTGCCTCTCTTTCTATTCTCATTTGTCAGTCCTTCGAAACGATATGCTCCTATCGACCGAATACCGTGCTTCGTGTTATATGTGTTTATGTGTCTCCTTTTTTATTAATTAATTAATGGTATTAATATTTAGTGCAACCATGACAGACGGTGGTCCATCAGCGTCGATTGGCGAAGCGGCTATGAACAATCTCTCCGCTGTGGGGGCTGATATGGTACGGTAGCTTGTTGATCTTTGATCTCTGATCTTGTTGACTTGAGTGATCTCTTACTGGCTTCATTGATCTTTGATCTCTTGCAGGATGCTGACCTGGGAGTGCACTCAACCCTATCAGATTTCTACATTGGTCTAGGTCTCGCCGTGTCTTCATCGCTCTTTATCGGTTCTAGTTTTATCATCAAGAAAAAGGTAAACGTTTTTATTGGTTTGTTTAATCATTTAAGTGTTATTTTCAAAAGTGAAAAAATGTTTTAAATGTACGAAAAGTGGATAGTTTGCTCTTCTTTTTTATTCTTATCGCAGAAATTGAACAGGGCCATTTATCGATTTTTCAGTCAGCTTAGTCTCTATTGATTTATTGATCGTTGATTATTTTGAATCTTATCACCCGTAATACTCATTGTTTCACCACTTTCATATCTCTTTATACTTCTACTTTGATTGTCTTTTCATATTGTTAGTCAACAAATTTTTAATCGCAATAGTCATATTTTTGAATATATTTATGACTATTTAATCTCTATGAGTAAGCTTTGTGGGTGCATTAGGTGCGTTTCTGGGTTGATCTTTCATCTCTGGGTTTTTGCCTTTCATCGTCAATTATCGTAATATGTGGACTTATATAGGCACTTTATCTTTAATTTTTTGACTATATTAATCTTTAATCTTTGATATCTTTGATCTTTCCAGGCGCTGATCAAGCTAGCCTCTGGTGACTGTTCGCAACGAGCGAGTGAGGGAGGTTATGGCTATCTGCGAGAGTGGATGTGGTGGACGGGAGTCATTACGAGTCAGTTCTGTAGTATATTTTCAGAAAGAGCTATATTTTATCAGTTTTTAACCTTTGCCAGGGTTGAATGTTTATGTAGATTATGTGTTGAAGTTGTGGGATGATTCCTTGATTGTGATTCCTAATATCATACTGACACTATCATATACATCATCCTAATCTATCAGCATATATTTTCGCTCTTCGACAGTACTCTGTGTACTTTTTATAGTTTCATATTATGATTTCCTCTACAAACAGTCTATACTACTTTTAATAGTTAAAAAAATAGTGTTTAAAAACAGGCTAATCTAATCTAAAATTAAGTGATTGCGATAAGTTTAACGTTAAGATGCCGAAATATTGTGTACAGTTTATTTAAATATTGATCTAAAACGAGTTCATTTTCTGCTATCATTTTAATGAATTCTAATTTGTAGTGGGACTGGGCGAGGCATGCAACTTTGCCGCCTATGCCTTTGCCCCTGCATCGTTGGTCACACCACTCGGAGCCCTTTCCGTACTCGTAACGTTAGTTTTAAATATCTTACTTTTTTCCATTTAAGATTTAATTATTTTTGTACCATGATATATTTTTTGTCTTGACGAACGTCAGTTCTCTGGTCTCTCCGATTTTGTTTTCTTCTTTTCATTGTTGCTATGGGGCATTGCCAATGCAGATTTATGATCCAAGAAAATTGAGCTAAAGGAAACTGACGAATTGTGAATTATCGATTATTATTTTTCTTCTATAGGGCAATCTTGTCGTCGAGGATGCTGAAAGAACGACTGAATCTGCTAGGAAAGATCGGGTATGATTAATGCGTTACTGTTTTCCCCGATCTTATTGATTTATTGATTTTCTTAATCAGTCAATACTGTTCTATGATGTACCAGTTGATCGACAGTGCTATCTATGTAACCAATATTTTGATTTATGGATTGATTATCAATTGTGATTGTAGCTGTGCCGTGTGCCTGTTAGGCTCTACGGTGATTGTCATTCATTCTCCCAAGGAAGAAGAGGTCTCATCTATGGCAGAACTGGCACTGAAGATGAAGGATGCTGGTGAGGACACTTGTTTTTTTAAGATACAAATTATTTTTGAACCTGATTACTGTGTAAGATGATGTCATAAGATTATATCAAAATTTGCAGCGACATTTGTCAATCTTAGAAGATTTATAGTAGCTACTGGATACAATTGTTGTATCCTATTATATCTTCTCTATTGTTAACTTTTGCATGGAATTAGTTGTTGTCTACAATTTAAAGTTGGGAATGTTACTGAACTAGAGATTGAGAATGAAAGTATAAACAGTGTAGAATGTATAGAGTTAGATGTGAAGAGAAAGGAGAAAGAGTATTAAGAAAACACAGCAATTTTTGCATAAAAACGAGCCTTATATAGAAAAAATTTTTGTATATGGTTGTATTTGATGAAATAAATAATAAATAAATAATGTGGTGTTTCAAATTCGTGAAAAAGAAAAGAGGCGAGAGAGTGTGCGCAACGAGTGGAGTATTCTCCGATTTTCTATCACAACTTTTGAACAGAGTATAAATGAAGCTAACGTATGAAGTAAGATATCGATGAATGGATCTATTGGATGAGTAAATGGTCTTAGTCATCATCCTCTTTTTTCCTCTGATCACATACATTTTCTATTTGTTCAATAAAACTCGATTCTTCTTAGAACGCATCGTCGTAATATAGACTTTGTCTTTCTACTTCTTACTTTTCATTACGCTCTTCTCATATACAGCGAAGGGTGTGTGAAAAGACAGAATTTGTGGGAAAGTCTGATGTTTTACGGGATGAATTGTGATGATATTGCAATTGTGGGGGATATACTGTCATTGATGAATAATGACTGTTCAAGAGAACATAATGACTAATAACAGACATAATCACTGCTCAACAGCTTTGGTAGAGAATGTTGACAACCGAACTCTTAACTAGAACTATTTGGCTCAAGAATATTTTTTTCGTTACTTTAAATGAATGAAAATATTTCATAATGAATAAATGATGAATGATATTAATTGATAAATATTAAATGTAGGGTTCATCTTGTATGTCATCACCATCCTTCTTGTCACCCTATTCATCGTGATCTATGTGGCACCCCGATACGGTAGAAGTAACATTATTGTGTAAGTCACTTTGGCTAAACCATAAGAGCATTTAAAAAAATCAATAGTTATTTATGATTTAATAGACTTTACAGCGTGTTCCTTGATATGAGCAATTGTAATTATTACACAACAGTTTTTGATCGTATGAAATACACTTTATTATTTGGTACGAGTGTAGCCAGCCTCAGCCACAATGAATTTTTATGATTAGAGAGTCCAATCGAGATAGTACGTAGATCAGGGAAAGGTGTCTTGATGGATAGAATATTTTGGTCTTTAGCATCTAGTAGTAAAGAAATTTCACAAGTACATTTTATATGGACAATATTATTGTAATATTTATTATTTATTATTTATTATTTTGCAGGTACATTTCGGTTTGTTCATTGATCGGTTCCTTCTCCGTTCTATCAGTCAAAGGACTCGGATTGGCGATCAAGGAAACCCTTGCTGGTACGTTTTTTTAGATTTATTTTTGTTTAAAAAAATAATGACTGTATTTGAAGGTAATCAGCAGCTGACAAATGTCCTGACCTATGTCTGGCTGGCATGTGTTATCGCGTGCGTTAGTGTGCAGTTGGTGAGAGTTTTATAAAATATGAAATTCAAAGATTGTATTTTATCTGTGTCATCGAGACATAATCTTCGTTGGTCAGGAGACTAAAGTTGATGAAATTAATCGATATTTATCTATTCTTGGCAGTTTAATAAATTTGAATAGAAGATTGATTGCATTTAGATTTATTTGAACAAGGCCTTAGACATCTACAATACATCCATGGTCACTCCCATCTATTACGTTTTCTTCACCACCTTTGTCATTCTCGCTTCATCCATTCTTTTCAAGGTATCCTTCCTCCTATTTACCGTGTCCTTTAATGACTCATTAGGATTATGGTAATTGACGACCCTCATCTTATTTGTCTATAGAATACTGTGGATGATGTAGCTCTAACAATCATCACGTCATGCACAATTTCTTCGTTTAAATTGTGATGATAGAGCACACTGACTGATCATCATCATCATCTAATTAACCTTCATCAATTATATGTGTTCATTGTTAGGAATGGTCGTCTCTCGGTGCTTCTGACATCATCGGTAACGTCATCGGATTCCTGACTACCATCATTGGCATCTTCCAGATGCAGCTCTTCAGGTACGGTAGATTACGGTATTCCACAACGATTAGGTACTGTAGATTGTGAGGTTACGTATATCGGGTTACTGTAATGGGAATACTATAGTTACGGTGTGGCGGTAATGAACAATATTCAGAGACGTCAACATATCGGTTCGCCAATTGCGTGTCCTTATTCATAAGCCCAATAGTGCACTCTCCCAGCTGGAGGTAGGAGAATACGGTCATTTATTTTCGTTTATTTCATTTTCCATTTGTTAACTTATAATAATGTCTCTTGTCAGCAGTGGATAGAAAAGGTGCCCGAAAAATTCGTCCATTTCGGATGGAAATGTTTGTACTAAAGACTTTTTTCGAGTATCGGGAGCCTCCTATCCATCGCTTGTCCACCGTTATCGTGCATGTGTGTAGAGAAGATTAGAGATATGTCGATATGTCCCAGTTGTAACTATCTTTGCGGCAAATAACAATATAAAAATCTATATAAAAATTATATATATATAAGAAACGGTGAAGGTTTTGCTGTCATGAATTCTCTTTGCGCAGTTGGTCATATCTTTGCGATTGATCTTTACTCAGTTATAGATATGATGGTTACAACTTCGTGCTTTTATGTGTGATGTTTTCGGTGTATAAAAAGAGTGCGAGTTGTGGGACGAGATGGTGTGCCTAATAATTTGCTAATACTACTCGTAAATCATTCGTCCCGAACTATGTCATATTATATTCTATTTTCAGTTCTCGAACAGTGCAACTTCTCTGGTTGACGACCTTGGACCCCGCAGACAAACCGTATACACCTAAGAACATATCATAGAATTATCGATTGATCAATCCATCGATTATTGATCTCATTTTTCTCAAGACAAACAATCAATCAATAATCCGTGCCAATAAACGTCAATCAACAACCATCACACACAACACAGACACCAACAGTACTTCCTCCTTCCGTCGATTTTGTTACTCCGACCACAAACTGGTTCACACTCATGTCCTACCTACCTACCTACCTGCCTACCTACCTACCTACCTACCGTAACCCTCCTGATTCCCACCCCGATTCAAAATACAACCGTAATCCCCTTCCTGCCCGATTCAAAGTAGAGCTATAGATTTAATTGCTGTATAGAGTGTATAAATTGATCCCAGTTGTTTCTCGAAATAAAGAATAATACGCGTATGCCACAAATACCAATATATTGTCGCTATTTCTTTCCCTTTTTGTATGTTTTACCCCCTGAAAGCTAATATGAATTGTATTGACCATATCTCTTGCTTGCGATTGATGTATTTTGATTCACTTGTGAAATATGGGACCAATTTTTGTGTTATTGTAGTTCGAATATCCCGCTCGAAGTCGTATTTCATCCCTGAGTCTTGTATGTCAATGGCCAATGTATTGATTGATTGAGTCTATCGATATATTGATTTATTATACTCACTCGTCCGTTTGTCTATTCTTGTGAACAATTAGATCTGATCTGGCAAATGAAGTCGCCCTCATCCATTCTTATGTCTTTTGATTTACTCGATATTTCATACAATACTCCTCCATTTGTATGGCACGTACAGACAGACAGAAAATAAATTAGCTTCTGTAGATGTATATATCTATATTTCACCAGATCTAGTCACTTATCTCTTTATCCATGTTCCCCCAATTGTCTCGGTAATACTTAACTACTCTTTCTATCCATCTTTAAATCACCACTTGTAACGCGGTTTCGGGTAACGAGTATTACAGGGCGCACAGTCTATGTGTGAATGCTACTCATATATTGACAAACCTTGAAACTTCGCCCATTTTTTCTTGTATTCCTTGTCCCTACATATGCTGTGTTGCCCTAATTCCTTCCTTTGCAAGATTCGGCTCCTCCCATTTTCGATTAAAATCGATACACAGCTCAGGTGTGTTGATAATTGAATATGATGTACTTATCCTCGCCTTACTCATCCTTCCGGTTCTTGATAGGCCTTAAAGACACATACCCAAACTAATTTGAAATCGTCCCGTCTGGTAACATTCTCTCGCTTTCTTTGTTTGCGAGAGAATGTCTCCAGAACTTAGAGTTTCAAATTATCTTGGGGATGTACCTTTAAAGCTTTATGATTGTGTAGTCTTGTCAGTATATTACTGTACTGTACATGAATTCATTCATGTTTTCATCATCTCGATCAAATCCATCATTTGTGTACATAACTTGATTGTATGTGTGTGTGCACTCGAGTGCGATAAAGATGATTACTGCAGATGGTGTAGACAATTGGAAAACGTCGAATCCGTTGGGGTACAGTGTGAGGTAGACAATTCGGAAACGTCGAATCGGATGGTGCACGGTGTTTATGGTTAAGATGAGACACAATTACAAGTAGCGGAGATTGACTGAGATCGAAGGTTGATAAGAGTCAACTGTCAACAAAAGTACGAGAGCATGAGGATACTACAGTAACCCAAGAATGAGTTCAATGGGGTCGATAGGGTTATCGCTGTTTTGTCATAGTTGGGAAAAAAACTGAAAGATAGTACAGGGACAAATGATTGAAGAAACTTACTTGGTATCGATCAATCACTAAAGTTTGACTTTAATAGGAGAGGTAGCTCATAATTGATGATCGAGGTGTGAATTATGTCAAATCTCTCCTTCTCATCTATAAATCGATGTTTAATGATAAGAATAAGATCAGATTTATCTAATGTATCATCATACACTCATTTCAAATCTCTTATCATTTCATTTCCATGTTAAGTGGTCGAGAGTGGTCATTTAGTGCTTTCACTCTCATCTGCTCCATCTCATCTATGAGATTATACCCACCACTATGTACCTAAATGCTAGCTTTTAGTGACTAATAGAGCATTTAGCACAAGTAGAAACGGAAATTATGGCCCACAAACATACATTTATATACATTTCCATCGCATTTGTAGTATAAAAAATTCATTTAAAAAACAATAAAATAGTCCGCAAGTACAACTTGAATTGCGGTCTGTTCTACTCGGAAAGCGTGCGCTATCATGTGTTCTCCGACTCCGCCCACTATTCGTTTTCTCAAGAAGTTGCCGCCTTTTCCTCGTGTTTGATCTTTTTTACTCTTTTATCATTTGTCTAGACTGGTGATTTTGATGTAGTTTTACTCTTATTAGAAATTTCCTCATGTTGTGCTGCACTCTGATGGTTCCGGATTGTTATGAGAACGATGAAATATATTCTTTTATTGAGTAGCGACTATTGTTGACAGTCTCCACAATCGTTTTATGGTCCATTCTCCCCCTCCGATTTCAGTGATAAATGTGTTGTTATCTATCCTGGTGAAGATGTAGGAGGAGGAGAGAGTTTCACTGTCAATTGTCATGCAGCACTTTGTTTGCCATAACCACGAGAAATATTTGACGAACGTATTTATCAATCCCAACGCTATTGATTGTCATAGTTCTGAGGAGAGTTCATATTTCGAAAACAAATATTATAGAGTACCACTTGTTGATACCTTATGCCCATTATCTTTCTGGTGATTAATATAATTACTAAGTAACTGTAATCGTTCACCTGAGTGCTAGTTACTTCTCCTTTTATCATTCTTGTTCTGTCTGACTCTTCTTCTGCTTCTTCACTTCGTTATTCTCTTTGTATGCACAGTCACGCTGTATCAGAATATGCTCCCGATAGATTCTACATTCAATGGGAACAATTGTCGAAAGTTATTGCACTTTAACCAAGCGAACAATGATGATTTTATCTTTTATTGGTGCAAATATTACACGTTACATTCTATTGATTACTATCTCGTAGATTTTTTGTCTTGTAAATCTTGTCCTCTTGAACGGTTCTAGCTACTCTTTACTCTTTCATCCAGTTTCCCTGTTGTACTTTGTCTCATTTGTTTGATCTATCTCAAGTGTTCGTATTCGCCTTTTGTTCCGTGGACACATACCTTATCAGAACCATTGAACACATGTATGCTAATCTTAAAATGATTTCAATATTCGTTGCACGAAAAAATGACCCCAAGATTGATTTTGAACTTAACCCGAGAATGCTAGTAGATATAGTAGATCATACATTTTCGGTGCCCTCACCGAATTATTTTTATGTAGTGGGTCGATTTAGAAAAAACTGTTATTTTTCGCTTAAATTGTAAACTTTCACATAAAAATGAGCTTTATATAGTGGGTCGACCATGAAAATTAGCCGAATATAGTGGGTCAATCCTCACACTGTGATGGTATGAAAATGTATGTAGTAGATAGTAGTATGCTATTAGACTTGAAGTGTGATAACAATCATTCCATATAAAGTAGACTATGATGGACGCATACACTCTTGCTCTGTCGATCGTTCCTTACTCTCTCGTATAGGAATAAACCATACATGGAGCTCTGTTCCAAAGGCGGCATGTGATCTGAAAATTGTAAAAAATGATATTTTTACAGGGGGGGGGGGGGAATTTCCGCTAAAGTCAATTTTTACAGGGG
The DNA here is from genome assembly GCA_943737045.1 of Parapristionchus giblindavisi. Classification (NCBI taxonomy): domain Eukaryota; kingdom Metazoa; phylum Nematoda; class Chromadorea; order Rhabditida; family Diplogasteridae; genus Parapristionchus; species Parapristionchus giblindavisi. The sequence continues at coordinate 286,560 of CALSFV010000081.1, read as the reverse complement.
CATTCCACCAAATTTTCGGAAGGCCCTTATTTTTCAGGGGGCACCCCCATGTCGGCGCCCATGTATGGAATAAATATCCTGCATTCATAATTCGAATTATTATTATGACTTACTTAGAATTTAATGGAAGAATGACCAGAGGATGGGTATTGAACTAGATTGAGAGAGCAGAGAGTAAAGAAGAGAAAGAGGGTGGATAACATGTGGATTACACTACACAAGGGTGACGGGACGGAGGGAGTTGGACTATTCTCGTATTACGATTGCGAATCAAAGATATCTCCTTTACAGACTCTTTTTCATTCAGTCTATCAATCAATACTCTGTCGCTCTTTTTGATTACTACGTTTCCGTTAGTTTTTACTGTCGAAACAATATTATCGTTATTGTCTCAATGATTATTAATCAATGATGTTTTTTATTGGCATTGATAATGGTTTTATTGATAGACGATCCCGCCATCGGACGATAGGCGTGAGAAGAAGAAGAAGAGTAGTAGGAGGAGGACATAGAGGAGATAAGGTCTGTCAGAGCTCTGTCACGGGATCGGTGCACTTGAATAACACATGATTGATTATTTCTTTAAAAACAGTGCTACTTTTTGAAACTTTATTTCTCTGTTGTCTCTTGTAAGCGCAATGCTCTCGTTTGTAATAAAGAAATAGTGTGCTAATCATGGTTTTAAAATCGCCTTGCCTTTTGTTATCACAGTTATCAATAACGTTTTCAGATCTTCTTCTATATACTATTGATTGTGGAGTGAGAGGATGAGTGAGCTAGTCTCTCGGATCGTTGTTCTACTCGGAGGAACACTGTATCCGGCATATCGGAGTTATAAGGTTAGTTAATTAATTAATCTAATTATTGATAGTTGATTTGGCGTGCCTTTTTACAATTACTAGTTATTATTCCCCGTTATACAAATCATGGTCGATTAATTGAATGACGAAATATGACCTATAATTGTAGCGTTGATCAATTGTGCAATTAACTACTTTTTGATAGTGTATCGATCATACGTGGGCACCACTGCCGCTAGCGGAAATACACCCCCGATTTTTAGCACCCGACCCCTCGATTTTCCAAAAAAAAAATCGCTCAAAATGACGTATAAATGCTCCATTTTTTGCTTCCGACCCCCCGATTTTTGCGTCCGACCCTCCGATTTTCATTTCCAGCGGTAATGCCCGCCCACGTATGGTATCGATCCACTTTCTTGCTAATGTCTAAATCATGTGGGCGCGTGAAAGCGAATTTGCGTGTCCATTTATGATCTAAATGTATACATGGAACATGTCTAATTCGTCTAATACGTTTACGTAATTTATAATTCCATCCTTGCCGGATTTAGTATTACAAATTAGAATTGGTTCATTCAATGTATTGTAATACCAATTTGAACGGAAAGTGATAATTCCATTATTTTTGGTATTCTTATTCTTTTGAATGTTAGATAGTTGTTGATGGGTTTAAATGAACCGTGAACCGTCCATCTATTCTATCAACCATCTATCAATCACGTTCAATCACTCACATATGAGGATTGATGTCAATTAGAATGGGCAATTGGATGTTCATTTATACGATCAATACATCAAAACACATTGACTATATATTTTTTTTTTCCAATTGGAATTTAATATGAAGCAAATTAGTTTCGGTTAGCCATGTTCGATTATCACTCTGGATGGAGTGTGCGATTATGGGGAATCAGACTGATGTAATATCGGAATATCGATTGATTTATTGATAATTTTTTTATTTTCAGGCCATTCGAACCAAAGACGTTCGAGAATACGTGAAATGGATGATGTACTGGATAGTCTTCGCATTGTATCAAGTATTCGAGGTACTGTCTCTTATGTAGTATACTGTAAGTATAGACAATATATATATCGATCTTCTTGAGAATAGGAAAATATTGATTGTTTTATGACATTCAAGTGAATATTAATGTGATGGATCTAGTGGGCTAACATAATCATCGTTTTACTTCCAATCTATCAAGAGAGTCAACAGAAAATGAGAGAGAGTCTCTCTGAGAGACACATAAAGAAGAAGAAAAAAGAAATACGATTGTGTGTATGTTTTGCCTTGTGTGACCGTTTTGAACGACATAAAGAGAAAGAGGGAAAGTGGGATAATGAATCCAAAAATGTCTTCGATATAAATCACGGGATTTCATTTGTATTTGTTGTAGAAATGAGGTTAATTTCTGTGCATACGATAGTAGATATGTGTATTGTAGATCGCACAGTCAGCCATTGTTGACGATATTTCATAATAATCGGGTTGTTTTTGCTCATACGTGGGGCTAAGTGATGGTCGCAAATGTGCATGACTCACTACTGTTAAATAACTTTGTATAATACCTTGTTCTTGAAAATAATGGAAAGATCATAACTTACGCCATTGCTGAACAACAAAGATACATAGGTCGAAAAGTATGTTACAAAGTACCAAGTCTGACCGCATTTTGAGCCAAAATTGCCAAAATTCGAAAAACCTGAACGCATTTTGAAATCCAATAACCTACAGTAGACGACAAAATTATATCATATTTCAGTTTTTTCGTCATAAAATGCTTAAAAGTGGTCAAATCTTTCCCAATTTTTTACAGGTAATAATCCGTCCACATATAATTATTTTGGCAATTGCTTGTTGAGCTATCGCAAAAGAAAAAATTTAAAAAATTATTTTGCCAAAATTGTGAAATTGACGTGTTTCAGTTTTATTTTCTAACAATTTTTATTTTATACTTGTTCGTTTTAATTCATGTTACCATTCATTATTTTATGATTTAGAGTATGGGTAGGCTTCGTGAAGCAAAATACGATGGTATGAGGAGCCCAAAGAGGAGACACACAAGTCTAGCTTGCGCAGCAATTCAACTTGTCCCAATCAACGATTTTCCAAGTTCCTTACCCGTTACAGACCTGGAAACGTTTCAGGAGCAATTATTGGAATAGGTAAACCTCATAAATGCCATCGATTGCAACCTCTTGCGGGAGCTGCGAAATATCCCCCAAATGTCTACAGTCGTGGTCAAATCGATCTCCCAGCCACCTGGAGACCCCAACGTGTCTCTCCACACTACTCAACATAGTCTGAATGATGCTATAGTCCATGCACGTTGCCCGGTTAAGAGGTCGCTCATCAGTCCAAAGAATCAGGCATAAGAAAGTGAAGTATGCATGCGCGTATCGACATTTCACAATTTTGGCAAAATATTTTTTAAACTTTTTCCTTTTGCGGTAGCTCAACAAGTAATTGCCCAAATAATTATATGTGGACGGATTATTACCTGTAAAAAAATTGGGAAAGATTTGACCACTTTTAAGCATTTTATGACGAAAAAACTGAAATATGATATAATTTTGTCTTTTTTTTTACTGTAGCTGTTCGACTTATGCAAAAACACATAATGTCGATACAATCAACATGAATAGCACTACTAGAAGATTAATGTAGTAATAATACGTGGGCAAACTTTGTGGCTGGAAATTAAAATCGGGTGGTCGGAAGCGAAAATTTTTGAAGGAATTATTGGCTCACTTTTGAGTGAATTTTGGCTAAACATACATTTTCATACCCTCACAATGTGAGGGTATGAAATGATCATACGGATCGGATCATTATATACGGATCATTTTTAGGGTCGACTCACTATATAAAGTTAATTTTTTATGTGAAAGATTATAATTTAAGCGAAAAATAACGATTTCTCTAAATCGACCCAATATATAAAAGTAATTCGGTGAGGGCACCGAAAATGTATGTTGGCTAAATCGGGTGGGTCGGGTGTCAAAACCGTGTGGGTCTTGTCGCTAGCGACGATGCTACCCACGTATGGTTGTAATCGATAAATTATTAAATAAATACATGTATGCATTGTTCAGGCAGTAGCAGATCTCTTTCTCGCCTTCTGGTTTCCATTCTATTTCCAACTCAAAATCATCTTCGTAATCTGGTTGCTTTCCCCGTGGACAAAGGGAGCGAGTATACTGTATAGAAAGGTACGGTATATCGAGATTTTCCTTGAAATATTGTGATGAAGACATAGTGCCTTTTGAATACATGATGAGCTAATTAATGAATATGAAATACTCCTAAATGTCTTTGGATTAGAGAATGTACTACGATCTGGTTGTGAGCTTACTTTATCGAGATATTGATTAGTTCGATTGGGGCTATTTATTGTTTGTGCCTATTATTGATCGTTTATTATCCTTTTTTCCAGTGGGTACATCCTGCTTTGGCTAAGCGTGAGAAGGACATTGATCTACTGTTAGATCAGGCAAAGAGCGAAAGCTATAATCAGGTATTCTTTTCATTTAAATTAAATTTTAGCTAAAATTAGATAAGTTAAATTAATAAATAATATTATGATTATGACTGTAGATGCTCCGTCTCGGTAGTCAGGGTATGATGTGTGCCAAGGATATCATCGCGACTGCTGCAATCAGAGGACAACAACAGATTGTGCAACAGTTGCAGAAGTGAGTGATTGATGGAGAGAGATCAAAGATCAATCTTTATTTTGGATTAACTAATGAAGACTGTGATTAGTAATAGTAATCTTATTACGAAATAGAACAAATTTGCCACGGATGGGACACACATACCAAAAAGACGTACGCCCTCTTTATTTGGCAAAATGCCATATGCACTACACTATAAGGCGTCATTGATAAATGTAAAAGTGCACCCTCTAAAGACAGAATTATCAAAAACATGCGTAAATCTGCAAAAATCGTACTGAATAAAAAATTAATTTCGTTGTCGTGAGAGAGCTGCAAGCTGTTGTCTCTAAGACAGATACACACCTATAGGTATGCAAGATATTAGAGTATTAATAAAAGTCGTATTCAGAGAGATCAATTGACATAACGAAATATAGGATTTTTCACTGCGTTTAGCAAACCTCGTATTGCCAATACTCTTATTTCTTCTCTATTTTTCTAAATATTGCTTCTGTGTTCACCCTCATCTAAGATTTAAGCAAAATAAATTCATGAATCTTATATTTTTGGAGCCCTCACAGAGTTGTTTTATATAGTGGGTAGATTTTTATAATATTGTAGGTCGATTTAGAAAAAATCTTTTTTTCTCTTTCGCTTAAAAATGAAAATTATATAGTGGGTCAATATTCACATTGTGAGGGAATAAAAATGTATAATGATGATGATCCAACCGTTTTAGTCTACTCACATACCTAGTCCAATTATTAAATACTTAAATATATAATATAACTAATTGAATGATATCAGGTCGTACTCTGCGAATGATGTATCTCAAGCGGGACTCGATCGACCTCTTCGATCACATACAAATGATCTCGAACAAGTATATGAAGATGATAGAAGTGATCAAGAGTTCAATGATACCACCACGGTTGGTACAATCATATTACATTATTATTTTCTTCTTCTTCTTCTTCTTCTTCTTCTTCTTCTTCTTCTTCTTCTTCTTCTTCTTCTTCTTCTTCTTCTTCTTCTTCTTCTTCTTCTTCTTCTTCTTCTTCTTCTTCTTCTTCTTCTTCTTCTTCTTCTTCTTCTTCTTCTTCTTCTTCTTCTTCTTCTTCTTCTTCTTCTTCTTCTTCTTCTTCTTCTTCTTCTTCTTCTTCTTCTTCTTCTTCTTCTTCTTCTTCTTCTTCTTCTTCTTCTTCTTCTTCTTCTTCTTCTTCTTCTTCTTCTTCTTCTTCTTCTTCTTCTTCTTCTTCTTCTTCTTCTTCTTCTTCTTCTTCTTCTTCTTCTTCTTCTTCTTCTTCTTCTTCTTCTTCTTCTTCTTCTTCTTCTTCTTCTTCTTCATTATTATTATTATTAGGGGTTAACGACTATCAAACTGATTTGGGCAGACGTCTATTTATTTATTTATGTAATATCAGACACGTCGTCGTTCGCAACGTTCTCGTTCATCATCTCGTACTCGATCCAATACCACTGGTTCATCCACTCGTGCATCACCTCCATCTACAACCACTGGACCATATCAGGATGATGAAGAGTATCCTGCAACCATACCACGAAGGAGCCAGAGACCACGATATTCATAAGCCACTCCCACTTTTCATTTAATCGATATTATCCATTTTATTACAGTATACTCGTATTCTTCTTCTTGTCTCAGCAAGAAGTCCCCCCTCGTCTCTTCGTAGGCTATATGCCAATCCGTGATGAGATAGAATTGATTCACAATTTGTCATCTATCTTTTCTATCGTTAAAGGACCCAAACTTGATTGAGCTCTGCCCTCTGGTCATCATATCTCGCTTTCTTTGTCTGCGAGAGATTGTGGTTAGAGGGTAGAGTTTCGAGTAAGCGGAGGGATGGTCCTTTATCTTCTATCTTCTATTCGTTTATTCATTCGTTTTATATTCTGCAATGCATGCTCCTCATCTTCTGTCGCACTTTATTCTCTCAGCTCATCTGCCCCAAATTGAGTCTGCCATTTTTCACTGTTTGTAGTTTATAGTTTGTACACAAGCCCCGCGTCATTCTGTTATCCATCTAAATATGTCACATTACATCTTCCCCCTACTCAGTGTATGTCTTTATTTCCTTTCGAGTAGCATAAACTCCCGTAGCCATAATACATCACTCCTACCATTCGTTGCGCTGAATGGCATAATAGTTCCACTCGTTGAGTTAATTGCGATTCGTCGTCCACTCTACCACACCACATTATTACTGTAGCTAGACCACCAACACCAAAGAGATCTGAACCATCACGATTCCATGCACTATTCAACACACTCGGTTCCGTTTACTTTCTATCTGTTTATTGATTAGGCTTCTCTATACATACTGTACACCTTGGATTATTGATTGACCTCATGTAGTTGACATACCGTATCCCATCCATCAATATTAGTCATCACCAATAATTTTAAAAAAAAGAGATTATGCGCTCATTTGCATGATATTATGTTGTCCGGGCTATAGAGGCCAAGATTTTCGAAACTTTTCGTATGTGCTCTCGCTCTCTCGATTTTTTTTCTGTCTGGAATGCGCTTTGGTTTCCCTCTTCTGTTCTTCTTTTCTGTTTCGTTTCTAACAATATCATTATTATTTTCGTGCCTATCCGTCCCCCTAACCTCAACCTACCGTATACCGTATCAGCACCACACACCACAAATGCGCGCTAAACTTTTTTTTCTTCTGATCACGGTATTTTGTTGTGTGCTCAAAGCATTGCCCACACCTTTTTAGTTGCTTATTTTCATTCAATATTTGCTTGCTTTCTTTCTTTCTCTCGTTCATTATGTATATATACATTGACATTTATTAGACAGCTTGACAATACTTCTTTTTCAATCTGAAAAAAAAAACATCCAAACGGCTATAATGATTATTCGTATATTTCTGTCACCACGACGTGCTAATACTATTCATTCATCGATCAATATATTGATTTGCATCATCGATTGTACCGAATATTCTTTTGATTTTTTTCGTGAGTAAATGTAGTAAATGAATGTTGTCCATTATTAATGTTTTGTGAGGTTTGCATTCCTCGACGAATATTTCAATGGGGAACATGTAAGCTGTAAACAGCAGAAAGCATTACACCAAACAATGTTTAGAATGACCATTTTCTATATGCTTTGTAATTGGATATGTGTTAATCGACCCTTTGACATTTGGAAATCTAATTGTTATTGAATATTATGTATTACTATTATTATTATTCCCAGATGTGTGACCGTCTAGAGGGTTCGGACCCAAATGCTGTCGGTGGATTGATAATAAAGAAGAAGAAGACTGACGGAGATGAGAATAATTCAAAAAAAGATGATCATCATCATTCCCATCATAGTTCATCATCATCTAATCGATCAATACTAGGATTGGATGCTTTAGCCAAAGCGAAGAGAGAGGAATACAGTAGACGTAGAGATGATGATGATGATGTAGTCACAGACAGTGTAAGGAGGAATATTGATAAGTCAGTTTATTTTATTTTTATTATTGATTTATTGAATGGTACCAAATAATTCCATTTTGTTAATATAAGGACTGTCGGTTAGTGAAAGTTTTACAAATTTCGTCAAGAAATCTTCTTGAAGAGTGTCATTGAATCAGTTATTTCGTGCAAGGAGATTTTGTTCTTTTAATGACCATGTATGGTCTCTTCTTCCATTTTAGTATTTATTGATTGATTTAGGGTCTTGACTAGTCAATAATTGCAGATATCGATCAGATAAACATGAGAAGGATCGTCATCGACAGCGCGGCATCGAGTACAGATCACACGGAGATGATGGAAGGGAGAGGGACAGGGATAGAGGGGAGAAAAGGTAAGGATTATTATTATTATTATTATTATTATTATTATTATTATTATTATTATTATTATTATTATTCTCCAACAGATGTATAATAGAGTATATTTATTTATCGACATGCTCAGCATGAAACAATGGGGTTTATAAAAAAGGTTTATAAATCAAAAATAATAGATCACATAATACTCAACAAATTTATTTTGAATGATTCCATTTAAGACGCCGTTCTCGATCTCGTGAAAGAGACAGTAGTAGAAGGCATAGGGAGCGAGAGCCTGATACTCCAGTCTTCAAGGTTTCCAATTATCATTACACTTTTTAAATATTTTATAGGAAGTATCACAGGTCCCAACCTTGCATTTGTTTTCGATATTTTTTGGCCTGATTTTGCTCCTTAACGTTGAATGGTCTAACTTGTGAGATGTTAATCAATTTTGTTTCTAAGATTTTTCTGTATGAAACGTTGTCCATTGCTACAAATATCGAAATATCGATTGATTCATTCTCTATTTTCTCACTATGAAACATTATATATCTGATATACTTCCATTTTTCTAATACCAATACGTTTATCTACTATTTATCTATTATTTGTCATTGTTATCGCTGTTAGTTATTATTATTATATTATTATCATTATCCTTAATAATATTATAAACCTTATTATGATTATCTACAGGTTCCCTTCACTCCTCACACTCGTTCGTGGGACGTACCCGATACACCGAGAGAGAAGAGCGGATTCGACACACCCTCTCCTTATGTGAGAAGTGGTGGACGAGGAGATGATACGGAGAGGAGTTTGTCGAGGTGGGTAGATCAGCCAATTAATCAATAAATCGATAGTATAATGGCGCTCATTGGAAACTAGTTCAAATGACTCCGTATGTTATAAGGTATTGTAGCATGAAGATTCTGTACAAACTTGTATACTCGTGCTCGGAGTAGATACCCACGTTTTACTACCTCTTTCACGTTTCAACCGTAGTTAGTTAGACCAGACCATTGACAAGAATTTGGTAGTTGGTATGCAAGCCAGATTCTAGGATCATTTTTTTAAAAACATGTGTGTTCCCCTACTGTTTAGAAAGAATTTGAGTAAAAGTAATAACAACACGTTCATGTTAACACGTTATTGATTGATCGTGTTGCCTCGTTGCAGTGTCTACCGTAGTGATCGTCGTCGTGAGGAGGAACGACGGCGTCACAGAGGGCGCGGAGACTTTACCGATCGATCTACCGTAGCAGGAGATGACCACTTCCGGTCAGGACATTTTATTGATTGATTGATCTGATTTTCTTTATTCGATTTTTTATATTTCAGCCCCAAATTCGAGAATGAAGATGAGGAGGCGGCATGGGAAGAGGAGCAGAAGCATATTGAGAGAGAATGGTAGAGTGATCTCTGATCTTTGGACTTTGATATTTTATCATTAATGTGATAATTGAAGGTACGATCACGAGAGTGGATTTGACGAGGATTATAATCCATTTGCAAAGGTTTGTAGTATGGTTGATTGTTTTTTTTTATCTTTGATCTCTCTTTGATCTCTCTTATTCCAGGTGTCAGAGGAGTACGTTGACAAGAAAGAGAAGCAGTGGCAGGATAAGACTAGCAAGCCGAGGTTATTATTGTTATTGATACCTTTCATTTTACTTTTGTAATACGTACAGAACGCAATATTAAACTAGTCTTAATGTAAATTTTATCTATTAATTTAAACTAAGGCCTGATTTTGGTTAAGCAATCTTTACTCGGCAATCATTCTTTAATAATCAGTGAAAGATGGATGCATACATTTTCAAACCCCAACAATGTCGCTATCTGACCAGTTTCAAAATTTGAAAAATCTGACCAGTTTTTCGAGAATGGTCAAGTTTCGCGCATGAGACGAGTTATGAGAGAAAGAAATAATTTATTTGTTATGAAAACATATAATAAAGATTAAACTTGAATGAGATTTGTTGTGAATTAATGTGATAAAGTTTGAAATTGATACGAGATCTTTCATATGAAGGACTATTGAATTGAACGAATATAAAAAAATAAAAAAAGTAAAAGAGAAATAAATAGAGAAGGAGAAGAGGGAAGAGAGGTAGAAGTGTTGTCAGATTACGGTACGTAGAGTTAGGTCAGATGTGTGATCTGTTATTTGAATTTTTAATATCGTTTAATTTAAAAGTCGGTTTACGTATGTTTCTTTGCGTCATGACGATCATTAAGAGAACTAGAAATGTTTAAAATATAAATTGGACACTAACGTTAGTTATTCATTGAGTTTAGTGCCAAAACGCCCAATGGCCCACAGCGTTTCTTTACAACAGTGAGAGCGCGCATTGAAATTTTGGCAAAATGCCCAAAAAATTACGGTATGACTGCACCGTGGTGTGGCTCTCGTCGTCTGCGTCTCTCACTTTTACGTGCTCTCTCTCTTTTTCGCTCTACCTTTTTCTCTGTTACACCATGAGCGCTCTCGAAACGCTGTGTGGCCCAATGTACGACATTACCATAGTATTGTTGGACAATTGTTTGTAGGCAGTTAGTTCACTTATTTCGAATCGTTTTTTTAAAATTTTTTTTTCCAAAATGTGTAGAATTGCCTGAACTTTCACTTTATGTGCATTAGAAAAATAAATAAAAATGATTTGAGCTCATACGTTCATTTTAAACATCAAAACTGGTCAGATTATGGTATTTGGGAAGATGTGAGAGCAACGAAATATTTTTTTTCCTACTTATTCGTGGTCATAATTAATTATAAAAACAAGAACTGCACTCGAAACTGCCTCCAAGTAGTCATTTCAGATTTAGAAAGGTAAACAAGTGATCAGATCTTGTATTTGATAAGATGTGACATCCGTGAAATATTTTTTTCATGCTCTTTCGTGCTTATATTTAATAATGAAAACAAGAACTGCACTCGAAACTGCCTCCAAGTAGTCATTTCAGATTTAGAAAGGTAAACAAGTGGTCAGATCTTGTATTTGATAAGATGTGACATCCGTGAAATATTTTTTTCCTACTTATTCGTGCTCATAATTAATGATAAAAACAAGAACTGTGCGTAAATGTGCCTCCAAGTAGTAATTTCAGATATTCAAATACTTGTGCTTCTGAGAATGTTGATAGGCACATTTATCAATGAATATCAAATTTTAGTGTTGAATTTACATTTTAAAAATCCATTATTCTCTTAATGATCATATGTGAAGTAATGAAACAAACTGAAATCGGGGATGTGCCTACCAACATTCTCAAAAAATTGAATATAAGAAATTGCTTGTTGGAGGCATATTTACTCACATTCTTTTACTTTGATAATTATTTATGAGCACGAATAAGTAGAAAAATATATATTTCAATAACACATCTTTTCAAATGTCAGCTCTGATCAGTTTTGTGGCTTTAAATGACCGTATGAGTTCAAATAGTTTTTATTCTATTTTATTTTTTTACTTGGAAATAAACTTCATCATCTTCTTCAACGACAAGTAGAAGAATTATCGATCGACCGTTGGTGCACATTTCTCAATAACCAACTTTACTGGCCAATTTACAGTTCAAAAATTGATAGCCCTCTTAGTGATCATATTTGACGTAAAGAAGGATAAGTAAATCACAGTTTTAATGCTATTATCAGTAATTATCATTGTACAACTCTAGCAACTCTTCTAGCTTTCTTCCTTCTTCTCCCTTTTTACCTTTTATAGCACGGTGTGACACACCTACCGGAGAAAAGAGTGGGCGGAAGTTTAAACTTTTAGCGCATACCGTATACAGAAAACCAAAAGCGTAGTTCGTGATCACGAAGGCATTTCCGTATAAGAAAAAAATACAGATTTGAAAAAATTCGCGCCATTCCTGAATCATGAAAAAGAACAATCTTACAGTAATTAGTAAGTATTGAAAAATCCTGATTAATGCCTGAATTCTACAGGAATTGTTGTTGGGTGTCACAGCGAATAGAAAGAAAAAGCGAGAGCGCAGACATGTCAGACACTTTTTGTCTGCTAATTCTGTCGCCGATCGATTTCTCTTATTGTGTCATACCGTGTATTTCGCAATTCTTTATATTCTTTCAATTCAATAGTCCTTCATATGCACGAACACAAACCTTTATTACAGCTCATGATAAATCTATATCACATCAGTTCACAATAAAACTATTTCAATTTTAATCTTTATCACATTAATTTTAAAAAAATCAATTCTCTATTTCTTTCTCCACTTGTCTCGTCCCTTTCGTGCACTTGATCATCCTGGAAAAAAAACTACTGTAGGGGAAAACGAGCTTTCGTAAACCACTCCATTAAATAACATGCTAACAATAAGCTGCCGAAAAATACTCTGAGCATTAGTTTATTTGCCCTTATAATGCACATTTGCTTTACGTGCCTACTACGGTGGCGAGAACCAGTCACTAGTCACTAAATATTATCTCTCTCCAACTAGTGCGCAATCTTTTCCACTTTCTCTGATACTCTTCTGTCCCCTGTGGCAGCCGTGCGTTGGGGTCACGGTTGAGTAGAAATATTACTCTTTTTCTACTCTTTGTTTTTTTCTCGGCTCTAAGTAATCAAAATATGCAAATCTATATAATTTTGGAATCTACAAATCAAGGGCTATTCTACAAGCCTAAAATTGACTGCAAAAGGACAATTTTAAATTTCTTCAATTTTTCAAGTCATGCATTGCAGTAAATATTTTATTAAAGTAATTCGAATAACAATGAAAAATACAAAAAAGAAAATATAAAAATATTAATAAAGGAAATAAATTATATTATCGTCCGATTCCGATCCGATTTGAAAGAATGCATACACGAAAAATTGAAAAAAAGTGTTCTTTGACAGTCAATTGCAGACTTGGTAAATAGCTCTTAGCTTGTAGATTTCAAACATATTCAGATTTACAAATTTCGAATACTTATAGCCGAGAAATCCCAAAAGGAGTAGAAAAAGAGTAGCTGAAAATAAGTCACTAATGTTGCGATGATCTCATCACTACTAACCGTCGCGCGAGAGGTCGTAAATGTGCCTCTCTCGGTTGCGTAGAGAGAGACTGTTACTAGGGCTAGTAAGTAGTGACTGGTTCTCGCCACCCTAGTGCCTACGCCGTAACCTCCGCCGTAAGGACAGAGGAGGTTACGGCGTAGGCACGCAAGGCAAATGTAACGAATGGTAGGACATTCATAGACTTATTTATACTGCAGCGGTATTACTTATTTATACCGTATTTAAAGTGCATGCATACTAATTCTTGTGCATCTATTAATAATATTAATTTAAGAGACCGGCTCGGTAAGACTCGAGCATTTTGACCCCCTGCCGGACATTCGCGAGGAATTTCGATCTGGCCCTCAATACTTTCATCATAGACACATACCGGGGGGAGACCGATGAAAGTTATAGTGAAAATGCCCTTAGGCTCAAACCCGGCTCAAATATGTCACATTAATTAAAAAATTGAAAAATTCATATCTTTTCAATCGTGATAGCTAGGACTTTTATTTCTTTTTATTAGTGAACAACATGTCAAGCACTCTTACAAACACTGCTGAACACTAATATCATATCGTTTTGAATATGTTTTTTCGGGTCTGATTTTCAGATTTTTTTCCTTCTATCCTCGTTGAAGAGATACTGCAAGAAAATTCATAGTGCATATTGTAGCCCTGACGATTATGTACATGTTGGTCACATTCCCTTGGCCAGCCAGTTTGTCATAAGCCTCGAGAATTGCAACTGAATATGAGATATGTGTAAATTGGAAAAATCGAAAATTAAATTTCTTGAAATTCGCAAGAGCAAGAGTTAGCTTTACAATGTCATTTTACTCGTAGCGATGCGCGTACATAGGAAAAATATACAAATAGACTTGGACTACATTTTTTAAAAATTTAGAAAAATAATTATTTTATTTTTATTTTTTCAACTGCCACATTCAGTCGACCGTCAAGGAAAGTTGATTCATAGGGCGGATGGTGGCTAATGCATGTGCGTTTGCAGAAACGACTGCAACGTGAAGAGTCGTCGTTTAGCAGATCTTGAATTTATTTTTTTATTTATCAAACTTGAATATTTATATGTTTCTTTCATATAAATCGGTTGGAAGGTAGCGCATTGCATCCAAAGCTGTACCATTTTAATCAGTACGAGTATACGCTATTGGACTACCGTCAACGTCAAGAATCGCGAACTGATTTTTTTTCAGTCGACCCATTATTTTCAACCATGACCCGGGGTTCATGGTTGAGAATGGTTGAGGTCGAAAAATTCATGATGATCCCAGACCAAATACTATTTGGCAATATATCAACAGTGGGCCAACTTTTATTTTTATGGATTCCATAACTCGAATTACCGTAATAGTAATGCACGTACATGAATTTTCCGAGAATCTCACCACATTATTATAGGATACGGTAGCTAGATTACGGTAATTCGAACTATGGTATCCATAAAAATAAAAGTTGGCCCACTGCTGATATAATGCCAAATAGTATTTGATCTGGGATCATCATGAATTTTCGGCCTCAGAAATTCTCAACCATGAACCCGGGGTCATGGTTGAAAATCATGAGTCGACTGAAAAAAAAATCAGTTCGCGATTCTTGACGTTGACAGTAGTCCAATAGCGTATACTCCTACAGATTAAAATGGTACAGCTTTGGATGCAATACGCTACCTTCCAACCGATTTATATGAAAGAAACGTATAAATATTCAAGTTTGATAAATAAAAAAATAAATTCAAGATCTGCGAAACGACGACTCATCACGTTGCAGTCGTTTCTGCAAACGCACATGCATTAGCCACCATCCGCCCTATGAATCAACTTGCCTTGACGGTCGACTGAATGTGGCAGTTGAAAAAATAAAAATAAAATAATTATTTTTCTAATTTTTTTTAAAATGTAGTCCAAGTCTATTTGTATATTTTTCCTATATACGCGCATCACTACGAGTAAAATGACATTATAAAGCTAACTCTTGCTCTTGCGAATTTCAAGAAATTTAATTTTCGATTTTTCCAATTTACACATATCTCATATTCAGTTGCAATTCTCGAGGCTTATGACAAACTGGCTGGCCAAGGGAATGTGACCAACATGTACATAATCGTCAGGGCTACAATATGCACTATGAATTTTCTTGCAGTATCTCTTCAACGAAGATAGAAGGAAAAAAATCTGAAAATCAGACCCGAAAAAACATATTCAAAACGATATGATATTAGTGTTCAGCAGTGTTTGTAAGAGTGCTTGACATGTTGTTCACTAATAAAAAGAAATAAAAGTCCTAGCTATCACGATTGAAAAGATATGAATTTTTCAATTTTTTAATTAATGTGACATATTTGAGCCGGGTTTGAGCCTAAGGGCATTTTCACTATAACTTTCATCGGTCTCCCCCCGGTATGCGTCTATGATGAAAGTATTGAGGGCCAGATCGAAATTCCTCGCGAATGTCCGGACCATGCTCGAGTCTTACCGAGCCGGTCTCTTAACTATATAGTTTTCTTTCGTCTCATTTTGGACACCACTCCTTCGTACCATTCATTCAGAGATCAAAAGAAACCGAAATGCGACTCCCCTGAATTTTGCCAATCAAGGATATTTCAAAAAAAAAAACAAAAAAAATTAAACAATATTTACTCTTTCGAAAATATCAATGCGCTAAAGTTTACTATTGATATATTGAAACGGAAGAATTGCAAATTTGTTTCGGGGAAGTATCTGCAAAAATTTATTTCGAGAAAGTATCGGAAAAGCGAAAAACTAAAAATGCACATCTCTGCTGCCAATAGGGCAAATATTGATAAGTGGTTTACCACAATTTGTTTGCTTATTCGTTAGGGTTTTGACCACTTTTCTATGTTTATGTCACTCCTATCTTGTCGTAAAAACGTTATCACGTTATTTACGTGAAAATAAGCGAAAAATAAGCGATTTTTGACAAATCTGACCAGTTTTAAAATTTTTGGTGAAATCTGACCAGTTGGCGGAGCCAAAAATTGTTGGTCTTAGCATAATGTATGGATGGATGTGCCCATACATTTTCATGCCCTCACAATGTAAGGATCGATCCACTGTATACGTCTAATTTTCAGGGTCGACCCACAATATAAAGCACATTTTTATGCGAAAGGTTATAATTTAAGCGGGAAATAACGATTTTCTAGATCGACCCTCTATATGAAAAAAATCCTGTGAGTGCGCCGAAAATGCATGGATGTGAATGGTGGAGAATATAATATGATCATGAATGAATGATATTTTCGGTACCCTCGCCGTTATTTTTATTTAGTGGATCGATTTGGCAAATTTGTTATTTTTCGCTTAAAAAAACATCATTTTTTTCATCTTTTCGCATCAAATGACTGAAACTGAGCCATATATTGTGAGTCAATCCTCACATTGAGAGGGTATGAAAATGCATGATGATGAATGAAGAAATGTTATGAATATGCTTATAGATTGACAGTGAAGCAGCAAGCAATCAAGAAGGACAATGAGATGTGGGAGAACAATCGGTTGCATCGATCAGGTTTGTATTTATTTATTTATTTATTTTATTTTAATCAAATATAATGAATTGGAGTGAGAGGCTTAAGTATTAGAGGCAGTATTAAATATTCGTTCAATAAGGCGTATTTCTATGGCAGGCAGAGGAAGCGAAAATACGGCACATTTTTTCTAAGTAGTAACAAATGTCTAGTTTTGCTTTGTTTGTACCCACAATGTTCTGAGGGTTAGTCAAACGAGCTAGCCCCGCCCCCCACCAGGGTACAGTATCCACACCATGCTATTCATTCGTATAAGCTCCATTTAAATCAAAATTTATCGCAACAAAAGTGAACAAAAAAAAAGCGTACCAGAGATGCAAAGTGACTTCTAACACTTGTTGCATACTCTGCCGCCAAATCGATACAAAATCTTTACTAACATGATGATATATATACAAACTTCACATGAAAATTGAAACAGAATGATCATCAAATGAACATATTGGAAATGATGTTAACAATATATCACATGTAAACGTGAGAAAAATAAACATAATGAACAAATGAACGAGCGATGAAGAAAAACTCTTGAATGAAGACGGTTCTAGATGAAGTGATGGAAGAACGGGGAGAAGGAAGTTGCACATGAAGAATGAATCTGAAGGAGAGTACCATATATTTTCAATAAAATAATAATATCATAGAAAGAACATAGACTAATAATGTTTCTCAACTTGTTCTTAATAATTAAATTATACATAAATTATATATTCAACCATTGCACTTGAATTAAAAGTATATAACATCAATTACTAATGGCCTAACTCCATAATTATCTCAAAGACCCTGATTAAGTTCTACGTAATGTAACCCACTCTCATCGGCATGAGCTAGCCTCAAACGAAATGACATTTATTTACATCCAAAATATAAATAAAAATGACCCTGCATCCTACAGTATTCACAGAATATCGTAAGCCCATTCGGCACTACCGTACCTGTGTCGGCGAGAAGAACTTCGGAGGCGGGCTTGACCACGCGGCGGCTCCGGGAACCACGGCGATACCATTATCGGCCTTCTTGAGAGCGGGCGCGTCGTTCGTACCGTCACCAGTCTAGAATATCAATTACATTTAAAAATCACATCTTCGTAGCACTGGAAGAACTCGGCAATCATCGACTTCATACATTTTCGGTACCCTATTTTTATATAGTGGGAGAATTACCGAAATAGATTTACAAAATTCGTTATTTTCGCTTAAAAATCGTCATTTTCAGCTTCCTTTCGCATGAAGTGGCTCTGACTGGCTCTCCCTCTGACCCCTCCGGCTCTAACTTTGACTGACATCTGGTTTCAGCCCTCTATCATTTCCTTAAAGGACAGCACTTCGATGAATGACTTGGGAACCGTCATGACGTACATCCCACGATCCCCACGAAAATTGGTAGGTATACTAAGTCGAACGCGCTGATTTCAAATCCGTTTTCAAAACATGCCAGGGTCAAAAAAGTCACAGGACGTCAAAGTCACTTTGTCAATTGTTCTTGCACTTGAAGTAGGCTTAAAGTAAATTTCAAGTCAAAGAATTTTAAGTATGCTATAAGTTTAGAGATAAAAGAGCAACACAACAGTACCTGCACGAGCCATCGTTTCACTTGGTATGCCTGCGTGGTGAGACGACGGATGATGATGCGATTGCCGGATCGAGTGAATTTGCTGTATAATTAATATACTTAATATTTACAACAATTGTCGTTAGTATTAAAGTTATTTACGAGTAAGTCCAAATTTAAAAAAATCAAAACAAAGATATAGTAGGGGGTTCTTGCGAAGTAATAAACAATATTTTTAACAACTCGGCTCACCTCAGCTCTTGGAGGGTCGAGCATACCGACGACTCCGACACCAGTGGGAAACCGGGTCATCTGGCCGATGGAGGCCCATCTGAATGGCCAAAAGATCAATCAATTACATAAAATAGGTCGACAGAGTGCAAATACCACGAGGGATACTATGCAAAGGTACAGAAAACACTCACATTAAATAAAAATACTATTGAATATTACGAAATGCGAACCTTGCAGAATTTCAAGCTATTGCTTTTGGGTCTCGTTGATAACGGTCAGAACACGGGCGACCTTCTTGCGGGCAGATCTTGGAGAGCTTCGAAGCAGCTCCACCGGTAAACTTAGAGACCTGAAAATGAACTGATGATGATTGCATAAAGGCTAAAATTTGCGTCCCAATGAACTTTATGCTCTAGACGTGATATTCGCCAACCATCAACGATAATATCCGTGATAGAAGAAAGAAGAAGAAGATCTTTATACCTGTTGGGGCAATCAAAACGTTGAAGATCTCTTCGGAGAGTATTCTTGGCGCTGGGTTGCTGCAATCATTAACAGAGATATAAAATGTGGATCCATCGACCACGTACAAGAAGAAAATTAACACATAATCATATCGAACACGCTTTATTACAAGAACAGGTAATGTACAGAGCATTGAGTGGAAAATTCGTCCGAGACGCACTGCGCAGTCGGCAATCACGCAGTGCCACACTACGTAAGCACGCAGTGACACACTGCGTGATTGCCGACTGCGCAATGCGTCTTGGACGAACTCTCAGACGTCTTCTTACTGCATTCACGCTTCAGATACCTGAAAACAACGAAACTAAGCAAATGTACATTTGAACAACAGGTTATTTGAACGGTTAATTGCTCTCGTTCTAGGGAGATTTTTGTTTCAATGTCAACTTGTAAACAAAGAAAGCAATGTCAACTTGTAACCAAAGAATGGAGAATATTAATTAATACCTGCTTAACTCCTGATCCTCATAATTTGGTTCCTCTTCATAACTTTCTTCTTCTTCTCAACATATTAAAACAATCAAAAACCCAGTGAACTGAAAAGATGTTTCGTTAAATTTAAAAACAAGACATTTGTGGCATTATGAAACAGGAAAAACGACGACAAGCACATCGCGAACAATCAGAGCTGATCAGTCTGCGATTTACAGCAATGGAAAAGCAAAAACACATGTAGAAACGATTTAAAAAGTTGTAAAATTAAAAATTTATAATTGAAACATTTTTTCGAAACTCATGAGTCATGACGTCATATGCCCAAAACTACCGTACTTTAAATCCAACTAAGACCAACTTTTGAATTCTTCTTATTTTCAATTCTGCTTTTTCACAAATCTCGCAATTTTGTTTGTGAAAACTTTTCTCTTACACCAGAATATTGTGTACCCCAGCAAGTTTCATGGATGAGTCTTTATAAAGGTCTGTCGAGGAGATGCCCATACATAGGTGGGCGCGTGAAAACGAATATTTTTTGCGCACAGCCTTGCCTTCCCATGGGGGACTTGCGCATAGCCTTGCCTCGCGAAAATCGGACAATTTCCAGTCGAATTCGTCAAAAAATAGCCATGCGCACAGCCTTGTAGTCGATTCGCATTCGTGTTTATTTACTAGAACGGTTGTCGATTGATTGTAATTTATTGATTTATTGATTGAGAATACATTTATTGATTAATTGTAGGTGTGGTATCATTGGATACGATGGACGCTGACTTCTCTGAAGTGGATGAGGACAGAGTGGCACTACTCGTTCACAATATCATTCCTCCATTTCTCGATGGTCGTATTCGATTCACTAAACAGGTACTGTAATAATATTAATGGTAATAAAATAATAATAAGTGATGCAGTATCGTGGTTTTCAAAAGTTACGAAAAAGTAACAGCATATGTGGGCGCGTGGAATATTTTTTGCGCACAGCCTGACCTTCTCATCGCGGCTTTGCGCATAGCCTTGCCTTGCAAAAATTGGGAAATTTCCTGTTGAATTAGCCACAAGAAAAATTTTGCATAGCCATGCGCACAGCCTTGCCTCCCGATTCCGAGGTTTGCGCATAGCCTTTCCTCCAGCGTGCCATGAGTAACAGAGACGAAAAAGGGGCGAGAGAGTGTCTCGAGTACTGTGTTATAGCATTCACTAGTCTTAATATTAATAATAATAATAATAATAATAATAATAATAATAATAATAATATTTATTCCTTCAAGTGAACGTATCGGGGATGGGATCGGGAATATCCGTCGCCAAGGCGAATACATTTACAATCTTTACAAATTAAATTAAATCAAATTAAATTTTAATACATTTTGCAATCTTTAATATGCACTATGCTGCTAATAGACGATGCGAAACATGAATGTGTCAGGCCATTAAATTATAAATGAGTGTCAAGTAGAGAATTACTAGGCCGCGCTTGACAGTTGTGCTTTGGCAAGTGTTAATACATAGAAATAAATGTTGGTTACTTGTTCGACTATGTCACGATGATAGTAAAATAAGTAAAGGTATGTGTCTCGCGGTGTTTCGGCCGCTATTTCAATATTCGTCATTTAGGTGCAACCTGTGATTCCCGTGAAAGATCCAACGAGTGATCTTGCTGTAACAGCGTCGAGAGGATCCAAAGTAGTCAGACACTACAGAGATACTGAAGATAGGAAGAAGGTACATTCACAATCAATATACAGGGTGTTCAAGAAATACTAATTTCGCTCTTATTTCATGTGTAGTACATCAATCAAGTTCATATGATAATATTTATTCAACAATAACATAACATTTCTCAATCAACAATTACTTCACGATTTACTCTCCTTTTTTCTTTATGACGGCCTTCAGACGGGTGTTGTTTGCATCTGTTACACGCTCGTAGAGACGTCCAATTTGTTCCATTGCTCCACGAGGACGTTCTTAGGCGACTCCAAATTCTTATGGGGATGAGAACAAGCCTTGGCCTCCACAACAGCCCACATTGAGTAGTTGAGCTGGTTCAAGTTCGGTGAGTAGGATGGCCAATCAGAGGTGCTGTCGAAGGCGGCCATCGTGTCCTTACACCACTACTGGAAAAAGCCTGGATCTACGAAGACAAGGGGAGCCTAGCCTTTTGCGTACCCGGCAGGCAAAACCACGGGATATTCGGGGTGGGAAGTTCGGTTGATCGTATGGAAATGAAATGAAATGCAGGAAATGCAGAGCAGGAAATGAGTCTTCGTAATTCTTGAACACACTATACCATTGTTATGAAGATGTGAGGATTTCAGTGTGAAGACAATCCTAAATATCGAATATATCCTTATCGATCCATTCTTGAAGTTAACAATTATCGATTGATTCCCAATTTATTGACTAATCATCGAATACTTATGCGTATGCATTTGTAGGCTCAAGATAAGCACTGGGAACTGGCCGGATCTCAGATGGGCACTCTGATTGGAGTGGCGCCCAAGTCGGAGGATCGTCTGGCGCCTGATGACGAAGGCGGAGAGGACTTCCGGTATTTATCTTGACACTATTTTTTTAAAATCTAATATTCATTTATTGATTTTTAGTGGCTCTCATCAGTTCAAAGAACACATGAACCAGGAACAGGAGGCAGTGTCGGACTTTGCGATGGAGAAATCGATCAAGGTTTTTTTAGAAATAAATATATATTTTTCTAAATAGTGTAAATAGAATTGTATAGGGTTGCTTAGCACGTTGTAATGAGAGACAACAATAATATTTGCCTGTTGTTTATGTTATCATTTCGATAATTTTATATTTCTAACGAATATTTAAAATATCAGGAGCAACGTGAGTATCTGCCAGTGTTCGCTGTGAGACAGAAGTTATTGAGTGTCATCAGAGAGAATCAGGTATTCATTGAGTTTATTACGAAATATTGATTTGTTGACTGATTGTGAGTGATGAATTGCATGGATTGTTTAAAGGTGACGATCGTCGTGGGAGAAACAGGATCGGGAAAGACCACTCAGCTCACCCAATATCTTTATGAGGAAGGTTTTACCAAACATGGAATGATTGGGTGAGAATTGATCTGATCTTTAATATTCGGTCTTTAATCTCAACTTATACTATCTTTTATAGATGTACCCAACCTCGTCGTGTGGCAGCCATGAGTGTGGCGAAGAGAGTGGCTGATGAAATGGGAGTTGAGGTTGGTTGATCTCTGATCTTTTCAGTTTGTAGTTTGATTTGGCCCGCACTTTAATCGTTGATCCATTCAAGATTGGACAAGAGTGCGGCTATGCTATTCGATTCGAGGATTGTACCAGCGAGAATACCGTAATCAAGTGAGTTCAATTATTGATTATTGCTTGGGTTGATGGTTTATTAATTGATTTACGAATTGATCGATTTATGGATTGAAGTATTTATTGATTTATTGGTTACAGGTACATGACAGATGGTATCCTGCTCCGTGAGTGTCTGGGAGATGGAGATCTCGATCAGTACTCGGCTATTATTATGGATGAAGCTCATGAGAGGTAGAGATATTATGAAAAATTACGAAAAAATGAGAGATACTGAGTAAAACGAGCAGGGTTTCCATGTCATTTTGTCATAGATATGGTGTAAAACATGTTGTCACCGGTTCAACCTTATAGACTACCCTGACATAATTCATGGCAATATCACTGTTAGAGCTAAATAAACAAATATAATTTGCAGATCACTGAATACTGATGTTCTCTTTGGTCTGCTTCGTGATGTCATTGGAAGAAGATCCGATCTTAAACTGATCGTAACATCGGCTACGATGGACGCTGAAAAGGTTGATTCAATAAATTAAATAATGTGATATTAATATATAAATTGTCTTAATAGCATGGTCGCCATCAAAGAGACAGGCATCTGAACTTAATTTTACAATTATTGATCGCATTTCAAAATTAAAGTCGCATTCTTGGTGTGGATAAATTCATTTATTAATTTTATTTCGTTTATTGATTGGAACCATTGCAGTTCGCTACATTCTTCGGTGGTTCTACTCCCTGCTACACCATTCCCGGTCGAACATTCCCCGTAGAGATCATGCACGCGAAGACTCCCGCCGAGGACTATGTTGATGCGGCTGTGAAACAGGTGAGCGGCGAATACGAGACGGGTTTGGTCCTATACATCAACATCAATGATTAATCATTTCCTGCATATAATTGATTTTTTAGAGAAGTGCAATGTGTTGCAAACTCTCCTATATTTAAGAAAATGTGGATTATTTTTAAAAAAAATTTTAATTGGTGAGTTTTATGTGAACTTATCGTCCACCCCTTTAGGCTATCACGATCCATCTCGGTGGCTCAGATGGTGACATGCTCATCTTCATGCCTGGACAGGAGGACATTGAGGTATACGGTAGTTTAATCTCTGATCTTTGGGAGTCTCTCATCTTTTATCTCTTATTTAATCATATTGGTTAACAAGCATGCGATGATGATTAATAAAGATAATTTCTCGATGACTGATTTGTATGTTATACTTTGGTCTTTGATCTTTGGTAAATTGCAACTATTGTTGTTTGTCATAGGTAACATGTGCACTGATCAAGGAGCGTCTAGCTGGACTAGACGAGGCTCCGCCCCTTGCAGTACTTCCCATCTATTCACAACTGCCGTCGGATCTGCAAGCAAAGATCTTCCAGAGAGGTACTGTAGTTTGATCTCTCTTTGTAACATGATCACTGTTGTTGAAAGCTGATCGGTCATTTCCTTTTATAAAATAGTTTGGTGATTTAAGTCGATAGCTTGTCTTTGATCTCTATTTTATTTGATACCTGTAGTTAATCCTTGATCTGACAACTATACTCTTATCGATAACGATTGATCTTTGATCTTTGTTTCTAGCTCCCGGAGGTATGCGCAAGGCAGTGGTGGCTACAAACATTGCGGAGACCTCTCTCACCCTGGATGGTATTCTCTTCGTAATCGATCCTGGATTCTGCAAATTGAAAGTGTACAATCCGAGGATTGGTATGGACGCACTGCAAGTCAGTATTATTATTTACTTATTTATGTATTTTTCTATTTACTTTGCAATGCGATAGTTTCCCCGAATCTTGCGTTTGCTTCTGACTTTCGATGTGGTGGATTCCTGTTTCAGAAGCTTTCAATTTATGTGCATGATTTGAAGTTGCCATAATATCAACATCAAATTTATATATTACTTGAAGTAGTTATTACTCTACTGCGATAAATAAAATTGAATATGAACACTTCATACGTCCCGTTTATTTCATGTTTCTATATTGTCATACATTATGAATGGTAATAGGCCCTCTCAGCCAATAGATTGGAGGCGCTAACACTGCGACTCAGCGGTATAGTGTAATTCCAAAAAAAAAAAAAATCGCAGATCTTCCCCGTCTCGCAAGCCTCTGCCAATCAGCGATCAGGTCGAGCTGGAAGAACCGGACCGGGAATATGCTATAGGCTGTACACAGAGAGACAGTACAAGGACGTACGAATATTCTATTATTTATATTGTATTTAGTTTATTTATTTATTTACGCCTGAGGGAGCAACGATTTATGTATGATAATCCAAAGGTTATAGCACTATTTTTTATTATGGAATAATCATAAATATTTTTTTGAGGAAATGCTTCGAGCTACCGTACCCGAGATCCAGCGTACAAATCTGGCTAATGTTGTGCTGCTATTGAAGTCACTAGGAGTAAGTCACAGTACAATTACTCATTCTGAACTAATAGTATCTTTTTGCATTAAAACGGCATAAACAAAGATATTTTATATCATTTTACATCTTGTCCAGAACTCGGAAATATTCAGAAAATATATTGTATATGAAGTGAAGATTGTTGTCCCTCCCAGGTAGATGATCTTCTCTCCTTCCACTTTATGGATGCACCACCACAAGAGAACATGCTCAATTCCATGTTCCAACTCTGGACGCTCAAAGCATTGGATAATATCGGTATGAAACTTGTGTCTTGTTGTATTTAAGCATTTTCTTTACAATTGCCTGCTTGATTCAGGACTACATATCGATGTATAGATATTCAGTCACTGTCGTAATTTCGTAGTTCTATCTTTTTACTGGTATAACATATTATAGGTCGTCTGACAGATGTTGGTCGTAAGATGGTAGAGTTTCCACTTGATCCAACTCTATCCAAGATGGTCATCACTGCCGTGGATATGGGATGCTCAGATGAGGTTTGTCCACATTTGCCTTACATGCCTCCGCCGTAATAACGTCCACGTAAACTTAAACATGTAAACACGTAGAGTGTAAATTTCGAACGGAAGATTGTCATAAATGCATTGTTTATAAATATTATTTTACATTTATGCCTAAATCCCATCCGAAATTTACATTCTACAGAGTTTGCGTGGACGTATCTGTCGTTAAGGAGAAGTAATGCCATAGGTATGTGCGCAAAACGATTTTTTGCGCACTGCCTAATTTTCCTCCCATAAGCCTTGCAAACTTAAGAAAAAGAAAAATTGCTTTAAAAGAACGGTTTGTAATGCACGTTCTATCGCTATTTGCCCCAGTCCTTGCCAGCTCTGTCCAATATGGCAGCATGAAGAAGGAAATGGGTGTTTGGCATTTTTTCCAAACACCCTTTGGGAGGAGTTTCAATTGTGTTGGTCATAGGTCGAATAGCTAGGTTATCGTTTTTCAAAATGCGGTCAGGTTTTTCGATTTTTGGCAAATTTGGCTCAAAATGCGGTCAGGTTTTACGATTTTTGTGAAATTTTGGCTCAAAATGCGGTCAGGTTTTACGATTTTTTTGGAAATTTTGGCTCAAAATGCGGTCAGGCTTGGTGCTTTGTAACATACTTTTCGATCTATGGTGTTGGTTATCTGTAGATGGTATAAAAGAAGGAATGGAGAGTAAACAATGGTTAAAGGGCAACAATACCAGATCAACCACACACTAGACATAAAAGCAGACGATGTTTCTTCTAATATCAGACTGTCGATACCCCCTGATCGATTTAGTAAAATCGTTATTCTACACTCAATCTGAATAGACATTTTTAGGTGCTGACGATCGTCTCCATGTTGTCAGTGCCTGCCATCTTCTTCCGACCAAAGGGCAGAGAGGATGAAGCTGATGCGAGGAAGGAGAAGTTCCAGGTATGCTACCATATTTGTAGTTTGTATTATGCATGGGCGGGGTACCTGGAGCTCGATTCTAAAGGGAGAATGATTAATTTTACAGGGGGCCTTCACTTTTTTTCAAAAATTTCACCTGAACGTAATTTTTTACGGGGGGGGGGCATTCCACAAATTTTTGAAAAGCCCTAATTTTACAGGGGATACCCCCCATGTCGGTGCCCATGTATGGTTTTTTATCCATTGATAAAGGGTTTAGTTGGGTTGTTGTGTAGTTTATCGTTCTTTGCTACATGATTTAGTAGTATTGAAAGAAATGGGCGGATATCCGTTATTGATTGATTGGAGTATGTAGTTTAATCAGATGATTGAAAAGGGGCGGAATCTATCCAACACCTTCAGGTTCCCGAATCCGACCATCTCACGCTGCTCAACGTATATCTTCAATGGCGTCAACACAAGTACTCGGCGAAATGGTGCGCGGACAACTATGTGCACGCGAAGGCTATGAAGAAGGTATACTGTATGCATACATATTATTAGTACATTGTACATATACTGTATACTGTAGATTATTGATTTTTAATAAATAGCTTGAACCATATAATAGCTGCTTCTGGTGCTTTTTTGTCACATTTTGCAAGCCTATATCTTTAGTTAAGCCTCTGTTCAACAAATCGTTTCAGTATTGTAGATTCTATTGATCATATATGATTATTCATACAGGTTCGTGAGGTTCGTGCTCAGTTGAAGGAGATAATGGGTGAACAGAAGATGGCAATCGTTAGTTGTGGTAGTGAATGGGATATCATCCGACAGTGTATCTGTGCATCATACTTCCACAATGCTGCCAGGTCAATTCGAGTTTATACTAGTGCTTAGAAAATTAGAAAACTAAAAAAAAACTTTATAGTAGTATCAATTGAAACGTGTAAAAGACGAGCTCGCTATTTGTGGCCATACATTTTCATACCCTCGCAGTGCGAGGATTGACCCACTATATGAGGTTCATTTCAGGCCACTTGATAAAAAAGGGAAGCTAAAAAAGACGATTTTTAAGCGAAAATAACGAATTTTGTGAATCAACCCACCCTATTTCGAGAATTGACCCATTATATAAAAATATACGGCAAGGGTATCGAAAATGTATGTTTGTGGCGATGGTTCGGATAAGAAGATTATTTAGATATGATGGTTGTGTAGTCGGTGGCGAAGACCATAGACAGCCTCATTTCATTCATTATGCAATTCAATAAAATACATTTATGTTATCGGCACTCATTGTCAGTGCAGAAGAGTAAATCATTGGCAGGGGAAATTGCTCGCAATTTCCAGTCAAATCTGTAAAGAAATTGCCATGCGAATAGCCTTGCCTTACAATTCCCCATTTTGCGCACAGCCTTTATTGTTATGTAAAGTAACCGTTCCATTTCCATTTCAGGCTGAAGGGTATCGGTGAGTATGTGAATGTGCGCACGGGCATTCCCTGCTTCCTCCATCCCACATCGGCCCTCTTCGGAATGGGTACGGTAGCTTTTATCGATTATGTACACATATTTATTGATTGATTTGTTTTTTCATAAGGTATCATAGTTTTCAGCACTTTACTACGATATTTTTTGGAAAATACAGTGCGCGACATAATTATAAGACACCCCTAAAATTTTTGGGATTCTGGCCGAATGGCGAATGGAAATCGAAATATGTATAAACCATTTGTATCCCCTCCTTGGATAACTAAGCTAGCCCAGGTAATTCGATTTCCCGGTCAACGAGAAAATAATGATTTTCCGAAATTTTACCGCGACATAATTATAAGACACCCTGATTTTTTTCATGAATTGCTATTTTTTTAAACTACTGCATAACAGCAACAGGGCAACAATAGGGTAATAATCGATGTTATGTCCCATTCTCGAGATTAGAACAAAGGTGCGATTCGGCATGCTTCCATAGAGGGCACAAAATTCGGCATGCTTCCATAGAGGGCGCTCGATGTCGTCCCATTCTTTTTTGATGACAGCCTTCAACTCGGCAACGGATGCATACTGTTTGGTGTTCTTGTGCACACGACTAATCAGGATGCCCCATATGTTCTACATGTGGTTTATATCGGGGGAGCCCGTCGGGCATGGAAGAACAGAGATGTTCTTGACTGCGAACAATGCTTTTGAAGGGTACTGGCATGAATGGAAGCGCTGTCTTTCTGGGAGATCAGGTTGCGGGCATGGCTCTTCCTCATGAACAGAACAAGGGTAGTCTGGTGCATCATCTGATACTCCGGATAGTCCATCCTGCTGGAGCTGAAGGAGATATGCGGCATGTCGAATTTTAAGAACTGGCCCCAGTACAACATCCCTGTTCTTCCATGCCCGACGGGCTCCCCCGATCATACATTTTCTGAACCCTCGCCGTCTATTTTTATATAGTGGGTCAATTCTCGAAATAGGGTGGGTTGATTCGCAAAATTCGTTATTTTCGCCTAAAAATCGTCGTTTTTAGCTTAATTTTTTTATCAAGTGGCCTAAAATGGGCCTTATATAGTGGGTCAATCCTCGCACTGCGAGGGTATGGCAATGCATGTCCCCCGATGTAAACCACATGTAGAACATATGGGGCATAGTCGTTTGCGCAAGAACACCAAAGAGTATGCATCCGTTGCCGAGTTGAAAGCTGCCATCAAAAAGGAATGGGACGACATCGAGCGGCAATTGTTTTGTGCCCTCTATGGAAGCATGCCCAATCGCACCTTTGGTCTAATCTCGAGAATGGGACATAACATCGATTAGTACCCTATTGTTGCCCTGTTGCTGTTATGCAGAAGTTTAAAAAAATAGAAATTCATGAAAAAATCAGGGTGTCTTATAATTATGTCGCAGTAAAATTTCAAAAAATTATTATTTTCTTGTTGACCGGGAAATGGAATTCCCGCATACGTGGGCTACCTTAGTTATCCAAGGAGTGGATAAAAATGGTTTATACATATTTCGATTTCCATTCACCATTCGGCCAGAATCCCAAAATTTTAGGGGTGTCTTATAATTATGTCGCGTACTGTAGTATAATAATATTAATATAATTAATTAATCAATATATAAATGTGTTTAAGGTTTCATGCCCGACTACGTTGTGTACCACGAGCTGATCATGACAGCGAAGGAATACATGCAGTGTGTCACTGCAGTAGATGCACTCTGGTTGGCAGAACAAGGACCCATGTTCTACTCGGTTAAGGTATCATATAACGATGGGATTATTTATCAACGCTGAGGACAGGGATAGACTAGTTCGGTCAACGAAATATGCGCCTACTTTCATTTTGTTTACCATATTTAATCCTAATTAACTTTGATTTGACTTATCACCTAGTTACATTTCTCCGTCTGCTATTATTTTCAATTAGGCTACTGTATAGTTGTAGACCTTAATGAGTTGCAATCATACATGGGCGGGGTACCTGGAGCTCGATTCCATTACAGGGGGCATCCGAACGAGAAATGGTTAATTTTACAGGGGGCCTTCACTTTTTTTTCCAAGAATTTACCTCAATTTCATTTTTTATAGGGGGCATTCCACACATTTTCGAAAAAGCCCTAATTTTACAGGGGGCACCCTCATGCCGGTGCCCATGTATGGTTGCAATTATTGAATTCTAGCAAACAATATTGATTTTTGATTAATTACAGGAAACGAGAGGATCGGCGATTGCGAAGAGAATGGAGAGCATTCGAACGATTGATGAGATGGAGAAGGAGATGAAAGATGCACAAAAGGAAATGAAGAAGTTAGTATACTGTAGATGATTACATCTCTCTTCTTTCATCTTTGGTCTTTATCATACTGTTTTATTGTATTTACTATCATAGGTCGATTATCGATTTTCAAAATCCGGTCAGGTTTTTAGATTTTTGTGAAGTTGTTGCTCAAAATCCGGTCAGGCTTGGTACTTTTAACATACTTTTCGACCTATGTTTACTATTTTCACGGCTTTAATATATCAGACTGATCTCTGTCTTTTAATCGCGGTGTGATTGCGATTGGAACTTGCAACTAATCATGTTTGTGACATTAATCTTTGATCTTTGCAGACGTCGAGAGGAGCAGGCCGCGTCCGAACGAGGCATAAAATCGGAGAAGATTTTCGATGTGGGAAGAAGTGTGCGCAGCCAAAGAAGATTTGGATTGTAGATCATTATCTAATTAATTGATTTTTTCTGCTACAAATATTTATCGGTCCATAATTAAACACGTCTCGATCAGGATATCTACTCTAATTATTGATTTTTGTTTGTGTAACTGTGTACTTGATTCGGTATATCTGCAGTTGTTTCAATCTCACTATTTATCTTGTTATCTCATATGAATTGTTGTGAAAGTACAGTTGATCGATCGATAATTCGTGGTCTCACAAATAAAAACTTTTTATTTTTCATTGTTTTTGTTACTACCATATGAATGTTAGTAAGCATCGATTGAGCTCGATCGATAAACAAATGATAATCGATTATAGTATTGATTGATATAGAGTCGGTTCAATACCGTGTGTTGTATCTGCTATAGATGGATGTTGATTTATTGATTATTTTTGGTATTTATTTACGGATTGATTAATTTATCAATTGTTTTTCTCATAGATAGAAGTAGTTGGCAATGGAAGAGTTGCCCGAGGAGATTCTTCATGATATATTGAGTAGAATAGACAAAGGAACCGATAGGATTAATGTAGCTCTCACTTGTAGACGATTCCTGTCTGCCATACATAGGTAGGTCAGGGGATCGAAGATTAAAGATGATTTGAATAAGGAATTTGTAATGTGGTGCGATACATTGGCATTTTAATTTTATTTACCATATGGTATAACCCATTTGAACAGGAGAAGAAAATTAATATATGTAAATGGGCCGAGATGGGATATCAAAGATAACGGGGAAATGGTATTTGAATGATTCAGGCAATTGCCCAAGGCTAACGCCATCTGCGTACAGTTCGCAGACTCGAAATGCCAGACGTCGGTCAAGGTAATCTGGTTAATCATGCTATTGATTGAGTTATCGATTGATAGGGAGGCGACTCGGCAGCCTTGATTACGGTATGCCAATGCGAGTGTCATGGTTGTCCCCAGATGCTCCAATGCGTATTGCCTATTCTAACGTCAAGTAAGATTATTGATTTTTAAAACGTTATTGATTAGTTAAAGCATGCTGTAATCATTACTGATTACTGTACTGATATTTGGAACTCTTTGCTTGCTGAATTTATTACTGACATCGATCGATCCCTCATGTTATTCCATTTCCTGTTGATCGAATAAAGACTAAGAGTATTGTAGATGTGAATTCATTCACTCTCGAGGACGAGCTGTGGAAGGAGAGTCTTTCCGATGGATCGATGCACGCACTCCTTGAAGGTTGCAGGTATACGGTAGATATAGTATACATATATGTCATACAGTATCGGCCAAAATATTCACTCAAAATTGAAAATGACATAACTTTCTTACTTTTTATGCTGGAGCCTACAGATTTTTGCCAGTGTTAACGGATACTAGGCCGATACATACTGCATATATGCAATATATGTCACATACAGTATATCTCACTCATTCGGTACCTAACATACAGTATATCACGCATACAGTACACTTTAACTACCGTAGACCTAACACAGTCCACTTTTCTGGATCAAAAGTTATAAAAAAATGAAAAAGTGTCCCATGACTTTTAGGCTACATTGTATACCGTACCATCTTTTCAGAGACGCGCCTCTGTCTTCCCTATCTTTTGACAACGTAGACTTCTCTGCTGTCCGTCCCTGGACATTGGCACTCATCGCTAGTTTCAATAGACTGGAGCAGGTTTCTAATTTATTTTTTTATTTATTTTTAAAATCAAAGCAAGTTACATGGGCTATTTTTGGATTGTCCTGTTTATAAATAAAATATTCTGAAATCATTCATTTTCGTACAACTCACATTTTCAGAACTATAAACTGACCGTAATTGTTATAAACTGACGCGATTCCTCTAAAATTGTTTTTGTTTTCGTTTTCTCTCTCTCTCTTTTTTTTCGCTCCTCTTTGTCTCCGAAATCTGTAATAGTGACCCGGTTTTGTAAGCCAACTAATATACTGGCCCACAATGTGGGTGCTCGAAAATATATCTGAAATTGAGGTACATCTCTTGAGTTGCAAGATCCCTGAGGGTCTTCTTCTTCGTTCACTCTCATCTTCACTCCAATCACTTCGTTCTCTCTCAGTCACTGATTCCCCTCTCGTCTCTGACAAACTGTGCTCTGCACTCGCAAAGTCTGCCCCCAACCTCGAAGAGGTGCGATATATTTAAATTTATTTATTTATGTATTTATTGTTGTTTTATATGTGTATTGTTAAAAAAAATTTTTTCTTTAGATCAATCTGCGTCGTTGCAAACAGGTCTCGGCAGGTTCAGTGGTTACTCTTCTTGAATACGCCCATCGTAGACGAGCTCAGCAACTCACTCTATTCATGCAAGAGACTGCCTTTGATTCCCATCATGTAAGTATAACCGTCCTGTATCCGAGTCCGCGTCATGTATGGTATTCAAACACGGTATGGTATAGTTCCCACAAAAAAACTTACATACAGTGTAGACAAAAAGTCATGGGACACTTTTCCATATTTTTAAATAAGTTTTGATCCAGGAAAGTAGTCAAGCTGATCTTTTGAATCAATGTGCAGAATTTATCGAGGAATACACGGCGGTTCAATGGAGAGAAATCCCTACACTTAACTTTGGTTTAAAGCCTCCCGCACTACACAAAATCGGCAAAGTTGATCTGCACCAGGAACCTACGAGGTGATTCGAACCTACGAGGTTCGGATCGCTAAACAAAACTTCTAGCCACCTTAGTGGCATGTTTCCATCTCGGCATGTTTCCCAATTCGTGAAACTTGATGATAGGTCTAGTCAGAAGCGTTCGTATGGCAAGCGCCCAGATATACCGTAGTGAACTTTCGCGCTGGGAAAACCTAGATGTTTTAGTGCTTATCAACACTCAGTTTGCGATACTTTTTTCTCTGGCGGGAGCCTCTTAGTTACTATCATTGAGCCGCCGTGGAATACAACCACGGGCGGCCATTGCCGCTGGAAATTAAAATCGGGTGGGTCGGACTCAAAATCGGGTAGGTCGCATACTTTACATTTTGTTAGTGATTTTTGTGAAAATCGGGTGGATGGGGTGCGAAAATCGGGTCGCTCTTGCCGCTAGCGGCAATGTCGTCCACGTATGAATACAACCCTGATGTGTTGGTGTGATTAAATTAGTTCATTATTGTGTAGTGATGAATCAATCGAAGTACACTTTTTTTGAAAATTTATAGTTCTTTTTGTGAAAAGTCTGTTCTTCTGAAACATGTAAGAGTGGAGGCATCCACTGGAGCTGCACAGTCAAAAAATCGGAATGTCTCTGACTTCGATTTCAAGCTATATTGTGCGTATAAAATGTACTTGCATAAGAAAATGACAAATGGTGCTAACGAACGGAAGTCGCAATCGAGAGGCGAGCGAGATGTAGCCTTCTACATCTCGCCCCGCCTCTCGATTGTCTCTCCGCTGCCTCTCTCTAACCCGGCTGACCTTCGCTGCGCGCTATATTATATATAAAAGAGATCGGCATAGTTTCTGAACCATGCAAAACAAGAAAGTCGCTTGTGGGAGTGGTTGGCTACTCTCGTACCAAATAAACAAGTGTATTTTATACGGTCAATACCAGGATTGCAATTTTGACCCCTAAAATTTTAAAACGCATCTTCTAGATGTGCTAACGACACGTTTTAAATGAGTGCCAAAATGATGATAGTGGCGAGTGGTGTTTAGACCCAGATTATGGTACTCATAGCTCTTTATTCACCCTCAGGGTATGAAAACAATTTTTTGAAAGGACTGATTTTGAGACCATACCGTTCAGAGGGTAGATCTTCTAAAATTATGGTTCGAAAAAAGTGTCCCATGACTTTTGCCTACTCTGTACAGTGTTCCTGGTATTGCAAGTATGATATATCAGCTATTTCATCTTCATATTCATACCTCTTCTAAAAGTCAATCTCTTGATTAATCAATAATTAAGTGAAGGATTGATTGATTACAGTTGGAACGTTGTATGAGTTCATCTCTGATGCCGAATGGTCGAGAATGGGCATTCACTCGAATGAAGATCGATATGGGATACAGTACCCCTGCCATTCTACTCACCCATCCATCTATTAAGACACTGCTCATATTTGACTAGATTGACTAATCGATTATTAGTGTAGTTTAGTCTCTACCAGTGTATCTTGCACCTTATGCCTACTATGGTAGCTTGTATATTCATGTATAGTACCAATTGTAATTTAACCAGTGAAGGTTGTGATTGTATTTGATCTAGAACGCTTAGGTATTAATCGGTTTAAGTGACTCAAGTAAGTATCGATTTCGGTGTTTGCTTAACTTTTGATTGATTTTAATGTAACTGCTTAGCGGTTTGTAAATAGTCTTTATCTATATGTTTTTGTATGGTGAATTTCGCTTGAACGAAAGGTAGCCATTGGCAGTGGTTTCTTAACTTCCTTATGTTCTATCATTGAGTGAATATTGTGTTGAGACCTTATCTTACATTTATGCATTTAGAGCATGGTAGAGGTGAATAAAGTTCGTTTGATTACCTTATTTTTTATCCTACACAGTATCCCGAGGCATGCCTTACTGCTTATACCTACAGTAATCAGACGATACAGCAATCGAATGTGAACGTAGAATGTGGGACACACTCATTCTCACTGCGATGAATGATCAACAAAGGGAGATATTTAAACAACAATTGGAAATTATTGACTGGAAGAGGTATGCTCGCTCAGTTGAAGTTGCTGTTGATCCATCTGGACCGAGAGTAGGTATACGGTAGACGATCATGCAATCGATATTAAGTACAGTACTTGTTCAAGGTTCTGGTGGAGCAACCATTCAACTTCTAACACATAGAAAGTTTAACCTGCATGGCCATACTCTGCTTATCCACTCTGGTATTTAAGAAAACCAACTAATCGATAATCTGTAGTAAACTTTTAGGTGGGCTCTCACAACGAACTCCCCACGTTTCTACAATTGGCAAGGTCTTCTCAACCTTATCTAGCGGTCAATCGATATTGGAGTGCAAACTGCAATCGTACAGGTAGGGTTCGAAGATGAATTAACAAAGGTTTAAAGATTGATTTTTTTCAGATCACTGCCGTTTATTCTTCCTCCAGGAATTTTCATCGGAGCATCTGATGTTATAGAGTCTCTTCCAATTGATCTACCAGAGATCAAAGAATCAATCGATATCGTACTTCTCACTCATCGATCGATCATCCCGGTGGCAGAACAAGTATACGATAGATTTTCTTGTTTTAAAATCGATAAGCTTGCTCTGTAGCATGGAGTCTACGTTGTTAATGATGAAGGAATACTCGAACGAGTTCTGCAGAAACCGACAGAAGAAGAGATGAGAGAAGCTGGAGCTATATTAGGTTAATGTTGATTACGGTAGCGTGGCAGAAGACATGTTACGGTTAATCTCAATCTCTAGTCTATATTTCGTTACATTTGCCTGACACACGCGTCTACATAAATTTTGGGGTGTGTTGGCTCCTAAGTGGAAATCCCTTCTTATCAACAGCGGCTGTATGCATGAACGTCGGCAAACCGTTTACCGACAAAAGTTACGTCACAACCGTAGGCGGAGGCGTTTATCGAAAATCCTCCGCCTACGCTTGTGACGTCACGTTTTGCCGGCGTTCATGTATACGGCTTCAGAGGTACGGTAAAAGGTTGCTTATGGTTACGGTATCCAACCATTATTGATACTCTGAGAGAGCGACTCCATAAAAAGTCACCGAAAAAAGCTAGATAGTCGCTAGACGGAGAATATGAAGGAGTGTTTCGAGGAGAAAATCTAGCGTGCGACTATGTGGGAGAAAATCTAGCTTTTTCCAGGATTACCGTAGGTGGTTTTTTAATTTTCTTTCTAGCCTAGCGGCTATCTAGCCTTTATCAAGTAGCTTTTCTGTATTTTTCACCATCTAGCAACTATCTAGCTTTTTTCGGTGACTATTTCGGGAGTCGCTTTCTCAGAGTAGATGGTTACAGTAACTTCCTAGCGTACCCAACACACTCCAAAACAGGGCTGGGATTTCCGATTTTCCGATTTTTTTCCGGAAAATTTCTAGTAACTCAAAGACATGAAGAAAATATTTTCTCACGAAAAAATACATTTTAAAAGACATGAATCAGTACTATATTCTTTTTTCAGTACGATTATTTTGTCTATACGCTGACCAAAATATTATGTAGTCGAAATTAGAATCAATCTTAATAGGTGACAGCTCTTCCCCCAGCCAGATTCACACCTAATAAATCTGTCGAAATCAGCTGTGATTTCTCATCTTTGAGCTAAATTTTGAGCTTTGTTGCCCATTCTCAAAATTAACACCTGCGAATACGGTCTCTAGAATTCACTAACGCTTCTGTTATATTGATATAATTTGTGTTTCAAAATAAAAAAAAATATCTTGTTGGTAATATCGTCTTTTTTCAGCATTTGTAGAACAATAACAACTTTTTTTTAAATTCCGAATATCTTCCGATTTTTCCGAAAATATTTTTTGTCGAAGAGCCCTGCTCCAAAATTTACACCAAAAGTCAAATTTAATGACGACTTAGGCGCACCAGGCAAATGTAACGACGCATTAACGGTTAGAATACGGTATCCTATTTATGTTAGATTACAGTATCATGTATCTTTATTGAGATGATAAGACAGTACTGACGGACTCTGCCTTCTTCCTCTCAGTGAGGACATGCACTCGACTGATCTCGGCGAATATCCCTCTAGACCGTGAGCTGTGCGCCTATGGGGACTTTCTCCGTCCACTGGGAACTAAACCAGAGTTAGTTGAATCATGTTCATTGGTTGGCCATTCACCATCATTAAGCCAATCATATATCGAAGCAACATCCGATCCTGTTCTGTATGATGAACGGCAACTGCTATTTGATGCATTCTATGGGTCGTCAGTTCAGGTTACTTACAGTAATCCAATCTGATCAATCAATCAATAATGTCTCTAGATGATCAATTGTGGCGCTGATTCGTTCTTCCATTTCGGTACCATAGCCGAGTGTCTGGATCACAGTGAGAGTGGATCGATATTCGCCAATACTGTACTCGCTGGAAAGCTATGTTCCAATATAATCAATTGTCAGGGAAAATTCGCGGTAGAATTTTCAAAAACACCCAGGACATTGTATTGATTAATTCAGATTGAAGGAACTGCAACCGCAGAGTACTGTAAGATAGCTGGCCAAAGTACGGTAGGCAATCGATCGATAGTCTCAGGGATATCTACTGGCGAAGAACAAATCGATATTCCTTCTGAGGTACTCGTCTACAGTACTCCAGTGAATAGGAATGGAAGGTAGGTGTAATTTTTCAACAGGGAAATTGTACAGAATAACTGAAGATGGTTTAAAATCGCGAAAAGTTTTGAGAAATAAACATCTATCTTGCCCATTGCTAATTGTAAGGGAAAAATAAATATTGATATCATGACAAGAATTACGAAGCTTTTCTATTTTACAGAATTACAGTGTTCAAAAGTCATGAAAATGAAAGATATGAACTGTATCTAAAGTGGAATATTATGTTCCATTCCCGACTTGGGGAAACAGAATAAAAAGTTATGTGAATGAGTGATGTTCTAGGACCGAATACGTAACCGTGGTCATAGGAATCCATGACAATATCAAGAAACACATGGATAATGTTGTATGGGGTGGAGTGCAGATTAACGCCATTAGTGGTAAAAGATTCATACGGTACATATTGATTGATTACGGTATACACAGGTTCTTCGTTGTGGGACGCGCCCTTGTTCGAGTCTGCAGACTCAATGGAGGAATCGGCTAGAAGCAGTCTACATAGATTCGAACGACGATCAATTGATTACAAGGTGAGATACTGTACGTCATGGCTACATGGATACGGTAGGCAAAATGATCACAAAATGACGAAATTATAAAATAAAATGTTGATAAGATTATTGATTACAGATAGGTGAATGGTCAATGGCTGAGGTGGTGAGATATGCAAATACGAAAGGGATTATCGATTGGAGACGTGGAATGATGAAATAGAAAAGAAACAGGTACATATTGATTGATATGACCATAGATTACATCATTGATTTATTGATTAATTAAATGTTTTCGGTTGTTCCAAAAATTAATATTTGCAATATTTTTTCATGGGTTTCGTAATTTATAAAAATTCGAACATTCCACTCTTAAATATGTCAAGCAAATAGTAAAACAATAGGAACGATTCTCATGCGTGATATTCAATATTCAAGGCGCAATAATTCGAGTGGATAGAGAACCCGGATTCCTTGTCAACTGGGAGAATCTACATTACTGTATAGTTATCTATTCACTACTTAGTAGACAAAGCGCTTAATCTACACTGGCCAGTGGTTAAACTTAAAAAGGAAATATCACTATGATCTAATATGACTTACTTTTCAGCAATCATTTTCTGATGTAGACTACGTGGTCGTTCACGTGTGGTGGTCGGTGTGATATTCACATTCTTTACTCCTCCCTGCACGTTCTCACTATTCGTAGACACCCCCGATCCGTGTGGGGTACTGCATATATTATATTCATTATTATTATTAATCGTATACTTATTTCTAATTTAAAAAATATTGTATGGAATGATTAATCACAGTTAGAGATAAATAAAGATATATGTATTTTTCTAATTTATTTGTATTTTATACACGTTAGTTCAATCATAACAGAGATTTACGTGCTCTCTGTTATTCTCTGATCAGTCTATAAAACCGACAAGAAAGAGCACAGAACGTCATGAGTATGGTGATTACGTCGCAAGATGGCTCATATACGAAAGTGAATAACATTTACAGTACAAGTGCGATCAGCAATGTGGTCATCATATTACCGTGCAGACGCACTCCGATGGTGCAGAATAATCACATACGTCTAACATTGTGAAGAAAACCGCTGAAAATATGCTTAAAACTAGCGAAAACCAAATTAACCGAATAGGGATTACTGTAGGAGCACACCATAATTCACGACTTTCGTTATAAAAATGATTCGTTCGCCATATATACCTTTTTAAAAAATTATGATTTTTAAACTGAAGGTGTGTTATCACATGTAGAAGTTATTGAGCAAATAAAAAATTTATATTCGCCATGGGAAAATAGTGAGAATTTATTTAATGTGAAAAATATTTCGAAAATTCCCGAATTCCAGCCTTCGTTGACCGTTGATCGAAAAACTCTCCTTGACAATAGTTTCTTAGAATTAGCCAAGGGGTTGATTGCGGCCACTCCCGAATCGATTGGATTCGAAATAAACTTTTTAGGAAAAGGCGCCAAATCGTGGTGTGGTCACTTCCTGAAGCGAATTTTCAATTGGAAGCAATTTCCAAGTACCAGTGAACTACACTCATGGAGCCGATAATTATCACACATAAAAGAGAAAATTCTATTTTTCATCGATGCACCTATGTCGATTTTTTCAGATAGCGTGTTGTATGATTTGTGGTGTGCCACACAATAAATAGCGAAATACACGTTTCCCTCTTCAATTCCTCTCATTCTTCTCTCCATTGCCTCTCCTTAAACCCGTCCTTAAAAATATATTTTGGAATAATGTTTTAGAATAAATTTCAAAATATATTTTGGAATAATGTTCTGGAATAGAGGGGGAAAAGGGGGCAAGAAGGGGGAGAAGGAGTGGTGAGGCGTACACGAGACGGGTTTGGTTAGTGACACCTTTCTCTTTTCACACACTATCTCGTAGACTGCCGACACAACATCTATCACCAAACATTCAATCACAAAACATCAATCAAATCAATCAATTTTATCAAATCAGGCAATAGATGCTCAGATGAGGATGGGTCTATATTCATCATAGGTTGCATTCCACCAGTGTCTGCGAATAGCTCGGGTCAGATCGTCTCTCCAGCGCACACGAAGTTTTCCACAAGGGCGGTTCCTGTTGTACGGCGTCCACACCGTAGCAGCACGACTCCACTGTTCCAACTTCATATTCCGGATCTTGAGGGCCCATTGAGCTTTTCGTTTTAAGCTTTCCTGTATCCAATCTCGTAGCTTGGTGGTCTCCCTTACACGTTCATTTCTTCAATTGGAGCTCGGGTTGTAGTGCACGTGGTGAGCAGTCCGGTCCTCATCTGAGCATCTATTGCTTGATTTGATAAAATTGATTGATTGATTGATTGAAGTATACACGTTAGTTTAGAGCGTACAATAAGGATGAAGGAGAGATCACGGATGCGCTTACCATTAGGCTATGCGAAGGGGGGGGGTGACATTTCAGCAACCGACATTTCGGCAAACGACATTTCAGCAACCGCATTTCAGCAACCGACATTTCGGCAAACGACATTTCAGCAACCGCATTTCAGCAACCGCATTTCAGCAACCGACATTTCGGCAACGGGGCATAACTTGGATCATAGGGATCCTAGAATCTTGGGATGTGTATCATTGTGATCACCATCAGTAACACTACCATAACCTACCGTAACCCAGTTCGGTGGGTCAGATCAAGTTCGGTGGGTCAGATCGGGGCATAACTCGGTTCGTAGAAGTCATAGAAACACGAGCTGGGTATCAATGTGATCAGCATCAGTAACACTACCGTAATCTACCGTAACCCAGTTCGGCGGGTCAGATCAAGTTCGGTGGGTCAGATTTCACAAAAAAATGACGGAACAGCCACTACGTGTGCGTTATCATTATGATCTATTGCAAACGACCGTAATCTACCGTAACCCGGTTCGGTGGGTCAGATCAAGTTCGGTGGGTCAGATTTCACTAAAAATTGTCCAAATGGTTACTACGTGCGTGGTATGATTATGAGTTATTGTAAACTACCGTAACCAGGTTCGGTGGGTCAGATCAAGTGCGATGGGTCAGATTTCACTAAAAATTGTCCAAATGGTACATACCACATACCAAGCACATACATCATCATACGCACATCATTCCACGCACGTAGTAACAATTTGGACAATTTTTACTGAAATCTGACCCACCGAACCGGGTAACGGTAGATTACTGTAGTTTGCAATTGCTGATAATGATTTCGCACACGTAGTGGCCATTCCGACAATTTTTAGTTAAATCTGACACACCGAACTTGATCTGACCCACCGAACCGGGTTACGGTAGATTACGGTAGTTTGCAATTGCTGATAATGATTTCGCACAAGTAGTGGCTGTTCCGTCAATTTTTAGTTAAATCTGACACACCGAACTTGATCTGACCCACCGAACCGGGTTACGGTAGATTACGGTAGTTTGCAATTGCTGATAATGATTTCGCACAAGTAGTGGCTGTTCCGTCAATTTTTGTGAAATCTGACCCGCCGAACTGGGTTACGGTAGATTACGGTAGTGTTGCTGATGCTGATCACATTGATACCCAGCTCGTGTTTATATGACCTCTACGAACCGAGTTATGCCCCGATCTGACCCACCGAACTTGATCTGACCCACCGAACTGGGTTACGGTAGGTTACGGTAGTGTTACTGATGGTGATCACAATGATACCCATCCCAAGTTTCTAGGACCCCTATGAGCCGAGTTATGCCCCGTTGCCGAAATGTCGGTTGCCGAAATGCGGTTGCTGAAATGTCACCAGTAGTATAGTTTGCTTTGGAGGTCCATTTTACCGCACGATGATGAAAGGATGCCGACACATCAAAGGGTGCCGACATCATAATTTTGATTGACAGGTGACAAGTACATGTGTTAACACATGTTAACAAGTTGTTAACAAGTACATATGTTAACAAGCACCTGTCAATCAAATTTATTACATCATCATATGCAATAAATAGGACCACCAAAGCAAAAACAAATTAATAATCAAGTAATAATAATAAAGTACAAAGATCAAGTATCAATCAGAATGAATAGATCAATTGAAGCACAAACATCAATCGATAAATTCACACCAATCGATAACATGATCAACAAGGAACTGACCTGGAGGAACAGCACACACGACCGGACGAGGCAGACGATCGACTAATGAATGACTGTTTTGGGGGCGGGGCCTCATTCCCATACTACTCCACATCTCTGCACTTTCTCACTTTCACACACTCTCTCGCTCACATCTCTACTTCTCTATGCTCTCTCACTTTCACACACTCTCTCACTTATTTCTCTAATTCTCTGCACTCAGAGAAAAAACCCTTAAATGCAAGGGTTTAAAACCCTAGTTGGCATGCTGCGCTGTATATAACCCTTACGGGTAAGGGTTTTGATACCCTTACCCATAAGGGTTTCAGCCCTTACATGCTAGGGTTTGAAACCCTTAGTGACCTCGAAAAGACGCAGAATTAAAGTTGCAAAAGATTTTAATCAGAGTAGGAATCGAACAGGCGGAGGCGCACCACTCCGCGCACCACCCAAGCGCTCTACCCACTGCGCTACACGGACATGTTGGTACACTGACAGAACTCATATATCATACAACGGGGAGGCGTGGGCCTTGCAAATAAGGGTTTCAAACCCTAGTTGGCGCTCTGGCCAAACCCTTAATAGTAAGGGTTTTGTCTCTGCAATTCCTTAGGATTTGGGTTAGGGTTTACAACCCTTAGGGTTTTTTCTCTGAGTGTGTCCTCTCTCACTTTCACACACTCTCTCGCTCACTTCTCTGCATCTCTGTACTCTCTCATTTTCATACACTCTCTACCTCACTTCTCTGCATCTCTGTACTCTCTCATTTACATACACTCTCTCACTCACTTCTCTGTAACTCTGTACACTCTCAGTTTCACACACTCTCTCCTCTTTCACAATAAACAATAAATGGAATCTGTACGAAAGTAACTTTAGCCGGAGTTCTCCTTTTGCTGTGATACCACAAGACCAAAGACCAAAGATCAATAGATATAAACTTTATCTAAACTGACTACGACTAAACACAATCCAAGACGAACTACTACACAACCTCACTCTACAACGACACGAGTCCCAGACTAAAAATAATACAACGAAAGACACGAC
Source organism: Parapristionchus giblindavisi (assembly GCA_943737045.1). Lineage (NCBI taxonomy): Eukaryota > Metazoa > Nematoda > Chromadorea > Rhabditida > Diplogasteridae > Parapristionchus > Parapristionchus giblindavisi. Next base: position 242,684 of record CALSFV010000081.1, on the reverse strand, counting down.
ATCAATATACAATTATGGAAATGAACTAAAGACTAATCAATGCAAATTAAATATGATAATCCTAATCCTAGACAATGAAATGCAAATATAATATAATTACAAGAATGAGACATAATAGCACAAAATACGCCTAAAGATCAAAGATCGATAGGGAGGCTGTAGGTCTGGGTATCCCACCCTAACAAATCATTATAATAATCAAAGATCAATAATAATAATGAGATCAAGGATCAATCAAAGTGAAAAGATCAATTGAATGCCTCATAAGAATCAATCGATAAAATCACCTCAATCGATAAATTGATCAACAAGGAACTAAACATACTGAGCATAACCTGGAGTATACTCGACCACAATCGACTAACGACAAACTACTGAATGACTGTTTTGGGGCAGGGTATCTTCATATCTCTTCCCTTCACTCTTACTCTTCTTCTCTGCTGTCTCTTCATTTTGAACACTCTCTCACATAGTACTCTACTTCTGCTGCCTTTTCTGCATACTCTCTCTCTCTCTCTCATTCATAGCTTTCTGAAACATTCTTTCTATATTCAAATCTCTCAAGCTGTTTTGCAATATCTACAACTACCTTCTCAGTCTCTCTCTCTTTCTCTCTGCATTCTCCCTATATTGCATACAGCTCGCCCCAGCCAATGTCATAAAAAAGGCAAGAGGAACAAGATGAAATTTAAATATATTAACAAGAACAAATAAAGACTACATAATATTCAAAGTGATAGAATCATGTAATAATCTCATTGATCGAATGATAACAGCTGTCCAATCTGTAACATTTGACAATCGGTAAACTAACCTCTGAGCAAGAGAGTAACATCACACATATCACCCATACAACCGATAGGCGACTATTGAATGACTTTTTTATGCTAGAGCTTAATAATCTTCAATATCTTCAATGAAATCTCTTCTCTAAGGCTCTCTCACAGTAGAAGGTCCCCTCTTATCTTACTCTACACTCACGGCAAATTCTCTTAGATATAGGTTGTCTAACTGTTCAGCTATAGAGAAAGGTTAGCTTACTCAAAACTCTCTCAAAAAGACACGCTAGATAATACTCTCTCGCTCGAGATAGTAACGGGGACTGGAGTAAGCTAACTAAGTTATCTCACATATGAGAGAACGTTTGTCTAATTGTCGCATCTTAGAGAACCTATGACTCAAATATGAGACAGTTTGCCGTCAGTGTATAATCTCGATGATACCTTTCTGCTCTTTCTGCTATCTCTTTATCGTTTTTACTTTCTATACTCCATTTCCATATTCTCTATAACTCAATCACAGCAATAAGAAGAGATTTAAAAAGTGGTTTATCCAGAAGAATGATTAATGTGAAGTTTATTGATACCACATATTCATCACATCAAGACAACACATACAATTTCTGTTCCTCTCTCACAATGATCACTCTTACAAGATATCTCATCTTAATTAACATTACTTTAGTCACGTTTATTAAAAAAGAATAAGGAATTATACGCTAACACTAGTACGGCAATTTGCATTGATGTCACAATTTCTCATTCTATTCAATTCTCCTCATTCACTTTTTGATTATTCCAAATAATTAATAATAGAAGAGACATGACAACCAAATCATATGACCATAGTTTCACTATATTTGAATTTCCTCATAAAAGAACAATCATCGATCATATACAGTGGTGGCCAGAAGGAAAACATATTTTGGTTTTTTGAGAATAACTTTTCTTGTAATTAACCGATCACCTTGAAATTTTTATATAGTGTGCTCAAGCATGTTTCACAATGTACACCGAGGTATGGAGCCGGGTTTTCAATTTCAACGGCTTCCAGGCTACAGTATCCCAAAATTACCGTATGGCTCATTTTGAGTGGTTGAACTTGCGACGTATTTTCGTTGTTTTAAACAATTTTTTCACCGTTTGAAAAGTATTTACGCGTGTTACTATAGTCATTTATCGATAATGTTTGCATTTATTGGATATTAATATTCATATCTTAGGTATATTGAGAATTTCAAAAGGATAAAAAATTTTCCGTCATTTTTGCTTGTTTATTATGATTTTTTAAATGTATTTTCTTGTATTGTTGTTTTTTGATTATGGCAAAACCGAAAGGAATGTGATATCTATACCCTGATATCCTGCGCGTCATCTTCCGCGGCGGTTTGAATGGTCTGAAGCAATCTATCCATCTTGGTGTAAACCAGTCAACTCTCCTGTATCATTAAAAAGGTCCCCAAATCCGTGAAAAACCGTCAACCATCACTGCCTGGTATTTCACGCATCACCTAGCACCTTGATGACAGCAATATTATCAGCATATCGCGCGAGATCCCGCGGGCGAACTCCACAATCAACCAGCAAGAATTGGCACTATACGGTATCACCCCTCCATCGACTCACACCATCCGTAGACAACCCAAACACGCTGGTATTATCGCTAAAATGCTTAGTACGAAGCTCATAATATCTTCTAAGAACAGAGAGAATCGTCTGAAGTGGCTAAAAGCTAATTTCAAATAGACAGTCGCAGACTAGCGAAAGGTCGTCTGATCGGAACAGTCCAAGTTCAATCTCTTTGGGCTCGGAAGGCCGGGTTTACGTTCGTAGACCAGTCGGGGCCCGAGATGATGGCCAGAAGCTTGCCTCGACGGTGAATCACGATGGCAGAAGCGTCATGATGCACAGGAACTCGGCCTATGTCCTCAGCAGCGAATCAATGGAGTCATGATTGCAACGGCTATCGTACGCTCCTGCTCGCCGCACGACGTTGGATCAGTCAGAAGCATGGAAACTAAGTACTAAACTAATATTTGTTAATTTAATCCGTTTAATTATTGATTTGCACCTGAATTTTTGCCCAAATATCACCCCCTTGAGTTATCCGCTTTGACATTGACTTAATAAATTATTTTGATTGTTAACGTGTTGAATATTGATAATAAATTTTATTAATTGATTTTAAAAAATATATTCGTGAAAAAAAAATCGAAAAAACTGCATGAATACGTTTAAAAATTAGAGGAGAAGTAACTTCTTCAAAATGAGCCATACGGTCACTTTAGGATACTGTAGCCTGGAAGCAATTGAAATTGAAAAACCGGCTCCATACCTCGGTGTACATTGTGAAACATGCTTGAGCACACTATATAAAAATTTCAAGGTGATCGGTTAACTACAAGAAAAGTTATTCTCAAAAAACCAAAATATGTTTTCCTTCTGGCCACCACTGTAGTAATGTCCAATCTAATCTTCAATAGATTGACGAACGCTCAAGTTATTTTGCAAGTATGATTTTACTAAATGAATTACTGCCACATCATGTTTCCAGGCATATTAATATCCAAGTTATCACGTTAAGTTAGCTTTTATAAATATTCCGTTCTGAATAAGTGCCTAGAGTGCCTTGTTTAGACGAGTATCTCTATTAGAAACATCATTATTGGGTATAAAGTCCACAAACAAGGATGCCTGGAATTAGATGATCCACTCTGTCAGACTGTTCAGAGTGATCACATTCAACATTCAACTAAAATTTTAGAGTATTAGCACATTAGCAAATACTAACTACTCTATTGGTTAGACCGTGCCACTTTTATTGCCAAGGTTGGGCGTTCTATCCTCCTTCGGAACAAAGAATTTTTATTGATTTTAACCATTTATGATACGAACGATTAAAGTTTGAGTTGACATAATGGACTTGAGTTGTGTTAATAAAGTGAACAATATAATTACATTATATAATATAAGTGGAAAATATGTTCATAAAAATAAATATTAAAATGAGATATATACGATTGCCACGCTATCCAATTAGCTCAGGTTATCTCTTACATTGACTATCTCTTTAGTTCATCATTGCTTGCTTTCTAACCTTAGGCAGACATTATTGCCTGCAAGAGTTATTTCTAGCCTAGTCTAATGCAATACATATGATATAATGATACTAGTTGTGAGAATCATTCTTCTGAACTATCATGTTGTAAAATCTATCTCACATTGCTTAAAAGGGATATTATATTATATTTTATCTACATGCACACGCATGCAACGACACATGAAAATTATATGAACAAAAATAAATAGGTGATGATATTGACTTCGCTATCTAGAAGAAAGAAATAAATGAAAGGTGATCTCTTAAGCTCGGTTCAAAAGTTCTCACAAATAACATTGTACTGGTAGAAAAAATGAGAGTCACTGAAATCTTCCGTCAATTGATTACACGAGTATTCATATTGAGGGACTTTACAAGTAGATAATACACTCAGCTGAAAGATACTTAATAGTAAGCATACGATTTGCTACCTCAGTCGGATAAGATGGCGATATGCTTACATATAAGCATGGGCAAATGCTTAACGGGTTGCTTAGATGAAAGAAACAACTCGGCAAATGATTGCGATAGAATGGGGAACCGAACCACCGACCTACCGATAGCTGGTGAAGACGCTTACCACTGCGCCAACTAACCTTGTAACTGAGACTAGTATAACTCAAAGTCTATTCCGGGAGGCGAACGCCCGCCTCTTTCAATTTAAGCATACGCTATGCTTAAATATAAGCATCTCTCTTCTAAGCATACGTTTTGCTTAACTATAAGCGATCGTGTCGCTAAGCAAATGCGTAAGCAACGCATTTGCTAAGCATCTTTCAGCTCAGTGTATATGTAAGGATTTACAATAGCCGGGTTCTTCAACTTGTGGGTAAGCACCAAGACTTGAGATCAAATATCAATCCTTTATCTCCAACTCAACCTACAAAATACAATTCAAAAGGCGAAGACACTCACGCGGTACGACCGCCAACTACTCTGGGAGACTATCAAAAGGCGAAGGAGAGAGGAGAAGAGAGGCCGAGAGCGGGGAGAGAACAACCGCGTGGAGAGAATGACCTAATAATAATGGCGTAATGCCTCTATTTATATGCAATCCTAATTAAATTAAAAGACAAAGCAAAACTACATTCTAAACTAATTCTAAAATAACTCTAAAGGTGGAGAAAGGGGGTTAGCGGTCGAAAGGCGAATAGGGGATAGGGGAGGCGGTTAGCCTGGGAATAGGGTACATCCCTAACATCTCCCTCCTCCGGCTCTAGCATGTCCTCATGCGAAACGAAATCTAAAATGACTGCTGCTGACGGTTTAAAGTATTATTCCTGAAAAACTCCTTCCTCCTCTCGACATTTTTATTGGAGTTATCACGACACCACCATATTCTCCTCGCATCATTTGTTCCACCACCATTACTCCAATCAACATTTCCTTGATCAAGACCACATCTACATCTATGGCAATATCGATTAGCTACACAGCTATCCTTCATATTCGACTTAATTGTAACATTCTTACGACCATTCATTGTATTCACCGGCTTCCTATGAACTTCTCTGTTGGCACCATAACAATTCTTTCCTCCAAATGAAATATTAATTCCGAGCAAATTGAATGCATTCATTCCAATAACTGGATCCAAATCTTTACAATTGATAACATGGAAACAGATCAACTGTTTCTCACCTTTTCCACTCAATTGAATATACAATTCACACTTTCCTATTACTTCAACTATACCATTTACAGTGGTAATCTTATCTCGAGACGGCTTGAACTTTAACTGACCAAAGGTTTTATCAGGTCGATCGATGAATGAGAAAGGAACGAGACTAACATCTGCACCGGAATCAATAATCACTTTGCATGATTTCCCATCTAATACAGCATCAACACATAATCTCTTTCCAATATATGGATCATATTTATTTTCTCCTCTTTTGCTATCACGAAGACCTCCAATGAATCTATTCATATAAGCTCCAGGAGAATTGTTCATAACTCTTGACGGTTCTTTTGTTTCTTCAGTTCGACCGTATTCACCTTGATTACTGCAACCTTGATAATTATTAGCACTACCACTGTATTGTGCTCCATTTGTTCCTCTTAGACCATAATATACTTTAGATGTGCATACACTCGCCACATGACCTCTTCCACCACATTTGAGACAGGTTACTGAATCCGATAGGGCCGTTTGGTTGGACATATCCTGTCTATTACTGTTTCCAGTGCCACCGGTACTACTATTTCTATTCCCAACATTCTTTCTTTCACATTCTTTCACCGTTTGATCGATATATTCCATACGGAGCATATACTCTTTCATAGCCTCGTACGCACCATCTCGTTTCTGTGATAACGACAATATTTCAGAATGTTCCTTACGCCCTGTTACAACGCGCAACAAATGAAGTTTTCTCACTTTTTCCAACATCCATGGCGTCTTATCATATAGATGGTTGGTATACTTCTCTAACTTCACAAAATATTCACTGGCCTTAACTAACTCGAGTGAATGTAGCTTCCACTCATACTCTGTATCAACATAAGGGGTTACCCCATTAACTTTATCCTCAAACCATCCCATCATCTCTTCATAATTTTTCCTTCTTCGGATGCTATCAGGCATAGTCCTCCATATATCATTAGCTCTGCCTCCTAAGAAGGATTCAAGGTATGCAATTCTCGATTCACCATCTGTATCACCAAACCGCAACATAAATTGTTTCTTGAATTCCTCAAATCTGTCGTCCTTAGTAGCGTGAAAAGTGCATAATGGTGGTAATCTAGCTAATCTCGCTTGTTCGTTACTAATATTAAGAGATCGACTAAGCACTTGAACCATATCTTCGAGTCTACTATCCCTATTACATCGATATACGTGATCATCTCCATCACCACTATGAGCATTTATTCGCTGATCGATGTCATTATCTGATCTCTGGTAACGTGTAATATAATCATTATTACCGATATTGCCTCTACATACACTATCACCATGAGATATATCAATCATTTGTCTATGTGTGTTTACATTTGCATAGTTTGCACCACTATGCACTCCAACAAAATCTCTTTTATTATCATCATTAATATTCAAATTCATCCGCGCATCTACGTTGGCGTCCTCATGACCACCAGAACGACACTGGAATACCGTATCCTGAGTATTATTAACATCAATATTTTCTTGCTTTTGTAGATCAGCCATACTTTTACTACTTAGAATTGATGCTTTTATTTCATCTATAGCACTCTCCAATTGATTACACCTCTTATGATACATATTGTAAACCTTAATTTGGTCACATTCTCTATCCAAAATCTTAGTCTTAATCGAATTCATAGTTCTTTCATTCTCATCCTTATTCACTTCCAAAAATGATCTCAAGTTATATAATTGTACAGTACTTGGTCTCTTCTTGTACTGACTCACTCGTTTTATTACAGTGTCTACACTCACAGAAATTTCCCTTACCTGTAAGGGAATAATTCCCTGGCTAAGGTACCCCAAGAGAATTATTCCCAGTCATATAAGGGAATTATTTCCCTTATCTGTTAGGGAATTATTGCCTTACCTGTAAGGGAAATATTCCCTGATTTGACCCGCGTTCAGCCAGCTCTACCCCTCCACTCAGGTTCGACCCCTCGCCCTAGCTCATTCTTTTGCAACTTTTTATTGTCTTGTACTTTGTAGCTCTTGTATACAGTTAATAGACGATAAAGGTTTATGTTTAAGTTACATGAACATTTAAATAAAAAACAAAAACATTAACAACGAATACCAGTGTACAGATACAGAATGCAACAGGATATGACTATACATGGGAATAAATATGATACATGATGATAGCAAATTATAAACATATCCATCTTTAACAAGCAAATTATAAAACAGGGACTCTATAGCTTAATCTTTGATACAATGTTTCTAACATAGTTAGACTTCGAGCTTGCTTGTAGCCCTAACAACAATTCAATTACAGACATAAAATCAGAGACTAACGGATCGTACTTGAGGTTGAATACATAATATATCGCGATCAATCGTACTAAAGAATGACCGACGGACTCACAACAAGGGCTGAATGCGTTACAGCATTTGACAACTATTGACTCCAATGTAATCCATGACTCTTTAAAGGTTCCGACGAGTAAAAGCGTAGGTGACTTGACCAAACCATCTCTCCGAATATATGTTAGAGCAAGATTTGGATCCGATATAGACTGAATAGATGGAATATTGCACAGATACATATATGATCAAACCTTGTATCGATTTAGAATGTACTGTACACGAGCAGCTCCTTTGCTCCCTCTTTTCTGATATCGACTTAAGCACGAAATAAGTAGCGATATGACAGAATACTTGCGAGTAGCTAAAATCGATAATTGGATATAATAGTTACAGGACGAATCACCTTGATCGAATTGGCCCTGAATATCCTCCACTCGGTCAACTCCAAGACATTCTCTAGCAATCGATACTACGCGATCATAATAAGTATTGTCGAAAGTCTTCACGAAATGCTCGATATTGAGATTAGGATGCATAGCAGCGAAATCAGTAACGATCTATAATCAAATTAAGTTTGTAAAGTAAACACTCAAAAAAGAAATTAAGAAACATACAGTATTGTTATTTCCACCCATGAATGGAAACCGGACAAAGGTTTCTTGGACAGTATGCGTTTGGGCAAATTGTACACGATAACTACTGAAATTGTGAAAATACATCGATTTTGATTTATTAACAGTAATCACAAACCTCGTCTTCTGTATTATAGATTCCCACTCGTCTGATTTGACTCCATATTGAGTGATTGAACAACATAATTCCTCCATCGTTCGAGATTCTCCCGCCGGTGTGCATTCTTCTCTGCTAAAAACAATTAAGAAAATCGATAGTGTGTACAAAATCAAGTTCGAAATATTTGTTTGATATCCATGCAATTCATAGAAGGATAAATGTACATACCTTGACTTCTTATAGGTTCGACTCGTCAATACTCCCATTAATCTCAATTCTCTTCGCTGATTTTCAATAAATCTATTCACACTTCCTCGTCCTCTATACAATGCAGTCTATAAAATAGAGAGTATTAAATAATTTAAATAACTGATGAATAAGCTTACATAATCAATATTAGGAAAATTCTTGAATAAGTGATGGATAAAAGTCTCAATCATAGCATCGGTTGGTTTCTTAGAGCTGAATGAATGTAATGCTTTATGGAGCAGACTTGATTCATACCTATCTATCGACCTCATTATAGTAATTCCAATTACTTTATCCAACAATTTCCTATATTTGTGTGTCATCAGGTCACAATTATTGACAATATCCTCATATAATATAGATTGCCATTCGGAATGGCCACTGAGAAGATCTTCTAGTGTTTTATCTTTAAGGGAACTTGGAAGTTCGACCTTCTGAAAGATTGAATAGAAATGTGATCAGTATTACATTCATACCTGACGATGACTGGTGTGATTGTCGAGCATGTTCATCTTCCGTCGCTTGTAGTTGGGCTCTTTGCGACCAGAAGCAAGTTTGGTGGCAAGCTGAGCATCCATCAACTGGTTGTTGCTCTATAAGGTAAACAATGTAGGGGTTATATTGAGATGGCAATATGTATGTCCCCCCCCCTCCGATAAATATTGTTTTTTTTTCTAAAATAATAATAATTTGCAAAATAAAACTACAACAAATATTGATATTCGTATGGGCGTATAGAAAGTATGAGTGTATTACAAAAATTAGGATGCGATATTTGTGCATACCTGATTATTGAAGTGTTCAGCATGTGTATCGATATCATTCAATATACTATGAGACGAAGGTGATGATGATGAAGCCAAAGAGGGTGGGATGAGAACAGTTCTTGGCCGATTAGCCTGAACATGAACAAAGACATAATTGCAAAATGTTTAGAAAATGAGTCGCTAACAGATTCTGATCCATTTGTCTGTTGACGCCGCTGTTGTTGTTGAGCATGGTCTGTCAGCACTTCTCGCTTGATTCGAAAATCATCGTGACGCGGAAGATGCTCACTGTGTCCCTGATGTGTCATCATAGCAGGTTCGAGCCTGGTTTCTTGCTGAGCAGACGTCGATGTGCCAGCGGGAGAGCTCTGAATTGAAAATATTCTTCTTTTAATACAGAATGATAGTAGTTTTACATGCAATATTACAACAATTAAGAATTACTAGTATGAATAGAGGTATACATCAACTTAATCAAGCGTGAAATTATACACATAAGTAATGGGCAAGAAGACTCACACTTGGTAGACGGGGATACTGTGAAATTAAGTGCTCCCATGGTGAATCCGTAACCATTCTTTGTGTGGTATGGTGAGGCTGAAAATAAGTGAACCTTATGGAGGCAATGAATGCAAAATAGTTATGTTCAAATCATAACTTGATCACAGCTGTACTATACAAAATCTATGCAATGCTGCGAGCTTTCGGAAAAATAAGAATATACATCCTGCTTACATTGTTTCCCAGATAAGCTTCATATGGATGAAATCGATTGATGTTGTGACTACTTATACTTGTTGGGTGCGAGTCGAGCTGTAAACAAACAATTGAAAATAAATTGTAAAGAAATAATTTTTTTTAAATCTAAATCCGACAAACGCAAAAAACGATAAACAATTTGTTCAATCAATATGTGAATCTCGAGTTACTGTATTTGATCTCGAGTTACTGTATTTGTGCTTGGGCATGCAGGGTTACGGTATACTCACATGGAAACTGGCTGGGTTGTGGGGAAATCTGGTGATCGGAGTGGGGGGAGGAGTGTAGGCATAATCGCCGCCGACCTGTAAAAGAAAGAGATAGCACAAAAATAATGATAATATCCCACACTATAGATCAATCATGAAAACAATCAAAAATTAAGAAAAGAATGGCAAACTTACTTCGCTCGCTAGAGCATGCATCGCGTTAGCAACGGCCTCATATGGTTGATTAGAATCTTCCATTCTCCTCTCCGCCATTCAAAGACACTGGAACAAAGCATTGAATCACTGAGCGAAATCTAAATACTACCAAATCGAACGCAGAAATCAAAAAGATGCAAATTCAGTAAAAAAATTTAAAATTGCAAACAAAAGTGCAAACTCTAAATAAATATTAAAAATCATGTTCATCGTTGTAAGAGTTACCAATTTGCGACGCGCCTAGTTCGAAAATTTAATTTTCTTCGCGTTGATCGAGCGGAGACAAGTTTAGAATGTACGCTTATTGTTATTTTCTTTACGATGATAGTTCTTTAATTTCTCGTAATTCGACGTCGATTTTGCGTTCCTGGGTGCCTGCTTCTCGCCGCTGCATTTGTACCTTTTTGTTTTGTTTTTTTGTGATGCTGTTCAAGCCTAATTGTTTGCTCGTTCTACATTAATATCCTTGTTTTCATTCTCTATTTAATTTATTCCTAGGGTGCTCAATCTCCTTTTCTTGCTCTTTCGCATTGACGTTCACTCCCAGCGCAAAAACATTTAAAAGCTGAAATAGGAACTTTTCGCTTGCTCGTTTCATTATTTTATTTATTTAACTACTATTTGTACTTCAATTACTCTACATTTATTACTAGTGCTCACCTGAGTCCACCCGAACGTTTACAAACCGTTTGTTTACCTAACGGTTTACAAGCCGTTAGTTGTCAAAGGGTTATGGCTATGTGATGAGCGACTATCGATTTATATTAGATTTAGACTACGTTTGCCATGCGTAAGTTTAGTGTAATCGAGTTATGATTACTTCTGTTGTTGACATACTATTATTTACTATCTAGTGCTTATCGCACCGTTTATACAACTCAATCTTGAAACGAGAATCTCACGGGCTTGCTAATTCTGACGATGATGTTATCAATTTTGCAGATGAAGACGGACAGAGCGGCTGCTAGTTCTGCTCCTGCCGCGCCCGCTTCCGTCGACAAGCACAACCGAAAGCGGAAGAAGGGTAGACAGTCCCCGGGTGGATGATGTAAGTGATTATTTCTTTAATTATTTTTAGTCGAAATTAGTCTAAATTGTTAGTCTACAGTTAGTCTAAATCATAGGTGGGCACGCTGGGGGAAAGGCTGTGCGCAAACCGGGGAATTGTAAGGCAAGGCTATGCGCATGACTATTTTTTGTAGATTTGACTGGAAATTTTCCAATTTTTGCGAGGCAAAGCTATGCGCAAGGGAAGGCAAGGCTATGTGCAAAAAGAATTCGTTTTCACGCGCCCACCTATGGTCTAAATTGTAAAGGAGCGTGGTACTGTAGAGTAGTTGCTGAGTGATTGTATGAATGGTGAAGGTTATCTGGCGTCCTTTGTAGACACCGTCGGAGAATGGCGATGAGCAAGAGATGCAAGAGCCTTCTGAAGACGATGACGACGATGATCCGGTAAGACACAGTCAATCGATATTGGGTTTGTCGCACAGCCAATACATACGAAAGTTGTGTCTTGTGATGTCCTAGGTCTTTTTCACTTACCACTGATCTCAAGCACACGGGTAGCGAACATTCTAGACCGCAATAATTTGTGTGTTACAGGCAGAGCAGAGCAGTGATGATGATGATGAAGAAGATGTGGCGACAACGAGAAATGGAAGGTGAGTACCGTATAGACACAATTGATTCGATAATGGATTACGGTAGCTGCCAGTAGTAGGTCCGTTACGATTACTGTACAAAATCATACTCCGTGGCATACTAGCTAAGCAATTGTTACTACTATGCGGTTACGGTAGTTCTGAATCTTAGATTCTGGTCACACCAGATCCGTACATACATGGGCGGGGTACCTGGAGCTCGACTCTACAGGGGGGCATCCGAACGAAAAATGGTTAATTTTACTGGGGGCCTTCCCTTTTTTCAAAAATTTTGCCTAAACGTCATTGTTTACAGGAGGGCATTCCTCAAATTTTCGAAAAGCCTTAATTTTACAGGGGGCATCCCGATGTCGGCGACCATGTAGGGTTCCGTAGCTGAATTGTAGATTCTGGTAATTGTTGTTAGGATGATCAATCGATATTTTGTGGTATACCATATCTGAATAATCAATAACATTCAACCCTAGGGTTATTTAAAGATCTATCGGAAAACTTATCATTCCCTGCAGACGTAAGTCGCTCGACGATGATGGTGACGCCGACTTTGAGGAGGAGGCGTCGGCACGTATGCGAATGAGGACGAATACTGATGAGGATTGGTGAGTAAATCAATCGATTTATGAATCGATATGTTATTACGTGCTTGAGAAGGACAGTACGTTCGTGTACGAAGCGTTTGGGAGATTTTATCAGTACTATCACTCGATGCGTGAGAATTAGTTATTTTTTAACCTATTCCGAAGAAAGATTGTTGCTCTTGCAATGCTTAATTGTCTGGCTCCTGAAACTTTGAAACAAAAAGTGTCGGGTTTTCTTCCTTGCCTGAAGAATGCTAGAGACATCGATGCCGCGCTTATTTACTATATATCTTCTATGCTTTCAAACCGTATAATGATACACAACACCAATTACTCTACTCTGTAAATATTGATTGAATATGCAAGTGGTTTACAGTTTCGAGATTCCGATACGCGATGCCAACCTCATCGATGCCAATCGATGCCGACCCTGATTGATTGATTCTATGAATATGAATGTTTTCCAGTGGTGTGATTCCCGAACCTTCCCACGTCCTCTACCGTCTGTACTGTCGAAGCCAAGTGTGGCGTGCGACGAGTTTTGCCGCCGTGCGCCGACGCACCTGTGGTACGAATGATTGATCTTTGGTCTCTAACTTTTAGCTGGATGTACAAAGTGTTTGAATATTATATACGTATTGGATATTTATTTCGGATACTGATAGAATGATCATAAAATCTCCTACCTTTTTTTGGATTTAGAACAGTTTGTGTTAGATAGCTATGAGGGTAAGCAGTAAGCACACCGACTGTACTGTACCGTACTGTAATGTACGACTGTACTGTACCGACTGTGACCATCGCAGTAGAATACGGCTATTGTATCTTTGCCGAGTCATGATCTTTATATTGGCAAATGGCGAATCGGTGCTAAAAAATATTTTATATTTGTAGTGTAGTAATAGTTGACAGTTGTAGTTGTAGCGCTAGGTACGGTATCGTTGTTCATTTGGTAATTGGTCTTTGATCTTTGATTGTTCATAGTGCGCTGACGCTGGGTTGCGTTGCTTGTTTTTGATTGACGTGTGTAGAAAATCAGCAGTTTTGAATGATTGAATCTATTGATATTGATTTATTATTGAATATATTGAGAATCGTATGTAATATTGTTATATCTTATGCTATATTGAGCAATGGGTCTTGTAGTGTACAATGTTTGAAGCACTTTAATTTCCTTCCAATTCAACTTGGTGACCAAGTTTTGTTCAGAATTATCTTTAGAGTTTGTATCTTTCACTTGCTAATGAACAATCGTAATATTTAAGTGAAACGACAATGAATAGTGAAAATTGGTACTACACAAAGATTAAAATATAGAATAATGACATGATACATAATTAAGAGATAATAAAGTGACGAAGAGGAACGAGGAAGATGTTGGGATCATCAGTCTCATACATGTCGAATGGAGCATATGCTGCTAGAGATTCACAAGGTACGGCTTCATACTGTAATTAATTTGAATAATTAGATTTAATTAAATTATTAAATTAATTGCTTTAAAAATTAGCATGATCATACCTCATTGGTTTTCTTAATCGAATATAGTCCTAATTCTTCATCGTACGGTAGGGTCTCAAATAAACGAACAACGAAAGTTGGATCCTCTCCACTAATTATACAATTTAGTTGTCCGAATCTTGGAAGTGATGAATGTGAGGGAATAGCTAGACAATCAAAGGTATGATACGATGTTCCATTAATCAGACAGTCCTTCATTATGGTCATGGGAGTGCTTGAAGGAATCGAATCTATGATATTGAATTCTTCTAACGACTCTGGCTGATAGTTCAACAGAGTGGTGCCGGGGACATATTGATTAATTGGTTCTTTCTTATCTATACTCATCATGGTTTGAAATCTAGAGAACATTGTGTAGGGTAGATTCTTCATGTTCTGGTTGAGACTAGCATAGCGTTTGACCACGGAACATAGTTGTTCCGAGGACATTGACCAATAATTAATGAGGGGCCCGACCATTCGAATAATGGTACCATAGTGAATCATTTCGTGTGATTTGATTGTGTGGATAGACGAACGAGAGCGTTTTTTAGCTGGTTGATGTCCATCTCCGTTAGATGAGTACAGCTAAAATAATTAAATTAATAATAACAATAAATAAAAATATTTATTGAATTCGTATTTTATACTTTGATTGCTCCTTTGAGATATTCCTTGATCATTTCCTCCAATATGTCCACGTCCGATGGTCGAAGAGATGGAGCGATCAGGTATTCAACTATTCTACGGTAGAGAACAAAATGCTTCCACTGATCGCACTTCTTATCATTAATAGATTTATGAAGAAGAATTGGGAAAAGTCTCAACAATGTCCTTTAATATTATTATTATTTCGTACTAATACAGCAATATGAATGTCCAACCTCATCTGTGACGCTCTCTGTGATAGAGTATTAGAGAGATTATCGGGGATTGGATTGGGCTTATCTCTTTTGTCATTTCTTCCGTACGGGTAGTTTGCTATCTGTGAGTTTATTAGATCGATACTGATAGGAGTGGAATTGACGAAATATTTGATTATTCGAGTGACCTGAAGAATATTTAATCTATAGTTGTTTTTGTCGTAGAGTACGGTAATACGGTAAAGTGTTACGGTACTCTTCCACAACTCACCGCTCTTCTCGCTTCACCTTCGAATACTGAATGCATAATGTCCGGTATAGCGTGCGTTACCGGACTGAAGAATTCAAGATCGTTCAATGGGGTAACGCATCTTTAATTGGCTCATTATATAAAATGCGATTTTGCAAGTGTAACGTACCGTACACCTTGAATCTCTTCTGTTCCATCTACCATAAGAGCAGCTACGGTATCATTGTAGTGTTTCTCATCGCGAATCACAACAGATGAGAGATCGAAGTGCTTGTCGAACTCTCCGTAGTCCGTGAGACAATACCTGTAATCATCGGTGGAATAGCTACGTTACACTTTTTTTTAATTTTTGAATAAAATTTTTTTCGAAATTGTTAAAATAGGTGATCTTATATTGTGTTGCTCGAAAGAACTGGTCAGAAATATGTATTCAAATGTTTGAATTAATGCTTTGGGAAGTTCTGGGTTACTGTAGTGTTATCCGTTGTGTGGCGACGTATCCTAATTACAGTACTCTAATTCGGAACACATTGTTTATGGTTTTGTCCTTATGAGAGCATTTGTATGTAATAAGATTTATATATTTCGAATCGGAATTTGAAGTTCTTAAATATAATTTTTTTTCGTTTACGGATCCCTTTAACGGTCCACAAAAACTTACAAGCAGTGTTGACCAGAGTTGAATGTACGACGAAATCCCAATTGCTCATGTTGTGCCTTCTTATCACCAGTCCATAGGATGAGCTTAGGGCGGAAAGTTATTGATTTTCCCGTTCCGTCCTGTACAGTAATCCCTACTTTCTCTAGTTGTTTCAGTTCAGCAACTAATCCTTCCAGGACCGGCCTGTGGTTATTGGCGGCAAGATCGGATGTGTGGCCTATTGCGTAGATGGAGTGGAATCTGCGGGCAGTCGATAATTCGAGAGGCAGGGAACCTATCCGGACACTGTAGATCGATAATTCGTACGGATGGGAGTTGGGTGAGAGTCCGTTCGTTGGTGTCATGTCATCATTCCATAAAACGAGATTGAGTGGGCGCTCGTTTTGTGGTAGGGTAGCGAGAGCGTCTGCATACAGGGTACCGTCGATGAGTGTGGACATAACATCCTTATTGGGTTTCCTGTCAATAAGGCATTTGAGAATAGCTTCATGCTTCAACTGTTCTCTGATTGATTCCTCTAATTTCTTCACATAGAAGCGACACGACTTTGTCACTCGAATAGGCTCATTGAGCTTATTTCTATGGGTCTCTTCGTATTCTCCGAATACTCTCTCCAATGGTTGATTGAAGTCTGTCTCCATTTCCAATGCCTTCTGCCTCATGTAATGAGACTGGACATCGTCAAACAAATCGATAATCTCAGATCTCCTTTCTTCAGGTACTTCGATTGCTCGTTGAACAATGACACTGAACGACTTCACTACATGGTCAACAACTTGACGAGCAACGGTCGCCCTCATCATGTACAATACCACCTCGTGGAGAAGTTCTTTCGTGGAGGTCAGTGGATCAATAATCGGTTCTTGATTAGGTGGATCGGGATCAGGCGGGTTGAGTGACAACGAAGACATTCGCTGTATCGTACTGGGTGTGGTGGGAGGAGTAGTATTGTTGCACTGATCCACTTCTTCTGAAAAAAAAAGAAATTATCAGAATTTGTAAAATAATGTCAATATTCATATTGTTTGTTACAGTACTTGATTTTCATATTTCTTTTTTTATTCTAGATTTTAATAATAACTATTTTGCATATATTATTTGGCACTATTGTTGTGGACGTTCAACGGTATTTATACGATTGGGGATTACTGTAGCCGTGTACTCCCTCAACATTTATCGTGGTACCTCTCCAGCATTGTAACTACGAGCATTTCTGGGGAAAAATACAAATATTCATATTATACTTATAGAGTGATCTAACAAGCATGCAAGTGCAATTTGTGACTGTTCTCGATGCAAATTAGGCACGTTACATATGGGTTACTGTAGGATACCGTATGTAATCATGTTGAAGTCACTAGAGTCAATCGTATAGTGTTCTGTAAATAAAACTCTAAGCAAGCTACATAACTCCGTAATCAATGAAATTAAGTTGGCTCTTTCTCAATTATTTTACCATGTAATACATAATGTATGCAAGAAACTGATCTGTTCAAATATATTGTCCATGATCATCTCACCTATTAATCACATATATTTAAGTGAAATATATTTGTACAGGTCCGAGTACGAATCTGATCACTCGAATCTTATCGGCTCTATGTTATGGCTGTGTGATGAATGGAAAAGAAGCAGAGAAACGAGACCAGAGCGCTCATCTCGTACCTATAGAAGGGATAGGTACGGTAGTATGGTAGATCATGGGATACGGTATGGTATGCGGATTACGATAGACTATGGGTACGGTAGGTTGTGATGATGATGGTTGGGTTGAGTATCGTACGATAGCCTCTGATGATTATGGTAGATCCGTGGATACGGTAGGGTATGGTGATAACTGTATACATAGGTTGGGCGCGTTGTTTTTAGCTAACAGCCTTGCTCCCCCAAGGTCTGGCCTTTCGCATATCATTGCCTCGCAAAAATTAGAAAATTTCCGGTAGGTCTACTAAAAAATTTATACGCACAGGCTTGCCTCCCTTTTCCCTTATTTACGTTCAACATTCCACTTATGATTGTATATGTGTAATGTAGGCGACAGTGATTTATCGATTTATTCATTCGCAGAGCACTTTCAAATTGGCTGATCCATCGATTAGTTGGTCTCTTATCTCCTACAGAGCCTCTCGTCTGGTGGTGATGGAGCCGGACCCTGGCCTCAAGGCCTCCGCCCTCCGCGCCCGCGGAGCGCTCGAGACTACCGACTCGTGAGTTGATCTTTGATCTTTTGTTACCTTGTAACCCATATCTTGACAAATTTTGGTATAGAACGTGATATGGTTGGACACAGTCGTGCTGCTCTAAATCTGTTGTTCTTTTGTTTTTGATCTCTAAATCTATTGATCTTTAGTCTTTGATCTCTAATCCTCTCATCGATTGTCTTCTATTCAGGTGTGCTGGCTGCACGCACTCGTGCAAGAGCGTCTGCGATACGCCCCTCTCGGATGGGCGCACGCCTACAAGTTCTCTGATGCCGATCTGAGGTATGATACAAGTTTGACTTGAATCAATGATCTTTGATCTTTGGTACTTGATCCTTCATCATCTTTGGTCTTGGTTAGTCAGCCTAGTTTGTCGACTTATTTGTGTTTATGATCATTACAACCTATAGGAGTAGTGAATAATTTGTGTGTTAGAGACCTAAATCAAGTCTTAGTCTTGACCAATTCAGTGTTTATTCAAAGTCGCCTGCGACACTCGACACGGCGGTGGACGCCGTGGCGCAGGGTCGTGCCAACCTGGCGCCCGATCGTCTGCCCTGGATGACGCTGCTCACGCTCTTCTCCCAGTGCATCTACGGTGGCAAGATTGACAATCACTTTGATCAGGTATGGTAGTGGTTCAATCTTGTCAGATTCATGATCGCGCGCGGTTCAATCGGGTCAGATTCGTTACTTACACAATCATAATTGCAGACTCTTCTCGACTGCATGCTGCAGCAGATCTTCACGTCCAAGTCGTTCGAACCCGAGCACAAACTCATCGTGCGATATGATGGAGGCACTCAGGGTAGAATATTGATTTATTGATTTTGGGGTTTTATTGATTGATTTATCAATTTATTTATTTATTGATTTGTCATTTCCCCGTCTTCCTGACTACAATTTGATGGTTCTCAGGTGCCGGATGCCTCTCGTTGTGACGTCCTACTCGACTGGGCGGAGAAGATCCACTCGGCCCAGCTGCCCTCGTGGCTCGGACCAACAACGCCGAGAAGGTGCTGCTGCAGCAGAGATTCGACAAGCTCCTCAGAAACATGCTTGCGGTGAGTATATTTTGTGTAATACCTAAATTTTCTCAATATAAACTGGTCATGGAAATTCATTGAGAAGTCGCAAACAGAATAAGTTCTACAAGATTGTACTACTTTTTGCACGCGAAAAATTTTCCTTTTATCCCGCTGTTCATTGTTATTTCATCATTATGTATAATATATTTCATTCTTTTGACTATCTTTGACCCTCAATCGTTTTTAGGTAGCAGACGACGAGCTCGCCTTCTCCGTAGTAGCCGAGGGCGACGGAGCCGCGGTGAAACCCCAATGGATGGCCCAATTGATCGATCTGGCTGATCTGTGGTTGAAGACCCTGCCGAAGGCGCTCACGAGAATGAAGCGAACCGTGGAGAACATCAAGGATCCACTCTTCAGATTCTTCGAACGAGAGGTACGGTAGCGTACTGTAGAGACTGACTACTGTAGGGATACTGTGATTGTCGTAGCGATATTAATTATAGCATCCGTTTATCGAAATTTGCCTAGATGTTTTGAGTATTGAAAATTTTGTTTTGGTGTATAATTGTAATTGGGTAACCTTGATTCACCTGTACATTTCACGTCTCGGACATATTGTATGTATTGTTGTTTCGTGTTTCATGCAATGGTTCATACAAGACCTCATTTGTGCTAATTAAATAATAATTTAAAAAAAATTAATTGCCTATCTTTGTCCAGGTTAACCTGGGCGCGAATCTGATCACTCGAATCCGGGCGGATCTCCTCGATGTAATGGCGGTGTGTCGAGTGAAGAAGAAGCAGAGCAACGAGACACGAGCGCTCATCTCATGCCTACAGAAGGGACAGGTACGGTAGTGGGGTTGATCATGGGATACGGTAGTGGTATGGTCGTTACGGTAGACTGTGGGTACGGTAGGTTGTGATGATAACGATTGATTATGGGTACGGTACGGTATCGTACCATAGCCTACGATTATTGCGGTAGATTCTGGGATACGGTAGTGCATGGTGATTACGGTGTATGGGTACTGTAGGCGATTGATTTGCCTTGTGAAATAGTTGATGACGACAGTGATTTCGGCAAACCGGCAACGCCTTGCCGCACTGCCCTGCTGAAAACCGCTCATCCCCTCATCTAGTGTCATCACTTGAGATGAATAAATTAAATTATATTAATGTATTGCTTTCAGAATGGAGAAGGGTCGGGTCGAGGACTGTCGCCCATATCATCCACCTCGTCGCTACTATCGCTCGAGAGACAGAGTGGACAGCAGGTGCGCCGGAGAAGGGCGCAGAGAGGTGTGCCGTATTCGTGTACTCTACTGGTGTAACTTTCACATGTAGTGTTGGTGCTTAATGGTTGTATACTTGTTGTGCTTTAGTAAGATAACTCTGGTTTTCGCGTAACCTACAGCTGAAACTACGTTCATAGGTCGAATAGCTAGGTTATCGGTTTTCAAAATCCGGTCAGGTTTTTCGATTGTTGGAAAATTTGGCTCAAAATCCGGTCAGGTTTTTCGATTTTTGTGAAATGATGGATCAAAATCCGGTCAGGTTTTTTGATTTTTGTGAAATTTTGGAACAACATCCGGTCAGGCTTGGTACTTTGTAACATACTTTTCGACCTATGACTACGTTCCGTGTTTGTGCATTCTGATGATGGATCTATGTTCCGTATTCGTGTACTCTACGGCTGTAACTCTTGTCCAATTCAGAGGAGTGGGACGGGTGGTCGGAGTCGCGCTCGGCGCCCATGCACGCCAACGAGAAGATAGCGCAGGAGAGGGAAGAGGAGGATGAGAAGAAGAGGAATGAGAGGAGGATGGTGGAGGATGTTGGAGCGGAGGAGGTATGTGAAAACGAGCTATATGAATAGAGCACAGCAGGGAATGAGGAACTAGGAGATCCCCCAGTCTCGTAGATCTTGGCGGAGAATCTGCGGGGCTGTGTAGTAAGATTCTACAGTATGCTACAGTATACCAATTTTGCACCATATCGTTCGCGATTTTTTTGTACTTTTATCGCGCATAAGTGTTACAGTGAATGATCAATAGTGCTATTATATTAGAATAAGTGACACTGAGGTGCCCTATCACTCTAAAATATTCTAGCAATAAGTACCCCGTTCAACATTGTATATGAAGTGTGGGCGAATATTTAGCTGTGAGTCTAGAAAACTATTGAACTTTTCTGTGCCATTGCATGTTAGCATATTACTGAGTGATGATCATTTACAGAAAGAACGTGAAAGTCAACAAGGTGGACGATGGATGTTAGGCGGCGATCGTGGAGGAGGAATACGGTACGAAGGTACGCTAGATATGACCAACCTACTGTATTACTCATTCTTCATTGCAGAGGGGGCTACTGTACCTCCTCTGTATGTGGAACAGATACATTATGATGACTTATGACGGGCTTTGGCTCATTAACTTTTGAATTATGTATTTAATGTGAAATAGTGGTCCACTTAAAGGGACCGGGAAACGAAAAACAAGTTGATCTTATGTAAAAGAGCTTGAAATTCTTTTTCGAAATATATAAATCTTATATCATAAGAATTCTCTGGTAAGGAGAACGGCGCAGTTAAAAAAACTACAGTCTGCTCCAGATAGCGGAAGCCTTTTCCTAATTGCCACACCAACTCTTTGGATACGACTTGAAATTGAATATTTTGATGATAATTCTATGCGCAGTGGGGAATTATGAGGAATAAAACTCAATAATGGGCTATTTTGAGCTTTTCGATGGAGTTAGCATACTGTAGTTCGGAAACCTCGCCCGTGGTGTGGAGCAGGCTACAGTAATCTAACTTCTTACCAGAGCGTCTTTTCAAACTTTCAAATACATATTTCTGAATAGTTCTTTGAGCTTATCAACATGAGATCAACTATTTTAACTATTTCCAATCGAAATGTTCGGATGCCAGCTGCCTTTAACTATTCGCATGTTACAGAACCGTAATGACGGAACCGCGGTAAGGAGAATACCATGGTCAATGGAGGGCGTTGTGGATATAGTAAATGACAGACAGGTACGTGGGGTAGTTTGGATTTCATTTGAAGGATGATAAGGGTATTTCTCTATTATATCCGTCAATTATGTCTTCGTGTTCAAGGAAGAATATTTTGCCATGTACGAGTATTACAACAAAAAGCAGTTCACATTCACTTTTCGCAGTATTATAATGAAAAATGAAATCACCATCAATCCTTCTGATCTTTTCGTGTTCCTTGTCAAAATGCCTCCTCCAATTACGTAGTCCCTTGAACACCGGAGCCGTCAAACAAACATAACATACAACCTAAATTAATTTTGCTTTCCAAAAAAATTAATAAAATAAAGCTATGTTATTCTATTGTAATGTATATACTTCCTCATCTTCAGCTCCTTCATGAAACGTTCTAAAGTGACCACGTCTCGTTCTTTCCCCTTCAAGATCCATACGACATGCACGATACGGACAGCGAATCGGATTCATACCTTTATCTATTGCACAATTTATTTACGTGAATAAAATATTAAGCAATCAATACATGTAAATGATGAACGAACACAATAAGATAATTACGATAGAAATCGTTACATATAAACATATAGACAACAATAAATAATGTAATTAGTCAAAGGTTAAGTAGAAACGACCATCCTTCAACGACGAAATCAATCGATATGTCTCTCTAGACATAGACAAAATACAATGCCTTATATGTAAGGGAATTTTTTAAGGGAATAATTCCCTAGTAAACATTCCCTTACATATAAGGCATTCTCGATAGACCAGGGAAATATTCCCTAAGGGAATTGTAGGCGGAAAAATTCCCTAAGGGAATTTTCTGTGAGTGTATAAATCTCTGCCTACTCTCAGAAGATGCATTAAATAACGCATCTATTTCCTTCGTAAAAACACGATAATCTTCCATCAATAGCTCATTATTACTCTCCCTGACCAAAGTCGGGTCTTCACTACAAACTTGGTCGAATGGCATTCTCAACTAATAACAACACTTCAATAACTTCACACCTCAACAACTTAACGTCTTCTCTCCTTTAATCCTCAATACCTTAGCACCTCAATACCTCAACACCACTACGCCGTAACACTCCAAGTCCACAAATGAAGAACTTACACCTCAAGACCTTAGCACCTCAAGGTCACTACTCCAGACCTTAGTATCCCAATACCACGTTAACCAAACGGGTTCACTATCAATCGTCCGGACAACCAGCTGGTTAGGCTAGCGCAGCGGTACGACGATACACACACAATAATCCGTAACACACAACCACGTTAACCAAACGGGTACAATATCAATCGTCCGGACAACCAGCTGGTTAGGCTAGCGCAGCAGTACGATGATAGTTACAAATGATCTCAAGACCTCACGAGTCTCGATGCTTAGCACACAAGGGTCGGTTCGGCCCCCATGTAAGGATTTACAATAGCCGGGTTCTTCAACTTGTGGGTAAGCACCAAGACTTGAGATCAAATATCAATCCTTTATCTCCAACTCAACCTACAAAATACAATTCAAAAGGCGAAGACACTCACGCGGTACGACCGCCAACTACTCTGGGAGACTATCAAAAGGCGAAGGAGAGAGGAGAAGAGAGGCCGAGAGCGGGGAGAGAACAACCGCGTGGAGAGAATGACCTAATAATAATGGCGTAATGCCTCTATTTATATGCAATCCTAATTAAATTAAAAGACAAAGCAAAACTACATTCTAAACTAATTCTAAAATAACTCTAAAGGTGGAGAAAGGGGGTTAGCGGTCGAAAGGCGAATAGGGGATAGGGGAGGCGGTTAGCCTGGGAATAGGGTACATCCCTAACATATACTTGCAAATGAAGATGTGTAATAAAGTCAAGGAAACTCAGCTATGGGATTTTAACAACTGAAGAAGAATGATAGGGTTTTCTCGTGATATGCACGAGTTGATTATTATAGAATTAAAACTGTCCGGACAATACAAATTCCGCTCATTGCCTCGCAATAGTCTGGCCCTGCCCACTTAAGACTTATTTAGGACTCAATGATTTGATATCAACATAAAAATGTTTCAAAGAACATCAATTTTATTCATAATGTCTCTCTTTCAATACAGTGAAGTTTGGGCAATGGAGTCTATCTTCCTTTCACTCTCATTTGTGTCTCCCAAGCGAAACTATTCAACATAACAAATGAAATGCAAGAAAGAACATAAAGAAGATATTTTTATACGATTGACTTTCCCCCCATTCCAAAGCAAAAGAATAAATCAAACTATCCAACCATAAAGCCCTGAACAATATTTGAATAGTGCTAAAAGAAGTCTGCTTACGCATTAACACCAGAGACACTCTTGTGGTGCAAGCCATTACTGTAAAATATAACTTAGAAAAGTCTGCTCGCGCACTAACTCCAGAAATACTCTTGTGGTACGAGCCGTTACTGTAATTTATGTCTTAGAAATTAAGTGGTAATCCGGATCTCGGTGCTGGCCTTTATTTTTACAATACATCATACGTCTGAAAGCACCAGCCTGCATAAATCGATTGTACTGATAAGTCTTTAGAGAGTAAAGAGCTTTTGGTGTTTTCGGAAACTACAAATGATTAATATGAGGCCGCTTGTGTAAGAACCGACCAAGTGCCGGCACAGTGAAAAAATTAAATTTTGGGGATCGGGGTTCTCAAGGGTGCTGAAAACGATGGTCATGTTCATTTTTCACCTAAAGCCACCGTTGAGGCCAGATGACGTCGCGTTGAAATCGCGTTTTCAGTCATTTCTGTTCAACCGGTAGTACTAAAATTTGCAGACTTTGCACCCAGGGGCAGAATTTGATGACGATCACGCCTGTCTAATTCATTTTTCATGAAAAAGTTTCCGAAATTATCAAAATTCGAATTACTCTCAATGGCCATAGTATGCGAGTGAGATACATAGATCGGACCGTAATGACTTCAGGATCTCATAGAAAAAATTTCAGCCAATTTGGAGAAGGTACTTTTGAGATAATCAACTTTAAGTGCAGTCAGATTGACGCTGAAAGAGAGGTAATACCGTCATTTGATCTACCTCCTTGACTCTCTTCCCCCGATCGATAGGCACCCACGATCGATAAGACAGGCGGTCTCTTTCCTCTACTACATACTCTATCGTCTCACAGATGAATTGAGGGACTCCTGTTATGAGCATTGTGTGGGTAGAAGTTAAAATAGCATTAACAATTTATCGTTGTTGTAGAGTTAAGAAAGAACAGTCATAAAACAACTATTCAGATCAGAATGATAACAAAAAATCATGAAAGCCTCGACAAAACTACTACTCCTCTTCACTATAAATCTCTTCATAAAGATCGTTGACGGTGTTCATCATCGATGTGAACTCGTCGACTTCTTCATCTGAACTAATCTCATAGTAGGTCTTATCCATTCCCTCTCTTCTGAATACGAAGTACTCTTGATGACTTTGACTTCTGTAAAGGCGGAGAAGATGATCAATCACAATCTTTATTCATACCTCTTTCGCATCAATTGTATTCTCAGCTGGTTCATCAACAATTGGAGTGATGGGAGGAGTACACGTAGGTGATGCAGATGCAAAGGTTTTTTCACATCGATGATGAACACCGTCCACGATCATTATGAAGAGATTTATAGTGAAGAGGAGTAGTAGTTTTGTCGAGGCTTTCATGCTTTTTTGTTATCATTCTGATCTGAATAGTTGTTTTATGACTGTTCTTTCTTAACTCTACAACAACGATAAATTGTTAATGCTATTTTAACTTCTACCCACACAATGCTCATAACAGGAGTCCCTCAATTCATCTGCGAGACGATAGAGCATGTAGTAGAGGAAAGAGACCGCCTGTCTTATCGATCGTGGGTGCCTATCGATCGGGGGAAGAGAGTCAAGGAGGTAGATCAAATGACGGTATTACCTCTATTTCAACGTCAATCTGACTGCACTTAAAGTTGATTATCTCAAAAGTACCTTCTCCAAATTGGCTGAAATTTTTTCTATGAGATCCTGAAGTCATTACGGTCCGATCTATGTATCTCACTCGCATACTATGGCCATTGAGAGTAATTCGAATTTTGAAAATTTCGGAAACTTTTTCATGAAAAATGAATTAGACAGGCGTGATCGTCATCAAATTCTGCCCCTGTGTGCAAAGTCTGCAAATTTTAGTACAACCGGTTGAGCAGAAATGACTGAAAACGCGATTTCAACGCGACGTCATCTGGCCTCAACGGTGGCTTTAGGTGAAAAATGAACATGACCATCGTCATCAGCACCCTTGAGAACCCCGATCCCCAAAATATAATTTTTTCACTGTGCCAGATTTCACATATTTTAGTCGACTCTTACGCAAACGGCCTCATATATGGATTGTCACTGGCAGGAAATTACTAGCTCTGTTCTTCTCTGCATGAATAACACTACTGAATAAACTATGAGTGAAACTATTAGGAAAACACCCCACAGATACTACAATGAATGACTTCATGTCATGAAATATGAAGAGATGCTCACAGCAGTTCCAAATTCCTTTTTTTAATGCCCTATAAATGAAAGCTGTTATGGTCGAACTTGGCAACACACGTCATCTCGTTACTAATATAATATTTTTGGATACTTCAATACAATCTTGTAAAGTATACTGCAGACAACTCTACAAAACTAATAAACATATCATTTGGAGCTCAAATATTACTACATTGCGGTATAAATGAAGATTCTTATGAAATAAGAGTGAAAATATGATGCTCATTTGAAAAAGAACTGAACTGTCAATTTGTATTGTACATGGCTAACAATAAGACAAACACTAGTATTTTCATTAAAGTGAATGTTTCAGATCAATGATAGAAACAAAGTCAATTCAACAATGTACCAATCAAGAAAGCAAGCGCTATCAACGTTTAAAAAGTGCAATAGGTCTGTACACATTTATTCATCGCAACTATCGAAGCTGATCGACTAGACATTACAATAGACGATTCATATTACAATATTTAGATATTTAGATATAGAACAATGTCGTTTTCATTCGGAAGATAACAATACCCTTCGGTCATTCCACTTAATGAAATTACATTCGATCTAAAGAAAAGTCTTTAACTAGAAATTGACGATCTCGCCATACCCATTCTGTTGCTTTATAATATGAGCTGTTGAATGGTGGTTCATACACTTTGAAAAAACGTAAATTCGCTCGTTTCAAGCACTATCTAAGGTGGTCTGTCTTCTTCTCACTACACAATTTCCTTGAAGTAACATTGCTCGAGTGGTTACCCATAGGGTGGCAAAAATGATTCATGATTATTCGTCCACTTTAGCGGTCTAGAGTGAGTATTCACGGGAGAGGCATTTACGACCGCTCTCTCGGCGAATGAGTTGTTAGAAGAGAGGTCAATACGAATGAGTCAAAGAAAGCGAGTCGAGTGCGAGTCAGACCGCTTTCTCAGCCCTCCTTTCGCCAAATTTTCTTGACTCACTTCGACTCGCAAAAAAGCGAATATTCGCAGGGGAGACCGGTCAACTGTCACTTGGAATGAATAATCGCAAGGAAAGTGATCCACTCATTTTAGGCCATAGAAATGAATATTCATGAGTCATTTTCGCCACCCTAGTTACCCACACTCAGAGAATTATATTTTTTCATTATCGCCACCAACCTTCACTCTGGCGTGTAGATTGTGAGGTACGAATACAAACTAGTTATTATGGAGTGGATGATAATACATAAACATATTGATGAATGCTATGAAAGAGAAATGATTGATCAAAATCACATGACTCGCAGCGTACAATGAAATACGGATAAACATCCTGACCTATGAGCTATGCTGTGAAATGCCAATATAGTAGTAGAGGTGTGCAGGTGTCTTGATCCTGTGTGTAATGGGGTTATGTGCCTGTACACCTGATATTCAGGAAAATACCATTATTACTAAAGCATCGAATATATGTAAATTGCATGGAGCTTAACTGTACAACGTAAAGAGTTATTCCACCCACTGTCATTCAAGAATACCGCATGCCGCAATGTTGCATTGCATTGTGAGTACTTACCTTTGAGAGTTCAAAATGAAACGTACTTCTTAATACCTAACTTTAATAATAAATTTATTTATTGTACGGTTTCAGGCTGATCTTGGGTTGTGTATGACCGCTTCTCATTGTCACTGCGCTGTTGGGTGTATGGGGAGATGGGGGAAGAGTCGCAGGGAAGGCTTCAAAGGAAATAATAATATAGTTGGAATAATAGTTGAAAACAGGATTCTAAGTTCACCTGGTATAAAATGGGTATATGTTGAACCTGAACAGATCATTCAGAGTGTCAAACTTACAATTCAGGTCTTCGACAGTAATAAAAAGGGCACAAATGCAGATGTTATGACTTTATTACCAAAGATTAGACTATTCCCAAATTACGTAGAGCTTATATGTCTATTACATAGGTATATTACATCTAATGACATCAAAAATCTTGTACGTATTGATGTTGTTGTTCTCTTTTTATAGATATTTCTACCTTGGAAATGTTTAGGTCGTTCAATAGGTTGTGTATGACCGCTGAAATTGCATAACTTAGCGCATGAGGCAATGGACAAAGGTCGTAAAGAAAGGGTTCAATAAAAATGATAGCTGAAAAAATCAGGCCTGTTATGAAATAGAGGTGTATTGAATATGGTTAGATCACAATACAGCAGGTCAGGGGATGGACTATTTATACTTCTTTATGAAATAGAGGTGTATTGAATATGGTTAGATCACAATACAGCAGGTCAGGGGATGGACTATTTATACTTCTTTATGAAATAGAGGTGTATTGAATATGGTTAGATCACAATACAGCAGGTCAGGGGATGGACTATTTATACTTCTTTATGAAATAGAGGTGTATTGAATATGGTTAGATCACAATACAGCAGGTCAGGGGATGGACTATTTATACTTCTTTATGAAATAGAGGTGTATTGAATATGGTTAGATCACAATACAGCAGGTCAGGGGATGGACTATTTATACTTCTTTATGAAATAGAGGTGTATTGAATATGGTTAGATCACAATACAGCAGGTCAGGGGATGGACTATTTATACTTCTTTATGAAATAGAGGTGTATTGAATATGGTTAGATCACAATACAGCAGATCAGGGGATGGACTATTTATACTTCTTTATGAAATAGAGGTGTATTGAATATGGTTAGATCACAATACAGCAGGTCAGGGGATGGACTATTTATACTTCTTTATGAAATAGAGGTGTATTGAATATGGTTAGATCACAATACAGCAGGTCAGGGGATGGACTATTTATACTTCTTTATGAAATAGAGGTGTATTGAATATGGTTAGATCACAATACAGCAGGTCAGGGGATGGACTATTTATACTTCTTTATGAAATAGAGGTGTATTGAATATGGTTAGATCACAATACAGCAGATCAGGGGATGGACTATTTATACTTCTTTATTCAGTGAGTGAAAGCTAACAATATTGTATTTCGACAGGAATTCATAAATGCACAAATCCAAATGCTTACGTTCATTTGGAATGAACGAGTGAGTAAATACAGTGTAATTCGTTAGACTATCTAAAGGGGAATGACACACATTTTCAACTGCTTTCACATTAAATCAGCTAGAAATTAGACTTTCTAATATCCTATCCATTGCTTCATATGCTAATACTGGTCGCTCAATCATTACGGATTCGATGTACTGTCAAAAAAAGATATTTCCGTGAAAATCAACAATCATTGTTTTGAGGCCCTGGGTAAAGATGTCTACTAGTTGATTAATGCAGGCTTCAGAGCTTCTTCTCTATTAATTATTCTCTGTTAAAGGAGTATAATGCATTTATTACATGAAAATTGTCGTGAAGTACAATGGAGAATCAAGAGAGTCGAGTATGCAAATCGGACATTCACTCTCTACATGCCTGAAAAGATGTACTTTCAATGCGCATAGCAAGCTTCAAGCATATCATGAATCAATATCTAATATGTCTTTCGATTCTTGTGATGAACCTCTCTCATTCTATCCGAAGAGTCTTTTTACGAAAACACGCGAGAATCTCCATCTTTAAGAGCATCTTTATTTTCCTTTTCTTTATATTTATCTTTTATCTTTTATCTACATCTTTTTCTTTAATATACTTAATTGTAAGGAGGGAATATTTCCTTCCCAACGAATTATTTCCAATTAAGGACGAAAATTTTTGGGAGTGCATGAAATTATGAAACGACGTATTTAATTATACGTTGAAATATAGAATCATATGACTTTAAAGCGATCATCATGTAACTGTTGAAATATATATGGTGTAGAGTATCACGGATGAATTAACAGATTTTATGTAGATTGCATAGAACAATAATTAGAATAGAATTACTGAAACAAGGGGGGATGTTCCATTTGTTGTTCTTACCTAACATTGTAAAAATATTGACGACATATTGATCATATGTATATTTATCGGTATGTTCAGCATGAACATGTGTGTAAATAAATAAATCTCAGCAAATTCCCGACATGGATTGATCATAGTAACAAGAGTACACATAAAAGTAACCATATTCTAATGGTAGAAATACTTGATGATTTTGCATTCGTATTCTCAATAAAAGGAGCCAAAACAGAGAATCTATTTTATATTACATGTTGTAAAGTATTAGTAGAGTACATTTTTTTTCTGTACTACACATTTTCTCGAATAGATGTACTTCCTATAGAAGTGTTAGAGCATCTCAATGACACCCGACTCAATCATCATTATTTCATCGAAATTATAGTAAGCGATGGTCCATACCTAACATACTCAGAATCACTATTGATATTAATCATGACTGTTTTGTGGCTAGGAATAGAGCTTTCCAGACACACACATAGCTAGTTCAAGATTCAGGCATAAGACTATACCCACTTTATTTATCGGTTGCACATGTGACTTCTACACAAGCGACACGTTCCCATAACTTTCCACAGATTTTGCCTGAGTATGGATAGATCTGATGGTTAAATTTGTCCTTGGTGAGCTAATACATGTGACTACAACAAAGAATCGTTCAACAAAATATAAATGTCATTCAATATGCTGATACTTCATCCACAATTTAAAACATTTCAATACGATTTTAGCGGTTCTATCTAATAGCAATAAGAAGATTCACAAATACGACATTTTTTCGATCAACAAGTCGATATGCACATCGTCACGATGTTATAGCAGCACTGAGACTAATTCTTTGAATGAAGCCCACACACCCTGCTCATTATTGTATTAGCCAAGATATTGGTGACCTGCGCGTAAATTACGTCAAGAGTAGAATAATACAACAAAATATTCACGATTTATAGAGTATAAAGGATTGGACATACGTAGATTGCGTGTGCTGTGCAATTTTAAATTAATTTCATATGCCATCTTATGTTCCATGTTTGAGAATATCTAATATATAATTAACGACACTATTTGCGTCATTGAAGAGTGAAATGGAATTATTCTCTGTAATGCTCCAATTTTATCATATGTTCAGTGTTACCATTACACCTACATGTTGTCTATGACGTTTATTCCAAATGACCAAATGAGTACCCAACTAAGACACATGGATACATTTACAAGTCTTTCATTTGCTCATAAATATCACATTTTATCAGGTATGGCTACAAATTTGGCTACGAAAGGGATGCCACCTTGTTTCAAGGTACACATGACAATAGCTAGATCTCACATGGTTAACCCTCTATCATCACACCATAGTCCACGGTATGATTTACCTCACTGCCGAATGTGATTATGGTTTATTTTCGTCTCGATAAATGCACTCTTAGCTCAAATAGATGGATTTGTTCCACCTTTTTCTTCCAAACCTATTTACACTAATACTCGCCGCATGTGGCGTAATCGTACTACAGGAGGGATTCTTCTCTGCATTACAAGCTTACAGAACACCAGAATTCCATGGACTTCATAATATTTAGAGGTGCCCCTCTCATTTGAGAAGGACAACTACTCCGGTATTTTTTGTCCATGGGGTACGCCGTGGGCAGTAGCGTGGCGTGGCATTGTGTGGGACTAGGGCGCACCCAAACGGGACTTGGCCTCTGGACGGCGTACACCATGTGATATACAATATAGGGCGTGGTGTGGAATAATCGCTGTGTCCCACGGGACTATAGAATCCTCTGTTTTCGCAAGCACATACGACAAGTGTAAACATTAATCCTACTTCTATAATAAACTAAAACCTCCTCAAGTATATGGTCGCAAAAGCATTAGATTAGTTAAAAAAAAATTCATCTATCTGGAGTGTCAACAAGAGTAGGTTTTCTTTCTATAGTTATCCTTCTGTCGTCTCATACTTACCTATCAGCGTCATCCTTTAGAATTTGAGCCAGGTACTACACTTTGTTACTGAAATACTAAACTTCTACATTACAAAAGTAGGTCCGAAGAAGAGATTAATCCTTCAGGACGGAATTGAATTATCACTGGCCTAGTAGTGATCTCTCGCAAACTTCGAGAGCTTGAATAACGTTATGCACCTTTTACCTTTCACAACACTTTGAATAACAGAGAAGCCGCAATTTTGTCACAACAGACTTTTTCGGTACCTAGCGTACTAGGAGGATCTTAAGAGATGTTGATTTTGATTCAACGAATGTAGAACAGACAATGAGAATAAACAATGTAATAAAACATTATGTCAGGGGTTAATATATCACTCGTGGCATATCAACTTAGATAGTGATTATCTCACTGAATTGTTCCGGAAAGAACCATAGCGGAGTGTCTCACATGTGAGACAGTTGCTGACTTAAAGACGTTCTGAGATAATTTGTGTGCCAAGTTGAGAAAATCGAATAAGGCAGGAGTTGCACATTTTCCTCTTGTAAAGACAATGAGTTATATTCTGTGTGAAATCATATCCAGGTAGCGCAGTGCTAGTATGCGAATTGTGGATTGTTTCGGTTACTCACATGTACTCTTCTAATTACCAATATGAACTGAAGTGATCGTACAAGTGAGTAATTCGAATATACTAATTTTCATTGTGTATGAAAGTTAGTGGGTACTTCTGTAAAATACTCCCATAGATCAATGATGACAACAATAACAATAAAAAATCAACTTTTACCCTCGTCATATAGTCGTCGTATGCATATTCTGTCTGTGGTCGGTTCGATTACTGTCGCCCTAGCACTCACTCCCTTTCCATCAATAGAAAAGGATCACTTCTATCGAAGAATTTTCAATGTCTGGAGGTGTACTTTCAACTGTTAAGCAATCCTAATGGACTCTAACACCCTTTTCATGGGTTTCGTGTACTTCATTGAACGATTTTTCTTCGAAAAAAATATCACTCTGAGACAGATGAATAAGAAATAGCGATTTCCTCCATATAAATAATTGGCTAAAACAGAGGATTCTTTATCTCCGGCATTTTTGTCCGTGGGGTGCGCCGTGGGCAGCACCATGGTGCGGGACTAGGGCGCACCCCACGAGATTTAGGGGTGGACCTCAAATTCCGTGGGGCACAGCGATTATTCCACACCATGGTGTACGCCCTATATTGTATATCACATGGTGTACGCCGTCCAGAGGCCAAGTCCCGTTTGGGTGCGCCCTAGTCCCACACAATGCCACGCCATGCCATGCCATGCCACTGCCCACGGCGTACCCCATGGACAAAAAAATACCGGAGTAGTTGTCCTTCTCAAATGAGAGGGGCACCTCTATATTATGAAGTCCATGGAATTCTGGTGTTCTGTAAGCTTGTAATGCAGAGAAGAATCCCTCCTGTAGTACGATTACGCCACATGCGGCGAGTATTAGTGTAAATAGGTTTGGAAGAAAAAGGTGGAACAAATCCATCTATTTGAGCTAAGAGTGCATTTATCGAGACGAAAATAAACCATAATCACATTCGGCAGTGAGGTAAATCATACCGTGGACTATGGTGTAATGATAGAGGGTTAACCATGTGAGATCTAGCTATTGTCATGTGTACCTTGAAACAAGGTGGCATCCCTTTCGTAGCCAAATTTGTAGCCATCCCTGATAAAATGTGATATTTATGAGCAAATGAAAGACTTGTAAATGTATCCATGTGTCTTAGTTGGGTACTCATTTGGTCATTTGGAATAAACGTCATAGACAACGTGTAGGTGTAATGGTAACACTAAACATATGATAAAATTGGAGCATTACAGAGAATAATTCCATTTCACTCTTCAATGACGCAAATAGTGTCGTTAATTATATATTAGATATTCTCAAACATGGAACATAAGATGGCATATGAAATTAATTTAAAATTGCACAGCACACGCAATCTACGTATGTCCAATCCTTTATACTCTATAAATCGTGAATATTTTGTTGTATTATTCTACTCTTGACGTAATTTACGCGCAGGTCACCAATATCTTGGCTAATACAATAATGAGCAGGGTGTGTGGGCTTCATTCAAAGAATTAGTCTCAGTGCTGCTATAACATCGTGACGATGTGCATATCGACTTGTTGATCGAAAAAATGTCGTATTTGTGAATCTTCTTATTGCTATTAGATAGAACCGCTAAAATCGTATTGAAATGTTTTAAATTGTGGATGAAGTATCAGCATATTGAATGACATTTATATTTTGTTGAACGATTCTTTGTTGTAGTCACATGTATTAGCTCACCAAGGACAAATTTAACCATCAGATCTATCCATACTCAGGCAAAATCTGTGGAAAGTTATGGGAACGTGTCGCTTGTGTAGAAGTCACATGTGCAACCGATAAATAAAGTGGGTATAGTCTTATGCCTGAATCTTGAACTAGCTATGTGTGTGTCTGGAAAGCTCTATTCCTAGCCACAAAACAGTCATGATTAATATCAATAGTGATTCTGAGTATGTTAGGTATGGACCATCGCTTACTATAATTTCGATGAAATAATGATGATTGAGTCGGGTGTCATTGAGATGCTCTAACACTTCTATAGGAAGTACATCTATTCGAGAAAATGTGTAGTACAGAAAAAAAAATGTACTCTACTAATACTTTACAACATGTAATATAAAATAGATTCTCTGTTTTGGCTCCTTTTATTGAGAATACGAATGCAAAATCATCAAGTATTTCTACCATTAGAATATGGTTACTTTTATGTGTACTCTTGTTACTATGATCAATCCATGTCGGGAATTTGCTGAGATTTATTTATTTACACACATGTTCATGCTGAACATACCGATAAATATACATATGATCAATATGTCGTCAATATTTTTACAATGTTAGGTAAGAACAACAAATGGAACATCCCCCCTTGTTTCAGTAATTCTATTCTAATTATTGTTCTATGCAATCTACATAAAATCTGTTAATTCATCCGTGATACTCTACACCATATATATTTCAACAGTTACATGATGATCGCTTTAAAGTCATATGATTCTATATTTCAACGTATAATTAAATACGTCGTTTCATAATTTCATGCACTCCCAAAAATTTTCGTCCTTAATTGGAAATAATTCGTTGGGAAGGAAATATTCCCTCCTTACAATTAAGTATATTAAAGAAAAAGATGTAGATAAAAGATAAAAGATAAATATAAAGAAAAGGAAAATAAAGATGCTCTTAAAGATGGAGATCCTCGAGTGTTTTTTGTAAAAAGACTCTTCGGATAGAATGAGAGAGGTTCATCACAAGAATCGAAAGACATATTAGATATTGATTCATGATATGCTTGAAGCTTGCTATGCGCATTGAAAGTACATCTTTTCAGGCATGTAGAGAGTGAATGTCCGATTTGCATACTCAACTCTCTTGATTCTCCATTGTACTTCACGACAATTTTCATGTAATAAATGCATTATACTCCTTTAACAGAGAATAATTAATAGAGAGGAAGCTCTGAAGCCTGCATTAATCAACTAGTAGACATCTTTACCCAGGGCCTCAAAACAATGTGTTAGGTATGTGATTGGATTGGCATATTTCCATATGTAATTAGATCTGCATATAATGCCTCCACTCTTTGTCTATGACAAAGAATGTCTGGACTATCCATTCATTCTAGTCAGTCCCTCGTGTGACTAGCAGTCACTTCGCCTATTCCTCTCTCTACTCGTCTACTCGCTATCTTTCTTTCTTTCTTTCTTTCTTTATTCCATCATAATATGCATAACAAGAAAAATAAGGACATAAAGGGAGTGATGGA
This sequence comes from Parapristionchus giblindavisi, assembly GCA_943737045.1. Taxonomy (NCBI): domain Eukaryota; kingdom Metazoa; phylum Nematoda; class Chromadorea; order Rhabditida; family Diplogasteridae; genus Parapristionchus; species Parapristionchus giblindavisi. The sequence goes on along the minus strand of CALSFV010000081.1, from coordinate 205,923 downwards.
TGTCCGTCGCTAATGTAGCGATATCGGTGAGGGTTCTTGGGTACAGTGGCAGTTTGGGAGCTATGGGCGAATCTTAGAAGAAGGGATTATTATATCTGGGGAGATCTTAACTAGCCCTGCACGGAAAGGGGATGGTGGGGATTTAACTAATTCGATGGGTAAAGAGTTCCATATATCTATTGCTCTAGATGCACAGGTAGATAATGTAGAATTAATACGATAAGGGAGAGATATACGGTAAGGATGGGAGAATCTGTGATCGCGGTTAAGAGGAGATACAACAAAAAGGTTTGAATAGTCGTACTCGTAATGGCCATGAATGGTACTATGGATAAATTGCAAATCTCTAATAAATCGTCGATATTCAAGGGTCGGCAGATTCAGGTAAAAATTTCTATCGAAATGATTGGATATGGGCAATTTGCAACGGAAAAACAGCCTACGAGAAAAATTCTGAATATCTGTCTAATAAAGCTGGATAGCTTACTACTTCTTCGTCTTATCTACACCACACTTCGAATATAACAACTGGCGACCAGGACCATCCGACGCCAACAACTTCTTGGCTAAGGATTCGAATTTCACGTGCTGCTCATCTGCCGTCTTCGCTTCGCGCTCGGGACATACTGTGACGTCTTCACTTCACGTTCGGGACATACAGCGACGTCTTCACTGCGTGTTCTTGTTCTTGGATTGATACGTACTTTGTACGGCAGACTTGAGTTGCGATTCAAGTACGGACTTGTCCGGCAGACACAGCTTGCGAGCGTGTGTAGTGTGATTGCTTGCGAGCAATCTTTTTCACTTTTGCGGCCAAAGGCTCTGCTCAAATTGTGATTTGGTGACTGCGGCCATAGAGTGTAATTGCGATTACATCATCAATACATGTGGATAGTGATTGGATTGTATAAGTCAATACAATGCCAAATAAGGAGATAAGACAAGATCATGAGTCAGAGACAATGAAAGCTCTGAGGGAGCTCATTCATTCACTGAATGAGAGGTAATAAAAATAATTATTGTCATTCTTGGACGTAAACCATTTTTTTTCCAAAATTCGATGCAGTTATCACCCTGTTCCCAGCTGTGTATTACTTTGCCTTAGTGTTACTTTATCAAGCATATCTAGAGCATGCTATTGTGAGTTTCACAGACCCAAGCTCCTGCCCAAAGAGCTAAGCCGGGGTCAGAACAAGACAGTGGTCATAGTCGAATCACTAGGGTCCAAGAAAAGCCTTATAATTCGCATGAATTTTATCTTTCTTTAACATCTTAATTTTTTTTAGATAGCTCTCAAAAAAGGAATGATAGTCTCTGTTAGAAATTTTCCATTTGGAGAATGCTCTCGAGAGTTCTGAATTTTGACATTTCAAAAATTGACGTAAATTTACCAGGTGCACGCTGAATATAAGACTATCAATTCAGTACCCGGCGTTTCACCAATTGATCACTATTTTTAAATTAATCCACAATACGTGACGATTACAAAACATATTAATCAGAATGAATATCGACCGATACTGGAATGAAATAAAAATAATTATTGTCATACTTGGACATAAATCATTTTTTTTCCAAAATTCGATGCAGTTATTACCCTGTTCCCAGTTGTGTATTACTTTGCCTTACTGATACTTTATAAAGCACATCTAGATCATGCAATTGTGAGCTTCACAGACCCGAGCTCCTGCCCAAAGAGCTTAGCCGGGGTCAGAACAAGACAGTGGTCATAGTCGAATCACTAGGGTCCAAAAAAAGCCTTATAATTCGCTTTAAACTTTATCTTTCTTTAATATCTTAAGATTTTTGGATAGCTCTGAAAAAAGGAATGATAGTCTCTGTTAGAAATTTCCCATTTGGAAAATGCTCTCGAGAGTTCTGAATTTTGACATTTCAAAAGTGACGTAAATTTACCAGGTTCACGCTGAATATCAGACTATCAATTCAATACCCGGCGTTTCACCACTTGCTTATTATTTTTAAATTAATCCACGATACGTTTCGATTACAAAATATACTAATCAGAATGAATATCGACCGATACTGGAATGAAATAAAAATAATTATTGTCATACTTGGACGTAAACCATTTTTTTCCAAAATTCGATGCAGTTATCACCCTGTTCCCAGCTGTGTATTACTTTGCCTTACTGATACTTTATCAAGCACATCTAGATCATGCAATTGTGAGCTTCACAGACCCGAGCTCCTGCCCAAAGAGCTTAGCCGGGGTCAGAACAAGACAGTGGTCATAGTCGAATCACTAGGGTCCATGAAAAGCCTTATAATTCGCTTTAAACTTTATCTTTCTTTAACATCTTAATTTTTTTAGATAGCTCTGAAAAAAGGAATGATAGTCTCTGTTAGAAATTTTCTATTTGGAGAATGCCCTCGAGAGTTCTGAATTTTGACATTTCAAAAGTGACGTAAATTTACCAGGTTGACGCTGAATATCAGACTATCAATTCAATACCCGGCGTTTCACCAATTGATCACTATTTTTAAATTAATCCACAATACGTGACGATTACAAAACATATTAATTAGAATGAATATCGACCGATACTGGAATGAAATAAAAATAATTATTGTCATACTTGGACATAAATCATTTTTTTTCCAAAATTCGATGCAGTTATTACCCTGTTCCCAGTTGTGTATTACTTTGCCTTACTGATACTTTATAAAGCACATCTAGATCATGCAATTGTGAGCTTCACAGACCCGAGCTCCTGCAAAAAGAGCTTAGCCGGGGTCAGAACAAGACAGTGGTCATAGTCGAATCACTAGGGTCCAAAAAAAACCTTATAATTCGCTTTAAACTTTATCTTTCTTTAATATCTTAAGATTTTTGGATAGCTCTGAAAAAAGGAATGATAGTCTCTGTTAGAAATTTCCCATTTGGAAAATGCTCTCGAGAGTTCTGAATTTTGACATTTCAAAAGTGACGTAAATTTACCAGGTTCACGCTGAATATCAGACTATCAATTCAATACCCGGCGTTTCACCACTTGCTTATTATTTTTAAATTAATCCACGATACGTTTCGATTACAAAATATACTAATCAGAATGAATATCGACCGATACTGGAATGAAATAAAAATAATTATTGTCATACTTGGACGTAAACCATTTTTTCCAAAATTCGATGCAGTTATCACCCTGTTCCCAGCTGTGTATTACTTTGCCTTACTGATACTTTATCAGCACATCTAGATCATGCAATTGTGAGCTTCACAGACCCGAGCTCCTGCCCAAAGAGCTTAGCCGGGGTCAAAACAAGACAGTGGTCATAGTCGAATCACTAGGGTCCATGAAAAGCCTTATAATTCGCTTTAAACTTTATCTTTCTTTAACATCTTAATTTTTTTAGATAGCTCTGAAAAAAGGAATGATAGTCTCTGTTAGAAATTTTCCATTTGGAGAATGCTCACGAGAGTTCTGAATTTTGACATTTCAAAAGTGATGTAAATTTACCAGGTTGACGCTGAATATCAGACTATCAATTCAATACCCGGCGTTTCACCACTTGCTTATTATTTTAAAATTAATCCACGATAAGTTTCGATTACAAAATATACTAATCAGAATGAATATCGACCGATACTGGAATGAAATAAAAAAAAATTATTGTCATACTTGGACATAAATCATTTTTTTTCCAAAATTCGGTGCATTTATCACCCTGATCCCAGCTGTGTATTACTTTGCCGTACTAATACTTTATCAAGCATATCTAGAGCATGCTATTGTGAGTTTCACAGACCCGAGCTCCTGCTCAAAGAGCTTAGCCGGGGTCAGAACAAGACAGTGGTCATAGTCGAATCACTAGGGTCCATGAAAAGCCTTATAATTCGCTTTAAACTTTATCTTTCTTTAACATCTTAATTTTTTTAGATAGCTCTGAAAAAGGAATGATAGTCTCTGTTAGAAATTTTCCATTTGGAGAATGCTCACGAGAGTTCTGAATTTTGACATTTCAAAAGTGATGTAAATTTACCAGGTTGACGCTGAATATCAGACTATCAATTCAATACCCGGCGTTTCACCACTTGCTTATTATTTTAAAATTAATCCACGATAAGTTTCGATTACAAAATATACTAATCAGAATGAATATCGACCGATACTGGAATGAAATAAAAAAATTATTGTCATACTTGGACATAAATCATTTTTTTTCCAAAATTCGGTGCATTTATCACCCTGTTCCCAGCTGTGTATTACTTTGCCGTACTAATACTTTATCAAGCATATCTAGAGCATGCTATTGTGAGCTTCAGAGACCCGAGCTTCTGCCCAAAGAGCCTAGCCAGGGTCAGAACCAGACAGTGGTCATAGCCGAATCACTAGGGTCCAAGAAAAGCCTTATAATTCGCTTTAAACTTTATCTTTCTTTAACATCTTAATTTTTTTTAGATAGCTCTGAAAAAAGGAATGATAGTCTCTGTTAGAAATTTTCCATTTGGAGAATGCTCTCGAGAGTTCTGAATTTTAACATTTCAAAAGTGACGTAAATTTACCAGGTTGACGCTGAATATCAGACTATCAATTCAATACCCGGCGTTTCACCAATTGATCACTATTTTTAAATTAATCCACAATACGTGACGATTACAAAACATATTAATGAGAATGAATATCGACCGATGCTGAAATGAAATAAAAATAATTATTGTCATACTTGGACATAAATCATTTTTTTTCCAAAATTCGATGCAGTTATTACCCTGTTCCCAGTTGTGTATTACTTTGCCTTACTGATACTTTATCAAGCACATCTAGATCATGCAATTGTGAGCTTCACAGACCCGAGCTCCTGCCCAAAGAGCTTAGCCGGGGTCAGAACAAGACAGTGGTCATAGTCGAATCACTAGGGTCCAAAAAAGCCTTATAATTCGCTTTAAACTTTATCTTTCTTTAATATCTTAAGATTTTTGGATAGCTCTGAAAAAAAGGAATGATAGTCTCTGTTAGAAATTTCCCCTTTGGAAAATGCTCTCGAGAGTTCTGAATTTTGACATTTCAAAAGTGACGTAAATTTACCAGGTTCACGCTGAATATCAGACTATCAATTCAATACCTGGCGTTTCACCACTTGCTTATTATTTTTAAATTAATCCACGATACGTTTCGATTACAAAATATACTAATCAGAATGAATATCGACCGATACTGGTATTAAATAAACATAATTATTGTCATACTTGGACGTAAACCATTTTTTTTCCAAAATTCGATGCAGTTATCACCCTGTTCCCAGCTGTGTATTACTTTGCCTTAGTGATTCTTTATCAAGCATATCTAGAGCATGCAATTGTGAGTTTCACCGACCCGAGCTCCTGCTCAAAGAGCTTAGCCGTGGTCAGAACAAGACAGTGGTCATAGTCGAATCACTAGGGTCCATGAAAAGCCTTATAATTCGCTTTATACTTTATCTTTCTTTAACATCTTATTTTTTTAGATAGCTCTGAAAAAAGGAATGATAGTCTCTGTTAGAAATTTTCCATTTGGAGAATGCTCTCGAGAGTTCTGAATTTTAACATTTCAAAAGTGACGTAAATTTACCAGGTTGACGCTGAATATCAGACTATCAATTCAATACCCGGCGTTTCACCAATTGATCACTATTTTTAAATTAATCCACAATACGTGACGATTACAAAACATATTAATGAGAATGAATATCGACCGATGCTGAAATGAAATAAAAATAATTATTGTCATACTTGGACATAAATCATTTTTTTTCCAAAATTCGATGCAGTTATTACCCTGTTCCCAGTTGTGTATTACTTTGCCTTACTGATACTTTATCAAGCACATCTAGATCATGCAATTGTGAGCTTCACAGACCCGAGCTCCTGCCCAAAGAGCTTAGCCGGGGTCAGAACAAGACAGTGGTCATAGTCGAATCACTAGGGTCCAAAAAAGCCTTATAATTCGCTTTAAACTTTATCTTTCTTTAATATCTTAAGATTTTTGGATAGCTCTGAAAAAAAGGAATGATAGTCTCTGTTAGAAATTTCCCCTTTGGAAAATGCTCTCGAGAGTTCTGAATTTTGACATTTCAAAAGTGACGTAAATTTACCAGGTTCACGCTGAATATCAGACTATCAATTCAATACCTGGCGTTTCACCACTTGCTTATTATTTTTAAATTAATCCACGATACGTTTCGATTACAAAATATACTAATCAGAATGAATATCGACCGATACTGGTATTAAATAAACATAATTATTGTCATACTTGGACGTAAACCATTTTTTTTCCAAAATTCGATGCAGTTATCACCCTGTTCCCAGCTGTGTATTACTTTGCCTTAGTGATTCTTTATCAAGCATATCTAGAGCATGCAATTGTGAGTTTCACCGACCCGAGCTCCTGCTCAAAGAGCTTAGCCGTGGTCAGAACAAGACAGTGGTCATAGTCGAATCACTAGGGTCCATGAAAAGCCTTATAATTCGCTTTATACTTTATCTTTCTTTAACATCTTATTTTTTTAGATAGCTCTGAAAAAAGGAATGATAGTCTCTGTTAGAAATTTTCCATTTGGAGAATGCTCACGAGAGTTCTGAATTTTGACATTTCAAAAGTGATGTAAATTTACCAGGTTGACGCTGAATATCAGACTATCTATTCAATACCCGGCGTTTCACCACTTGCTTATTATTTTAAAATTAATCCACGATAAGTTTCGATTACAAAATATACTAATCAGAATGAATATCGACCGATACTGGAATGAAATAAAAAAAATTATTGTCATACTTGGACATAAATCATTTTTTTTCCATAATTCGGTGCATTTATCACCCTGTTCCCAGCTGTGTATTACTTTGCCGTACTAATACTTTATCAAGCATATCTAGATCATGTAATTGTGAGCTTCACAGACCCGAGCTCCTGCCCAAAGAGCTTAGCCGGGGTCAGAACAAGACAGTGGTCATAGTCGAATCACTAGGGTCCAAAAAAGCCTTATAATTCGCTTTAAACTTTATCTTTCTTTAATATCTTAAGATTTTTGGATAGCTCTGAAAAAAGGAATGATAGTCTCTGTTAGAAATTTCCCCTTTGGAAAATGCTCTCGAGAGTTCTGAATTTTGACATTTCAAAAGTGACGTAAATTTACCAGGTTCACGCTGAATATCAGACTATCAATTCAATACCTGGCGTTTCACCACTTGCTTATTATTTTTAAATTAATCCACGATACGTTTCGATTACAAAATATACTAATCAGAATGAATATCGACCGATACTGGTATTAAATAAACATAATTATTGTCATACTTGGACGTAAACCATTTTTTTTCCAAAATTCGATGCAGTTATCACCCTGTTCCCAGCTGTGTATTACTTTGCCTTAGTGATTCTTTATCAAGCATATCTAGAGCATGCAATTGTGAGTTTCACCGACCCGAGCTCCTGCTCAAAGAGCTTAGCCGTGGTCAGAACAAGACAGTGGTCATAGTCGAATCACTAGGGTCCATGAAAAGCCTTATAATTCGCTTTATACTTTATCTTTCTTTAACATCTTATTTTTTAGATAGCTCTGAAAAAAGGAATGATAGTCTCTGTTAGAAATTTTCCATTTGGAGAATGCTCACGAGAGTTCTGAATTTTGACATTTCAAAAGTGATGTAAATTTACCAGGTTGACGCTGAATATCAGACTATCTATTCAATACCCGGCGTTTCACCACTTGCTTATTATTTTAAAATTAATCCACGATAAGTTTCGATTACAAAATATACTAATCAGAATGAATATCGACCGATACTGGAATGAAATAAAAAAAATTATTGTCATACTTGGACATAAATCATTTTTTTTCCATAATTCGGTGCATTTATCACCCTGTTCCCAGCTGTGTATTACTTTGCCGTACTAATACTTTATCAAGCATATCTAGATCATGTAATTGTGAGCTTCACAGACCCGAGCTCCTGCCCAAAGAGCTTAGCCGGGGTCAGAACAAGACAGTGGTCATAGTCGAATCACTAGGGTCCAAAAAAGCCTTATAATTCGCTTTAAACTTTATCTTTCTTTAATATCTTAAGATTTTTGGATAGCTCTGAAAAAAGGAATGATAGTCTCTGTTAGAAATTTCCCCTTTGGAAAATGCTCTCGAGAGTTCTGAATTTTGACATTTCAAAAGTGACGTAAATTTACCAGGTTCACGCTGAATATCAGACTATCAATTCAATACCTGGCGTTTCACCACTTGCTTATTATTTTTAAATTAATCCACGATACGTTTCGATTACAAAATATACTAATCAGAATGAATATCGACCGATACTGGTATTAAATAAACATAATTATTGTCATACTTGGACGTAAACCATTTTTTTTCCAAAATTCGATGCAGTTATCACCCTGTTCCCAGCTGTGTATTACTTTGCCTTAGTGATTCTTTATCAAGCATATCTAGAGCATGCAATTGTGAGTTTCACCGACCCGAGCTCCTGCTCAAAGAGCTTAGCCGTGGTCAGAACAAGACAGTGGTCATAGTCGAATCACTAGGGTCCATGAAAAGCCTTATAATTCGCTTTATACTTTATCTTTCTTTAACATCTTATTTTTTTAGATAGCTCTGAAAAAAGGAATGATAGTCTCTGTTAGAAATTTTCCATTTGGAGAATGCTCACGAGAGTTCTGAATTTTGACATTTCAAAAGTGATGTAAATTTACCAGGTTGACGCTGAATATCAGACTATCAATTCAATACCCGGCGTTTCATCACTTGCTTATTATTTTAAAATTAATCCACGATAAGTTTCGATTACAAAATATACTAATCAGAATGAATATCGACCGATACTGGAATGAAATAAAAAAAATTATTGTCATACTTGGACATAAATCATTTTTTTTCCAAAATTCGGTGCATTTATCACCCTGTTCCCAGCTGTGTATTACTTTGCCGTACTAATACTTTATCAAGCATATCTAGAGCATGCTATTGTGAGCTTCAGAGACCCGAGCTTCTGCCCAAAGAGCCTAGCCAGGGTCAGAACCAGACAGTGGTCATAGCCGAATCACTAGGGTCCAAGAAAAGCCTTATAATTCGCTTTAAACTTTATCTTTCTTTAACATCTTAATTTTTTTTTAGATAGCTCTGAAAAAAGGAATGATAGTCTCTGTTATAAATTTTCCATTTGGAGAATGCTCTCGAGAGTTCTGAATTTTGACATTTCAAAAGTGACGTAAATTTACCAGGTTGACGCTGAATATCAGACTATCAATTCAATACCCGGCGTTTCACCAATTGATCACTATTTTTAAATTAATCCACAATACGTGACGATTACAAAACATATTAATGAGAATGAATATCGACCGATGCTGGAATGAAATAAAAATAATTATTGTCATACTTGGACATAAATCATTTTTTTTCCAAAATTCGATGCAGTTATTACCCTGTTCCCAGTTGTGTATTACTTTGCCTTACTGATACTTTATCAAGCACATCTAGATCATGCAATTGTGAGCTTCACAGACCCGAGCTCCTGCCCAAAGAGCTTAGCCGGGGTCAGAACAAGACAGTGGTCATAGTCGAATCACTAGGGTCCAAAAAAGCCTTATAATTCGCTTTAAACTTTATCTTTCTTTAATATCTTAAGATTTTTGGATAGCTCTGAAAAAAGGAATGATAGTCTCTGTTAGAAATTTCCCCTTTGGAAAATGCTCTCGAGAGTTCTGAATTTTGACATTTCAAAAGTGACGTAAATTTACCAGGTTCACGCTGAATATCAGATTATCAATTCAATACCTGGCGTTTCACCACTTGCTTATTATTTTTAAATTAATCCACGATACGTTTTGATTACAAAATATACTAATCAGAATGAATATCGACCGATACTGGTATTAAATAAACATAATTATTGTCATACTTGGACGTAAACCATTTTTTTTCCAAAATTCGATGCAGTTATCACCCTGTTCCCAGCTGTGTATTACTTTGCCTTAGTGATTCTTTATCAAGCATATCTAGAGCATGCTATTGTGAGTTTCACAGACCCGAGCTCCTGCTCAAAGAGCTTAGCCGGGGTCAGAACAAGACAGTGGTCATAGTCGAATCACTAGGGTCCAAAAAAGCCTTATAATTCGCTTTAAACTTTATCTTTCTTTAATATCTTAAGATTTTTGGATAGCTTTGAAAAAAGGAATGATAGTCTCTGTTAGAAATTTCCCCTTTGGAAAATGCTCTCGAGAGTTCTGAATTTTGACATTTCAAAAGTGACGTAAATTTACCAGGTTCACGCTGAATATCAGACTATCAATTCAATACCTGGCGTTTCACCACTTGCTTATTATTTTCAAATTAATCCACGATACGTTTCGATTACAAAATATACTAATCAGAATGAATATCGACCGATACTGGTATTAAATAAACATAATTATTGTCATACTTGGACGTAAACCATTTTTTTTTCCAAAATTCGATGTAGTTATCACCCTGTTCCCAGCTGTGTATTACTTTGCCTTAGTGATTCTTTATCAAGCATATCTAGAGCATGCTATTGTGAGTTTCACAGACCCGAGCTCCTGCTCAAAGAGCTTAGCCGGGGTCAGAACAAGACAGTGGTCATAGTCGAATCACTAGGGTCCATGAAAAGCCTTATAATTCGCTTTATACTTTATCTTTCTTTAACATCTTAATTTTTTTAGATAGCTCTGAAAAAAGGAATGATAGTCTCTGTTAGAAATTTTCCATTTGGAGAATGCTCACGAGAGTTCTGAATTTTGACATTTCAAAAGTGATGTAAATTTACCAGGTTGACGCTGAATATCAGACTATCAATTCAATACCCGGCGTTTGATCACTTGCTTATTATTTTAAAATTAATCCACGATAAGTTTCGATTACAAAATATACTAATCAGAATGAATATCGACCGATACTGGAATGAAATAAAAAAAATTATTGTCATACTTGGACATAAATCATTTTTTTCCAAAATTCGGTGCATTTATCACCCTGTTCCCAGCTGTGTATTACTTTGCCGTACTAATACTTTATCAAGCATATCTAGAGCATGCTATTGTGAGCTTCAGAGACCCGAGCTTCTGCCCAAAGAGCCTAGCCAGGGTCAGAACCAGACAGTGGTCATAGCCGAATCACTAGGGTCCAAGAAAAGCCTTATAATTCGCTTTAAACTTTATCTTTCTTTAACATCTTAATTTTTTTTAGATAGCTCTGAAAAAAGGAATGATAGTCTCTGTTATAAATTTTCCATTTGGAGAATGCTCTCGAGAGTTCTGAATTTTGACATTTCAAAAGTGACGTAAATTTACCAGGTTGACGCTGAATATCAGACTATCAATTCAATACCCGGCGTTTCACCAATTGATCACTATTTTTAAATTAATCCACAATACGTGACGATTACAAAACATATTAATGAGAATGAATATCGACCGATGCTGGAATGAAATAAAAATAATTATTGTCATACTTGGACATAAATCATTTTTTTTCCAAAATTCGATGCAGTTATTACCCTGTTCCCAGTTGTGTATTACTTTGCCTTACTGATACTTTATCAAGCACATCTAGATCATGCAATTGTGAGCTTCACAGACCCGAGCTCCTGCCCAAAGAGCTTAGCCGGGGTCAGAACAAGACAGTGGTCATAGTCGAATCACTAGGGTCCAAAAAAGCCTTATAATTCGCTTTAAACTTTATCTTTCTTTAATATCTTAAGATTTTTGGATAGCTCTGAAAAAAGGAATGATAGTCTCTGTTAGAAATTTCCCCTTTGGAAAATGCTCTCGAGAGTTCTGAATTTTGACATTTCAAAAGTGACGTAAATTTACCAGGTTCACGCTGAATATCAGACTATCAATTCAATACCTGGCGTTTCACCACTTGCTTATTATTTTAAAATTAATCCACGATACGTTTCGATTACAAAATATACTAATCAGAATGAATATCGACCGATACTGGTATTAAATAAACATAATTATTGTCATACTTGGACGTAAACCATTTTTTTTCCAAAATTCGATGCAGTTATCACCCTGTTCCCAGCTGTGTATTACTTTGCCTTAGTGATTCTTTATCAAGCATATCTAGAGCATGCTATTGTGAGTTTCACAGACCCGAGCTCCTGCTCAAAGAGCTTAGCCGGGGTCAGAACAAGACAGTGGTCATAGTCGAATCACTAGGGTCCAAAAAAGCCTTATAATTCGCTTTAAACTTTATCTTTCTTTAATATCTTAAGATTTTTGGATAGCTTTGAAAAAAGGAATGATAGTCTCTGTTAGAAATTTCCCCTTTGGAAAATGCTCTCGAGAGTTCTGAATTTTGACATTTCAAAAGTGACGTAAATTTACCAGGTTCACGCTGAATATCAGACTATCAATTCAATACCTGGCGTTTCACCACTTGCTTATTATTTTCAAATTAATCCACGATACGTTTCGATTACAAAATATACTAATCAGAATGAATATCGACCGATACTGGAATGAAATAAAAAAAATTATTGTCATACTTGGACATAAATCATTTTTTTTCCAAAATTCGGTGCATTTATCACCCTGTTCCCAGCTGTGTATTACTTTGCCGTACTAATACTTTATCAAGCATATCTAGAGCATGCTATTGTGAGCTTCAGAGACCCGAGCTTCTGCCCAAAGAGCCTAGCCAGGGTCAGAACCAGACAGTGGTCATAGCCGAATCACTAGGGTCCAAGAAAAGCCTTATAATTCGCTTTAAACTTTATCTTTCTTTAACATCTTAATTTTTTTTTAGATAGCTCTGAAAAAAGGAATGATAGTCTCTGTTAGAAATTTTCCATTTGGAGAATGCTCTCGAGAGTTCTGAATTTTGCCATTTCAAAAGTGACGTAAATTTACCAGGTTGACGCTGAATATCAGACTATCAATTCAATACCCGGCGTTTCACCAATTGATCACTATTTTTAAATTAATCCACAATACGTGACGATTACAAAACATATTAATGAGAATGAATATCGACCGATGCTGGAATGAAATAAAAATAATTATTGTCATACTTGGACATAAATCATTTTTTTTCCAAAATTCGATGCAGTTATTACCCTGTTCCCAGTTGTGTATTACTTTGCCTTACTGATACTTTATCAAGCACATCTAGATCATGCAATTGTGAGCTTCACAGACCCGAGCTCCTGCCCAAAGAGCTTAGCCGGGGTCAGAACAAGACAGTGGTCATAGTCGAATCACTAGGGTCCAAAAAAGCCTTATAATTCGCTTTAAACTTTATCTTTCTTTAATATCTTAAGATTTTTGGATAGCTCTGAAAAAAGGAATGATAGTCTCTGTTAGAAATTTCCCCTTTGGAAAATGCTCTCGAGAGTTCTGAATTTTGACATTTCAAAAGTGACGTAAATTTACCAGGTTCACGCTGAATATCAGACTATCAATTCAATACCTGGCGTTTCACCACTTGCTTATTATTTTTAAATTAATCCACGATACGTTTCGATTACAAAATATACTAATCAGAATGAATATCGACCGATACTGGTATTAAATAAACATAATTATTGTCATACTTGGACGTAAACCATTTTTTTTCCAAAATTCGATGCAGTTATCACCCTGTTCCCAGCTGTGTATTACTTTGCCTTAGTGATTCTTTATCAAGCATATCTAGAGCATGCTATTGTGAGTTTCACAGACCCGAGCTCCTGCTCAAAGAGCTTAGCCGGGGTCAGAACAAGACAGTGGTCATAGTCGAATCACTAGGGTCCATGAAAAGCCTTATAATTCGCTTTATACTTTATCTTTCTTTAACATCTTAATTTTTTTAGATAGCTCTGAAAAAAGGAATGATAGTCTCTGTTAGAAATTTTCCATTTGGAGAATGCTCACGAGAGTTCTGAATTTTGACATTTCAAAAGTGATGTAAATTTACCATGTTGACGCTGAATATCAGATTATCAATTCAATACCCGGCGTTTCACCACTTGCTTATTATTTTAAAATTAATCCACGATAAGTTTCGATTACAAAATATACTAATCAGAATGAATATCGACCGATACTGGAATGAAATAAAAAAAATTATTGTCATACTTGGACATAAATCATTTTTTTCCCAAAATTCGGTGCATTTATCACCCTGTTCCCAGCTGTGTATTACTTTGCCGTACTAATACTTTATCAAGCTATTGCATGCTATTGTGAGCTTCAGAGACCCGAGCTTCTGCCCAAAGAGCCTAGCCAGGGTCAGAACCAGACAGTGGTCATAGCCGAATCACTAGGGTCCAAGAAAAGCCTTATAATTCGCTTTAAACTTTATCTTTCTTTAATATCTTAAGATTTTTGGATAGCTTTGAAAAAAGGAATGATAGTCTCTGTTAGAAATTTCCCCTTTGGAAAATGCTCTCGAGAGTTCTGAATTTTGCCATTTCAAAAGTGACGTAAATTTACCAGGTTGACGCTGAATATCAGACTATCAATTCAATACCCGGCGTTTCACCAATTGATCACTATTTTTAAATTAATCCACAATACGTGACGATTACAAAACATATTAATGAGAATGAATATCGACCGATGCTGGAATGAAATAAAAATAATTATTGTCATACTTGGACATAAATCATTTTTTTTCCAAAATTCGATGCAGTTATTACCCTGTTCCCAGTTGTGTATTACTTTGCCTTACTGATACTTTATCAAGCACATCTAGATCATGCAATTGTGAGCTTCACAGACCCGCGCTCCTGCCCAAAGAGCTTAGCCGGGGTCAGAACAAGACAGTGGTCATAGTCGAATCACTAGGGTCCAAAAAAGCCTTATAATTCGCTTTAAACTTTATCTTTCTTTAATATCTTAAGATTTTTGGATAGCTCTGAAAAAAAGAATGATAGTCTCTGTTAGAAATTTCCCCTTTGGAAAATGCTCTCGAGAGTTCTGAATTTTGCCATTTCAAAAGTGACGTAAATTAACCAGGTTGACGCTGAATATCAGACTATCAATTCAATACCCGGCGTTTCACCAATTGATCACTATTTTTAAATTAATCCACAATACGTGACGATTACAAAACATATTAATGAGAATGAATATCGACCGATGCTGGAATGAAATAAAAATAATTATTGTCATACTTGGACATAAATCATTTTTTTTCCAA
Source organism: Parapristionchus giblindavisi (assembly GCA_943737045.1). Lineage (NCBI taxonomy): Eukaryota > Metazoa > Nematoda > Chromadorea > Rhabditida > Diplogasteridae > Parapristionchus > Parapristionchus giblindavisi. Next base: position 190,764 of record CALSFV010000081.1, on the reverse strand, counting down.
AATTCGATGCAGTTATTACCCTGTTCCCAGTTGTGTATTACTTTGCCTTACTGATACTTTATCAAGCACATCTAGATCATGCAATTGTGAGCTTCACAGACCCGAGCTCCTGCCCAAAGAGCTTAGCCGGGGTCAGAACAAGACAGTGGTCATAGTCGAATCACTAGGGTCCAAAAAAGCCTTATAATTCGCTTTAAACTTTATCTTTCTTTAATATCTTAAGATTTTTGGATAGCTCTGAAAAAAGGAATGATAGTCTCTGTTAGAAATTTCCCCTTTGGAAAATGCTCTCGAGAGTTCTGAATTTTGACATTTCAAAAGTGACGTAAATTTACCAGGTTCACGCTGAATATCAGACTATCAATTCAATACCTGGCGTTTCACCACTTGCTTATTATTTTTAAATTAATCCACGATACGTTTCGATTACAAAATATACTAATCAGAATGAATATCGACCGATACTGGTATTAAATAAACATAATTATTGTCATACTTGGACGTAAACCATTTTTTTTCCAAAATTCGATGCAGTTATCACCCTGTTCCCAGCTGTGTATTACTTTGCCTTAGTGATTCTTTATCAAGCATATCTAGAGCATGCTATTGTGAGTTTCACAGACCCGAGCTCCTGCTCAAAGAGCTTAGCCGGGGTCAGAACAAGACAGTGGTCATAGTCGAATCACTAGGGTCCAAAAAAGCCTTATAATTCGCTTTAAACTTTATCTTTCTTTAATATCTTAAGATTTTTGGATAGCTTTGAAAAAAGGAATGATAGTCTCTGTTAGAAATTTCCCCTTTGGAAAATGCTCTCGAGAGTTCTGAATTTTGACATTTCAAAAGTGACGTAAATTTACCAGGTTCACGCTGAATATCAGACTATCAATTCAATACCTGGCGTTTCACCACTTGCTTATTATTTTCAAATTAATCCACGATACGTTTCGATTACAAAATATACTAATCAGAATGAATATCGACCGATACTGGTATTAAATAAACATAATTATTGTCATACTTGGACGTAAACCATTTTTTTTCCAAAATTCGATGCAGTTATCACCCTGTTCCCAGCTGTGTATTACTTTGCCTTAGTGATTCTTTATCAAGCATATCTAGAGCATGCTATTGTGCGTTTCACAGACCCGAGCTCCTGCTCAAAGAGCTTAGCCGGGGTCAGAACAAGACAGTGGTCATAGTCGAATCACTAGGGTCCATGAAAAGCCTTATAATTCGCTTTATACTTTATCTTTCTTTAACATCTTAATTTTTTTAGATAGCTCTGAAAAAAGGAATGATAGTCTCTGTTAGAAATTTTCCATTTGGAGAATGCTCACGAGAGTTCTGAATTTTGACATTTCAAAAGTGATGTAAATTTACCAGGTTGACGCTGAATATCAGACTATCAATTCAATACCTGGCGTTTCACCACTTGCTTATTATTTTTAAATTAATCCACGATACGTTTCGATTACAAAATATACTAATCAGAATGAATATCGACCGATACTGGTATTAAATAAACATAATTATTGTCATACTTGGACGTAAACCATTTTTTTTCCAAAATTCGATGCAGTTATCACCCTGTTCCCAGCTGTGTATTACTTTGCCTTAGTGATTCTTTATCAAGCATATCTAGAGCATGCTATTGTGAGTTTCACAGACCCGAGCTCCTGCTCAAAGAGCTTAGCCGGGGTCAGAACAAGACAGTGGTCATAGTCGAATCACTAGGGTCCATGAAAAGCCTTATAATTCGCTTTATACTTTATCTTTCTTTAACATCTTAATTTTTTTAGATAGCTCTGAAAAAAGGAATGATAGTCTCTGTTAGAAATTTTCCATTTGGAGAATGCTCACGAGAGTTCTGAATTTTGACATTTCAAAAGTGATGTAAATTTACCAGGTTGACGCTGAATATCAGACTATCAATTCAATACCCGGCGTTTCACCACTTGCTTATTATTTTAAAATTAATCCACGATAAGTTTCGATTACAAAATATACTAATCAGAATGAATATCGACCGATACTGGAATGAAATAAAAAAAATTATTGTCATACTTGGACATAAATCATTTTTTTTCCAAAATTCGGTGCATTTATCACCCTGTTCCCAGCTGTGTATTACTTTGCCGTACTAATACTTTATCAAGCATATCTAGAGCATGCTATTGTGAGCTTCAGAGACCCGAGCTTCTGCCCAAAGAGCCTAGCCAGGGTCAGAACCAGACAGTGGTCATAGCCGAATCACTAGGGTCCAAGAAAAGCCTTATAATTCGCTTTAAACTTTATCTTTCTTTAACATCTTAATTTTGTTAGATAGCTCTGAAAAAAGGAATGATAGTCTCTGTTAGAAATTTTCCATTTGGAGAATGCTCACGAGAGTTCTGAATTTTGACATTTCAAAAGTGATGTAAATTTACCAGGTTGACGCTGAATATCAGACTATCAATTCAATACCCGGCGTTTCACCAATTGATCACTATTTTTAAATTAATCCACAATACGTGACGATTACAAAACATATTAATGAGAATGAATATCGACCGATGCTGGAATGAAATAAAAATAATTATTGTCATACTTGGACATAAATCATTTTTTTTCCAAAATTCGATGCAGTTATTACCCTGTTCCCAGTTGTGTATTACTTTGCCTTACTGATACTTTATCAAACACATCTAGATCATGCAATTGTGAGCTTCACAGACCCGAGCTCCTGCCCAAAGAGCTTAGCCGGGGTCAGAACAAGACAGTGGTCATAGTCGAATCACTAGGGTCCAAAAAAGCCTTATAATTCGCTTTAAACTTTATCTTTCTTTAATATCTTAAGATTTTTGGATAGCTCTGAAAAAAGGAATGATAGTCTCTGTTAGAAATTTCCCCTTTGGAAAATGCTCTCGAGAGTTCTGAATTTTGACATTTCAAAAGTGACGTAAATTTACCAGGTTCACGCTGAATATCAGACTATCAATTCAATACCTGGCGTTTCACAACTTGCTTATTATTTTTAAATTAATCCACGATACGTTTCGATTACAAAATATACTAATCAGAATGAATATCGACCGATACTGGTATTAAATAAACATAATTATTGTCATACTTGGACGTAAACCATTTTTTTTCCAAAATTCGATGCAGTTATCACCCTGTTCCCAGCTGTGTATTACTTTGCCTTAGTGATTCTTTATCAAGCATATCTAGAGCATGCTATTGTGAGTTTCACAGACCCGAGCTCCTGCTCAAAGAGCTTAGCCGGGGTCAGAACAAGACAGTGGTCATAGTCGAATCACTAGGGTCCAAAAAAGCCTTATAATTCGCTTTAAACTTTATCTTTCTTTAATATCTTAAGATTTTTGGATAGCTTTGAAAAAAGGAATGATAGTCTCTGTTAGAAATTTCCCCTTTGGAAAATGCTCTCGAGAGTTCTGAATTTTGACATTTCAAAAGTGACGTAAATTTACCAGGTTCACGCTGAATATCAGACTATCAATTCAATACCTGGCGTTTCACCACTTGCTTATTATTTTCAAATTAATCCACGATACGTTTCGATTACAAAATATACTAATCAGAATGAATATCGACCGATACTGGTATTAAATAAACATAATTATTGTCATACTTGGACGTAAACCATTTTTTTTCCAAAATTCGATGCAGTTATCACCCTGTTCCCAGCTGTGTATTACTTTGCCTTAGTGATTCTTTATCAAGCATATCTAGAGCATGCTATTGTGAGTTTCACAGACCCGAGCTCCTGCTCAAAGAGCTTAGCCGGGGTCAGAACAAGACAGTGGTCATAGTCGAATCACTAGGGTCCATGTAAAGCCTTATAATTCGCTTTATACTTTATCTTTCTTTAACATCTTAATTTTTTTAGATAGCTCTGAAAAAAGGAATGATAGTCTCTGTTAGAAATTTTCCATTTGGAGAATGCTCACGAGAGTTCTGAATTTTGACATTTCAAAAGTGATGTAAATTTACCAGGTTGACGCTGAATATCAGACTATCAATTCAATACCCGGCGTTTCACCACTTGCTTATTATTTTAAAATTAATCCACGATAAGTTTCGATTACAAAATATACTAATCAGAATGAATATCGACCGATACTGGAATGAAATAAAAAAAATTATTGTCATACTTGGACATAAATCATTTTTTTTCCAAAATTCGGTGCATTTATCACCCTGTTCCCAGCTGTGTATTACTTTGCCGTACTAATACTTTATCAAGCATATCTAGAGCATGCTATTGTGAGCTTCAGAGACCCGAGCTTCTGCCCAAAGAGCCTAGCCAGGGTCAGAACCAGACAGTGGTCATAGCCGAATCACTAGGGTCCAAGAAAAGCCTTATAATTCGCTTTAAACTTTATCTTTCTTTAACATCTTAATTTTGTTAGATAGCTCTGAAAAAAGGAATGATAGTCTCTGTTAGAAATTTTCCATTTGGAGAATGCTCACGAGAGTTCTGAATTTTGACATTTCAAAAGTGATGTAAATTTACCAGGTTGACGCTGAATATCAGACTATCAATTCAATACCCGGCGTTTCACCAATTGATCACTATTTTTAAATTAATCCACAATACGTGACGATTACAAAACATATTAATGAGAATGAATATCGACCGATGCTGGAATGAAATAAAAATAATTATTGTCATACTTGGACATAAATCATTTTTTTTTCCAAAATTCGATGCAGTTATTACCCTGTTCCCAGTTGTGTATTACTTTGCCTTACTGATACTTTATCAAACACATCTAGATCATGCAATTGTGAGCTTCACAGACCCGAGCTCCTGCCCAAAGAGCTTAGCCGGGGTCAGAACAAGACAGTGGTCATAGTCGAATCACTAGGGTCCAAAAAAGCCTTATAATTCGCTTTAAACTTTATCTTTCTTTAATATCTTAAGATTTTTGGATAGCTCTGAAAAAAGGAATGATAGTCTCTGTTAGAAATTTCCCCTTTGGAAAATGCTCTCGAGAGTTCTGAATTTTGACATTTCAAAAGTGACGTAAATTTACCAGGTTCACGCTGAATATCAGACTATCAATTCAATACCTGGCGTTTCACCACTTGCTTATTATTTTTAAATTAATCCACGATACGTTTCGATTACAAAATATACTAATCAGAATGAATATCGACCGATACTGGTATTAAATAAACATAATTATTGTCATACTTGGACGTAAACCATTTTTTTTCCAAAATTCGATGCAGTTATCACCCTGTTCCCAGCTGTGTATTACTTTGCCTTAGTGATTCTTTATCAAGCATATCTAGAGCATGCTATTGTGAGTTTCACAGACCCGAGCTCCTGCTCAAAGAGCTTAGCCGGGGTCAGAACAAGACAGTGGTCATAGTCGAATCACTAGGGTCCAAAAAAGCCTTATAATTCGCTTTAAACTTTATCTTTCTTTAATATCTTAAGATTTTTGGATAGCTTTGAAAAAAGGAATGATAGTCTCTGTTAGAAATTTCCCCTTTGGAAAATGCTCTCGAGAGTTCTGAATTTTGACATTTCAAAAGTGACGTAAATTTACCAGGTTCACGCTGAATATCAGACTATCAATTCAATACCTGGCGTTTCACCACTTGCTTATTATTTTCAAATTAATCCACGATACGTTTCGATTACAAAATATACTAATCAGAATGAATATCGACCGATACTGGTATTAAATAAACATAATTATTGTCATACTTGGACGTAAACCATTTTTTTTCCAAAATTCGATGCAGTTATCACCCTGTTCCCAGCTGTGTATTACTTTGCCTTAGTGATTCTTTATCAAGCATATCTAGAGCATGCTATTGTGAGTTTCACAGACCCGAGCTCCTGCTCAAAGAGCTTAGCCGGGGTCAGAACAAGACAGTGGTCATAGTCGAATCACTAGGGTCCATGAAAAGCCTTATAATTCGCTTTATACTTTATCTTTCTTTAACATCTTAATTTTTTTAGATAGCTCTGAAAAAAGGAATGATAGTCTCTGTTAGAAATTTTCCATTTGGAGAATGCTCACGAGAGTTCTGAATTTTGACATTTCAAAAGTGATGTAAATTTACCAGGTTGACGCTGAATATCAGACTATCAATTCAATACCCGGCGTTTCACCACTTGCTTATTATTTTAAAATTAATCCACGATAAGTTTCGATTACAAAATATACTAATCAGAATGAATATCGACCGATACTGGAATGAAATAAAAAAAATTATTGTCATACTTGGACATAAATCATTTTTTTTCCAAAATTCGGTGCATTTATCATCCTGTTCCCAGCTGTGTATTACTTTGCCGTACTAATACTTTATCAAGCATATCTAGAGCATGATATTGTGAGCTTCAGAGACCCGAGCTTCTGCCCAAAGAGCCTAGCCAGGGTCAGAACCAGACAGTGGTCATAGCCGAATCACTAGGGTCCAAGAAAAGCCTTATAATTCGCTTTAAACTTTATCTTTCTTTAACATCTTAATTTTTTTTAGATAGCTCTGAAAAAAGGAATGATAGTCTCTGTTAGAAATTTTCCATTTGGAGAATGCTCTCGAGAGTTCTGAATTTTGACATTTCAAAAGTGACGTAAATTTACCAGGTTGACGCTGAATATCAGACTATCAATTCAATACCCGGCGTTTCACCAATTGATCACTATTTTTAAATTAATCCACAATACGTGACGATTACAAAACATATTAATGAGAATGAATATCGACCGATGCTGGAATGAAATAAAAATAATTATTGTCATACTTGGACATAAATCATTTTTTTTCCAAAATTCGATGCAGTTATTACCCTTTTCCCAGTTGTGTATTACTTTGCCTTACTGATACTTTATCAAGCACATCTAGATCATGCAATTGTGAGCTTCACAGACCCGAGCTCCTGCTCAAAGAGCTTAGCCGGGGTCAGAACAAGACAGTGGTCATAGTCGAATCACTAGGGTCCAAAAAAGCCTTATAATTCGCTTTAAACTTTATCTTTCTTTAATATCTTAAGATTTTTGGATAGCTTTGAAAAAAGGAATGATAGTCTCTGTTAGAAATTTCCCCTTTGGAAAATGCTCTCGAGAGTTCTGAATTTTGACATTTCAAAAGTGACGTAAATTTACCAGGTTCACGCTGAATATCAGACTATCAATTCAATACCTGGCGTTTCACCACTTGCTTATTATTTTCAAATTAATCCACGATACGTTTCGATTACAAAATATACTAATCAGAATGAATATCGACCGATACTGGTATTAAATAAACATAATTATTGTCATACTTGGACGTAAACCATTTTTTTTCCAAAATTCGATGCAGTTATCACCCTGTTCCCAGCTGTGTATTACTTTGCCTTAGTGATTCTTTATCAAGCATATCTAGAGCATGCTATTGTGAGTTTCACAGACCCGAGCTCCTGCTCAAAGAGCTTAGCCGGGGTCAGAACAAGACAGTGGTCATAGTCGAATCACTAGGGTCCATGAAAAGCCTTATAATTCGCTTTATACTTTATCTTTCTTTAACATCTTAATTTTTTTAGATAGCTCTGAAAAAAGGAATGATAGTCTCTGTTAGAAATTTTCCATTTGGAGAATGCTCACGAGAGTTCTGAATTTTGACATTTCAAAAGTGATGTAAATTTACCAGGTTGACGCTGAATATCAGACTATCAATTCAATACCCGGCGTTTCACCACTTGCTTATTATTTTAAAATTAATCCACGATAAGTTTCGATTACAAAATATACTAATCAGAATGAATATCGACCGATACTGGAATGAAATAAAAAAAATTATTGTCATACTTGGACATAAATCATTTTTTTTCCAAAATTCGGTGCATTTATCACCCTGTTCCCAGCTGTGTATTACTTTGCCGTACTAATACTTTATCAAGCATATCTAGAGCATGCTATTGTGAGCTTCAGAGACCCGAGCTTCTGCCCAAAGAGCCTAGCCAGGGTCAGAACCAGACAGTGGTCATAGCCGAATCACTAGGGTCCAAGAAAAGCCTTATAATTCGCTTTAAACTTTATCTTTCTTTAACATCTTAATTTTTTTTAGATAGCTCTGAAAAAAGGAATGATAGTCTCTGTTAGAAATTTTCCATTTGGAGAATGCTCTCGAGAGTTCTGAATTTTGACATTTCAAAAGTGACGTAAATTTACCAGGTTGACGCTGAATATCAGACTATCAATTCAATACCCGGCGTTTCACCAATTGATCACTATTTTTAAATTAATCCACAATACGTGACGATTACAAAACATATTAATGAGAATGAATATCGACCGATGCTGGAATGAAATAAAAATAATTATTGTCATACTTGGACATAAATCATTTTTTTTCCAAAATTCGATGCAGTTATTACCCTGTTCCCAGTTGTGTATTACTTTGCCTTACTGATACTTTATCAAGCACATCTAGATCATGCAATTGTGAGCTTCACAGACCCGAGCTCCTGCTCAAAGAGCTTAGCCGGGGTCAGAACAAGACAGTGGTCATAGTCGAATCACTAGGGTCCAAAAAAGCCTTATAATTCGCTTTAAACTTTATCTTTCTTTAATATCTTAAGATTTTTGGATAGCTTTGAAAAAAGGAATGATAGTCTCTGTTAGAAATTTCCCCTTTGGAAAATGCTCTCGAGAGTTCTGAATTTTGACATTTCAAAAGTGACGTAAATTTACCAGGTTCACGCTGAATATCAGACTATCAATTCAATACCTGGCGTTTCACCACTTGCTTATTATTTTCAAATTAATCCACGATACGTTTCGATTACAAAATATACTAATCAGAATGAATATCGACCGATACTGGTATTAAATAAACATAATTATTGTCATACTTGGACGTAAACCATTTTTTTTCCAAAATTCGATGCAGTTATCACCCTGTTCCCAGCTGTGTATTACTTTGCCTTAGTGATTCTTTATCAAGCATATCTAGAGCATGCTATTGTGAGTTTCACAGACCCGAGCTCCTGCTCAAAGAGCTTAGCCGGGGTCAGAACAAGACAGTGGTCATAGTCGAATCACTAGGGTCCATGAAAAGCCTTATAATTCGCTTTATACTTTATCTTTCTTTAACATCTTAATTTTTTTAGATAGCTCTGAAAAAAGGAATGATAGTCTCTGTTAGAAATTTTCCATTTGGAGAATGCTCACGAGAGTTCTGAATTTTGACATTTCAAAAGTGATGTAAATTTACCAGGTTGACGCTGAATATCAGACTATCAATTCAATACCCGGCGTTTCACCACTTGCTTATTATTTTAAAATTAATCCACGATAAGTTTCGATTACAAAATATACTAATCAGAATGAATATCGACCGATACTGGAATGAAATAAAAAAAATTATTGTCATACTTGGACATAAATCATTTTTTTTCCAAAATTCGGTGCATTTATCACCCTGTTCCCAGCTGTGTATTACTTTGCCGTACTAATACTTTATCAAGCATATCTAGAGCATGCTATTGTGAGCTTCAGAGACCCGAGCTTCTGCCCAAAGAGCCTAGCCAGGGTCAGAACCAGACAGTGGTCATAGCCGAATCACTAGGGTCCAAGAAAAGCCTTATAATTCGCTTTAAACTTTATCTTTCTTTAACATCTTAATTTTTTTTAGATAGCTCTGAAAAAAGGAATGATAGTCTCTGTTAGAAATTTTCCATTTGGAGAATGCTCTCGAGAGTTCTGAATTTTGACATTTCAAAAGTGACGTAAATTTACCAGGTTGACGCTGAATATCAGACTATCAATTCAATACCCGGCGTTTCACCAATTGATCACTATTTTTAAATTAATCCACAATACGTGACGATTACAAAACATATTAATGAGAATGAATATCGACCGATGCTGGAATGAAATAAAAATAATTATTGTCATACTTGGACATAAATCATTTTTTTTCCAAAATTCGATGCAGTTATTACCCTGTTCCCAGTTGTGTATTACTTTGCCTTACTGATACTTTATCAAGCACATCTAGATCATGCAATTGTGAGCTTCACAGACCCGAGCTCCTGCCCAAAGAGCTTAGCCGGGGTCAGAACAAGACAGTGGTCATAGTCGAATCACTAGGGTCCAAAAAAGCCTTATAATTCGCTTTAAACTTTATCTTTCTTTAATATCTTAAGATTTTTGGATAGCTCTGAAAAAAGGAATGATAGTCTCTGTTAGAAATTTCCCCTTTGGAAAATGCTCTCGAGAGTTCTGAATTTTGACATTTCAAAAGTGACGTAAATTTACCAGGTTCACGCTGAATATCAGACTATCAATTCAATACCTGGCGTTTCACCACTTGCTTATTATTTTTAAATTAATCCACGATACGTTTCGATTACAAAATATACTAATCAGAATGAATATCGACCGATACTGGTATTAAATAAACATAATTATTGTCATACTTGGACGTAAACCATTTTTTTTTCCAAAATTCGATGCAGTTATCACCCTGTTCCCAGCTGTGTATTACTTTGCCTTAGTGATTCTTTATCAAGCATATCTAGAGCATGCTATTGTGAGTTTCACAGACCCGAGCTCCTGCTCAAAGAGCTTAGCCGGGGTCAGAACAAGACAGTGGTCATAGTCGAATCACTAGGGTCCATGAAAAGCCTTATAATTCGCTTTATACTTTATCTTTCTTTAACATCTTAATTTTTTTAGATAGCTCTGAAAAAAGGAATGATAGTCTCTGTTAGAAATTTTCCATTTGGAGAATGCTCACGAGAGTTCTGAATTTTGACATTTCAAAAGTGATGTAAATTTACCAGGTTGACGCTGAATATCAGACTATCAATTCAATACCCGGCGTTTCACCACTTGCTTATTATTTTAAAATTAATCCACGATAAGTTTCGATTACAAAATATACTAATCAGAATGAATATCGACCGATACTGGAATGAAATAAAAAAAATTATTGTCATACTTGGACATAAATCATTTTTTTTCCAAAATTCGGTGCATTTATCACCCTGTTCCCAGCTGTGTATTACTTTGCCGTACTAATACTTTATCAAGCATATCTAGAGCATGCTATTGTGAGCTTCAGAGACCCGAGCTTCTGCCCAAAGAGCCTAGCCAGGGTCAGAACCAGACAGTGGTCATAGCCGAATCACTAGGGTCCAAGAAAAGCCTTATAATTCGCTTTAAACTTTATCTTTCTTTAACATCTTAATTTTTTTTAGATAGCTCTGAAAAAAGGAATGATAGTCTCTGTTAGAAATTTTCCATTTGGAGAATGCTCTCGAGAGTTCTGAATTTTGACATTTCAAAAGTGACGTAAATTTACCAGGTTGACGCTGAATATCAGACTATCAATTCAATACCCGGCGTTTCACCAATTGATCACTATTTTAAATTAATCCACAATACGTGACGATTACAAAACATATTAATGAGAATGAATATCGACCGATGCTGGAATGAAATAAAAATAATTATTGTCATACTTGGACATAAATCATTTTTTTTCCAAAATTCGATGCAGTTATTACCCTGTTCCCAGTTGTGTATTACTTTGCCTTACTGATACTTTATCAAGCACATCCAGATCATGCAATTGTGAGCTTCACAGACCCGAGCTCCTGACCAAAGAGCTTAGCCGGGGTCAGAACAAGACAGTGGTCATAGTCGAATCACTAGGGTCCAAAAAAGCCTTATAATTCGCTTTAAACTTTATCTTTCTTTAATATCTTAAGATTTTTGGATAGCTCTGAAAAAAGGAATGATAGTCTCTGTTAGAAATTTCCCCTTTGGAAAATGCTCTCGAGAGTTCTGAATTTTGACATTTCAAAAGTGACGTAAATTTACCAGGTTCACGCTGAATATCAGACTATCAATTCAATACCTGGCGTTTCACCACTTGCTTATTATTTTTAAATTAATCCACGATACGTTTCGATTACAAAATATACTAATCAGAATGAATATCGACCGATACTGGTATTAAATAAACATAATTATTGTCATACTTGGACGTAAACCATTTTTTTTTCCAAAATTCGATGCAGTTATCACCCTGTTCCCAGCTGTGTATTACTTTGCCTTAGTGATTCTTTATCAAGCATATCTAGAGCATGCTATTGTGAGTTTCACAGACCCGAGCTCCTGCTCAAAGAGCTTAGCCGGGGTCAGAACAAGACAGTGGTCATAGTCGAATCACTAGGGTCCATGAAAAGCCTTATAATTCGCTTTATACTTTATCTTTCTTTAACATCTTAATTTTTTTAGATAGCTCTGAATAAGGAATGATAGTCTCTGTTAGAAATTTTCCATTTGGAGAATGCTCACGAAAGTTCTGAATTTTGACATTTCAAAAGTGATGTAAATTTACCAGGTTGACGCTGAATATCAGACTATCAATTCAATACCCGGCGTTTCACCACTTGCTTATTATTTTAAAATTAATCCACGATAAGTTTCGATTACAAAATATACTAATCAGAATGAATATCGACCGATACTGGAATGAAATAAAAAAAAATTTGTCATACTTGGACATAAATCATTTTTTTTCCAAAATTCGGTGCATTTATCACCCTGTTCCCAGCTGTGTATTACTTTGCCGTACTAATACTTTATCAAGCATATCTAGATCATGCAATTGTGAGCTTCACAGACCCGAGCTCCTGCCCAAAGAGCTTAGCCGGGGTCAGAACAAGACAGTGGTCATAGTCGAATCACTAGGGTCCAAAAAAGCCTTATAATTCTCTTTAAACTTTATCTTTCTTTAATATCTTAAGATTTTTGGATAGCTCTGAAAAAAGGAATGATAGTCTCTGTTAGAAATTTCCCCTTTGGAAAATGCTCTCGAGAGTTCTGAATATTGACATTTCAAAAGTGACGTAAATTTACCAGGTTCACGCTGAATATCAGACTATCAATTCAATACCTGGCGTTTCACCACTTGCTTATTATTTTTAAATTAATCCACGATACGTTTCGATTACAAAATATACTAATCAGAATGAATATCGACCGATACTGGTATTAAATAAACATAATTATTGTCATACTTGGACGTAAACCATTTTTTTTCCAAAATTCGATGCAGTTATCACCCTGTTCCCAGCTGTGTATTACTTTGCCTTAGTGATTCTTTATCAAGCATATCTAGAGCATGCTATTGTGAGTTTCACAGACCCGAGCTCCTGCTCAAAGAGCTTAGCCGGGGTCAGAACAAGACAGTGGTCATAGTCGAATCACTAGGGTCCATGAAAAGCCTTATAATTCGCTTTATACTTTCTCTTTCTTTAACATCTTAATTTTTTTAGATAGCTCTGAAAAAAGGAATGATAGTCTCTGTTAGAAATTTTCCATTTGGAGAATGCTCACGAAAGTTCTGAATTTTGACATTTCAAAAGTGATGTAAATTTACCAGGTTGACGCTGAATATCAGACTATCAATTCAATACCCGGCGTTTCACCACTTGCTTATTATTTTAAAATTAATCCACGATAAGTTTCGATTACAAAATATACTAATCAGAATGAATATCGACCGATACTGGAATGAAATAAAAAAAATTATTGTCATACTTGGACATAAATCATTTTTTTTCCAAAATTCGGTGCATTTATCACCCTGTTCCCAGCTGTGTATTACTTTGCCGTACTAATACTTTATCAAGCATATCTAGATCATGCAATTGTGAGCTTCACAGACCCGAGCTCCTGCCCAAAGAGCTTAGCCGGGGTCAGAACAAGACAGTGGTCATAGTCGAATCACTAGGGTCCAAAAAAGCCTTATAATTCGCTTTAAACTTTATCTTTCTTTAATATCTTAAGATTTTTGGATAGCTCTGAAAAAAGGAATGATAGTCTCTGTTAGAAATTTCCCCTTTGGAAAATGCTCTCGAGAGTTCTGAATATTGACATTTCAAAAGTGACGTAAATTTACCAGGTTCACGCTGAATATCAGACTATCAATTCAATACCTGGCGTTTCACCACTTGCTTATTATTTTTAAATTAATCCACGATACGTTTCGATTACAAAATATACTAATCAGAATGAATATCGACCGATACTGGTATTAAATAAACATAATTATTGTCATACTTGGACGTAAACCATTTTTTTTCCAAAATTCGATGCAGTTATCACCCTGTTCCCAGCTGTGTATTACTTTGCCTTAGTGATTCTTTATCAAGCATATCTAGAGCATGCTATTGTGAGTTTCACAGACCCGAGCTCCTGCTCAAAGAGCTTAGCCGGGGTCAGAACAAGACAGTGGTCATAGTCGAATCACTAGGGTCCATGAAAAGCCTTATAATTCGCTTTATACTTTCTCTTTCTTTAACATCTTAATTTTTTTAGATAGCTCTGAAAAAAGGAATGATAGTCTCTGTTAGAAATTTTCCATTTGGAGAATGCTCACGAGAGTTCTGAATTTTGACATTTCAAAAGTGATGTAAATTTACCAGGTTGACGCTGAATATCAGACTATCAATTCAATACCCGGCGTTTCACCACTTGCTTATTATTTTAAAATTAATCCACGATAAGTTTCGATTACAAAATATACTAATCAGAATGAATATCGACCGATACTGGAATGAAATAAAAAAAATTATTGTCATACTTGGACATAAATCATTTTTTTTCCAAAATTCGGTGCATTTATCACCCTGTTCCCAGCTGTGTATTACTTTGCCGTACTAATACTTTATCAAGCACATCTAGATCATGCAATTGTGAGCTTCACAGACCCGAGCTCCTGCCCAAAGAGCTTAGCTGGGGTCAGAACAAGACAGTGGTCATAGTCGAATCACTAGGGTCCAAAAAAGCCTTATAATTCGCTTTAAACTTTATCTTTCTTTAATATCTTAAGATTTTTGGATAGCTCTGAAAAAAGGAATGATAGTCTCTGTTAGAAATTTCCCCTTTGGAAAATGCTCTCGAGAGTTCTGAATTTTGACATTTCAAAAGTGACGTAAATTTACCAGGTTCACGCTGAATATCAGACTATCAATTCAATACCTGGCGTTTCACCACTTGCTTATTATTTTTAAATTAATCCACGATACGTTTCGATTACAAAATATACTAATCAGAATGAATATCGACCGATGCTGGAATGAAATAAAAATAATTATTGTCATACTTGGACATAAATCATTTTTTTTCCAAAATTCGATGCAGTTATTACCCTGTTCCCAGTTGTGTATTACTTTGCCTTACTGATACTTTATCAAGCACATCTAGATCATGCAATTGTGAGCTTCACAGACCCGAGCTCCTGCCCAAAGAGCTTAGCTGGGGTCAGAACAAGACAGTGGTCATAGTCGAATCACTAGGGTCCAAAAAAGCCTTATAATTCGCTTTAAACTTTATCTTTCTTTAATATCTTAAGATTTTTGGATAGCTCTGAAAAAAGGAATGATAGTCTCTGTTAGAAATTTCCCCTTTGGAAAATGCTCTCGAGAGTTCTGAATTTTGACATTTCAAAAGTGACGTAAATTTACCAGGTTCACGCTGAATATCAGACTATCAATTCAATACCTGGGGTTTCACCACTTGCTTATTATTTTTAAATTAATCCACGATACGTTTCGATTACAAAATATACTAATCAGAATGAATATCGACCGATACTGGTATTAAATAAACATAATTATTGTCATACTTGGACGTAAACCATTTTTTTTCCAAAATTCGATGCAGTTATCACCCTGTTCCCAGCTGTGTATTACTTTGCCTTAGTGATTCTTTATCAAGCATATCTAGAGCATGCTATTGTGAGTTTCACAGACCCGAGCTCCTGCTCAAAGAGCTTAGCCGGGGTCAGAACAAGACAGTGGTCATAGTCGAATCACTAGGGTCCATGAAAAGCCTTATAATTCGCTTTATACTTTATCTTTCTTTAACATCTTAATTTTTTTTGATAGCTCTGAAAAAAGGAATGATAGTCTCTGTTAGAAATTTTCCATTTGGAGAATGCTCACGAGAGTTCTGAATTTTGACATTTCAAAAGTGATGTAAATTTACCAGGTTGACGCTGAATATCAGACTATCAATTCAATACCCGGCGTTTCACCACTTGCTTATTATTTTAAAATTAATCCACGATAAGTTTCGATTACAAAATATACTAATCAGAATGAATATCGACCGATACTGGAATGAAATAAAAAAAAATTATTGTCATACTTGGACATAAATCATTTTTTTTCCAAAATTCGGTGCATTTGTCACCCTGTTCCCAGCTGTGTATTACTTTGCCGTACTAATACTTTATCAAGCATATCTAGAGCATGCTATTGTGAGCTTCAGAGACCCGAGCTTCTGCCCAAAGAGCCTAGCCAGGGTCAGAACCAGACAGTGGTCATAGCCGAATCACTAGGGTCCAAGAAAAGCCTTATAATTCGCTTTAAACTTTATCTTTCTTTAACATCTTAATTTTTTTTAGATAGCTCTGAAAAAAGGAATGATAGTCTCTGTTAGAAATTTTCCATTTGGAGAATGCTCTCGAGAGTTCTGAATTTTGACATTTCAAAAGTGACGTAAATTTACCAGGTTGACGCTGAATATCAGACTATCAATTCAATACCCGGCGTTTCACCACTTGCTTATTATTTTTAAATTAATCCACGATACGTTTCGATTACAAAATATACTAATCAGAATGAATATCGACCGATACTGGTATTAAATAAACATAATTATTGTCATACTTGGACATAAATCATTTTTTTTCCAAAATTCGGTGCATTTATCACCCTGTTCCCAGCTGTGTATTACTTTGCCTTACTGATACTTTATCAAGCACATCTAGATCATGCAATTGTGAGCTTCACAGACCCGAGCTCCTGCCCAAAGAGCTTAGCCGGGGTCAGAACAAGACAGTGGTCATAGCCGAATCACTAGGGTCCAAGAAAAGCCTTATAATTCGCTTTAAACTTTATCTTTCTTTAACATCTTAATTTTTTTTAGATAGCTCTGAAAAAAGGAATGATAGTCTCTGTTAGAAATTTTCCATTTGGAGAATGCTCTCGAGAGTTCTGAATTTTGACATTTCAAAAGTGACGTAAATTTACCAGGTTGACGCTGAATATCAGACTATCAATTCAATACCCGGCGTTTCACCACTTTCTTATTATTTTTAAATTAATCCACAATACGTGACGATTACAAAATATATTAATCAGAATGAATATCGACCGATACTGGAATGAAGTAAAAATAATTATTTTTTTTTCCAAAATTCGATGCAGTTATCACCCTGTTCCCAGCTGTGTATTACTTTGCCTTAGTGATTCTTTATCAAGCATATCTAGAGCATGCTATTGTGAGTTTCACAGACCCGAGCTCCTGCCCAAAGAGCTTATCCGGGGTCAGAACAAGACAGTGGTCATAGTCGAATCACTAGGGTCCATGAAAAGCCTTATAATTCGCTTTAAACTTTATCTTTCTTTAACATCTTAATTTTTTTAGATAGCTCTGAAAAAAGGAATGATAGTCTCTGTGAGAAATTTTCCATTTGGAGAATGCCCACGAGAGTTCTGAATTTTGACATTTCAAAAGTGATGTAAATTTACCAGGTTGACGCTGAATATCAGACTATCAATTCAATACCCGGCGTTTCACCACTTGCTTATTATTTTTAAATTAATCCACGATAAGTTTCGATTACAAAATATACTAATCAGAATGAATATCGACCGATACTGGAATGAAATAAAAATAATTATTGTCATACTTGGACATAAATCATTTTTATTCCAAAAATCGATGCATTTATCACCCTGTTCCCAGCTGTGTATTACTTTGCCGTACTAATACTTTATCAAGCATATCTAGAGCATGCTATTTTGAGCTTCAGAGACCCGAGCTTCTGCCCAAAGAGCCTAGCCAGGGTCAGAACCAGACAGTGGTCATAGCCGAATCACTAGGGTCCAAGAAAAGCCTTATAATTCGCTTTAAACTTTATCTTTCTTTAACATCTTAATTTTTTTTTAGATAGCTCTGAAAAAAAGGAATGATAGTCTCTGTTAGAAATTTTCCATTTGGAGAATGCTCTCGAGAGTTCTGAATTTTGACATTTCAAAAGTGACGTAAATTTGCCAGGTTGACGCTGAATATCAGACTATCAATTCAATACCCGGCGTTTCACCACTTTCTTATTATTTTTAAATTAATCCACAATACGTGACGATTACAAAATATATTAATCAGAATGAATATCGACCGATACTGGAATGAAATAAAAATAATTATTGTCATACTTGGACATAATTCATTTTTTTCCAAAATTCGATGCAGTTATCACCCTGTTCCCAGCTGTGTATTACTTTGCCTTAGTGATACTTTATCAAGCATATCTAGAGCATGCTATTGTGAGTTTCACAGACCCGAGCTCCTGCTCAAAGAGCTTAGCCGGGGTCAGAACAAGACAGTGGTCATAGTCGAATCACTAGGGTCCATGAAAAGCCTTATAATTCGCTTTAAACTTTATCTTTCTTTAACATCTTAATTTTTTTAGATAGCTCTGAAAAAAGGAATGATAGTGTCTGTTAGAAATTTTCCATTTGGAGAATGCTCACGAGAGTTCTGAATTTTGACATTTCAAAAGTGACGTAAATTTACCAGGTTGACGCTGAATATCAGACTATCAATTCAATACCCGGCGTTTCACCAATTGATCACTATTTTTAAATTAATCCACAATACGTGACGATTACAAAACATATTAATGAGAATGAATATCGACCGATGCTGGAATGAAATAAAAATAATTATTGTCATACTTGGACATAAATCATTTTTTTTCCAAAATTCGATGCAGTTATTACCCTATTCCCAGTTGTGTATTACTTTGCCTTACTGATACTTTATCAAGCACATCTAGATCATGCAATTGTGAGCTTCACAGACCCGAGCTCCTGCCCAAAGAGCTTAGCCGGGGTCAGAACAAGACAGTGGTCATAGTCGAATCACTAGGGTCCAAAAAAGCCTTATAATTCGCTTTAAACTTTATCTTTCTTTAATATCTTAAGATTTTTGGATAGCTCTGAAAAAAGGAATCATAGTCTCTGTTAGAAATTTCCCCTTTGGAAAATGCTCTCGAGAGTTCTGAATTTTGACATTTCAAAAGTGACGTAAATTTACCAGGTTGACGCTGAATATCAGACTATCAATTCAATACCCGGCGTTTCACCACTTGCTTATTATTTTTAAATTAATTCACGATAAGTTTCAATTACAAAATATACTAATCAGAATGAATATCGACCGATACTGGAATGAAATAAAAATAATTATTGTCATACTTGGACATAAATCATTTTTTTCCAAAATTCGATGCAGTTATCACCCTGTTCCCAGCTGTGTATTACTTTGCCTTAGTGATTCTTTATCAAGCATATCTAGAGCATGCTATTGTGAGTTTCACAGACCCGAGCTCCTGCTCAAAGAGCTTAGCCGGGGTCAGAACAAGACAGTGGTCATAGTCGAATCACTAGGGTCCATGAAAAGCCTTATAATTCGCTTTATACTTTATCTTTCTTTAACATCTTAATTTTTTTGATAGCTCTGAAAAAAGGAATGATAGTCTCTGTTAGAAATTTTCCATTTGGAGAATGCTCACGAGAGTTCTGAATTTTGACATTTCAAAAGTTACGTAAATTTGCCAGGTTGACGCTGAATATCAGACAATCAATTCAATACCCGGCGTTTCACCACTTTCTTATTATTTTTAAATTAATTCACGATAAGTTTCGATTACAAAATATACTAATCAGAATGAATATCGACCGATACTGGAATGAAATAAAAATAATTATTGTCATACTTGGACATAAATCATTTTTTTTCCAAAATTCGGTGCATTTGTCACCCTGTTCCCAGCTGTGTATTACTTTGCCGTACTAATACTTTATCAAGCATATCTAGAGCATGCTATTGTGAGCTTCAGAGACCCGAGCTTCTGCCCAAAGAGCCTAGCCAGGGTCAGAACCAGACAGTGGTCATAGCCGAATCACTAGGGTCCAAGAAAAGCCTTATAATTCGCTTTAAACTTTATCTTTCTTTAACATCTTAATTTTTTTTAGATAGCTCTGAAAAAAGGAATGATAGTCTCTGTTAGAAATTTTCCATTTGGAGAATGCTCTCGAGAGTTCTGAATTTTGACATTTCAAAAGTGACGTAAATTTACCAGGTTGACGCTGAATATCAGACTATCAATTCAATACCCGGCGTTTCACCACTTGCTTATTATTTTTAAATTAATCCACGATACGTTTCGATTACAAAATATACTAATCAGAATGAATATCGACCGATACTGGTATTAAATAAACATAATTATTGTCATACTTGGACATAAATCATTTTTTTTCCAAAATTCGGTGCATTTATCACCCTGTTCCCAGCTGTGTATTACTTTGCCTTACTGATACTTTATCAAGCACATCTAGATCATGCAATTGTGAGCTTCACAGACCCGAGCTCCTGCCCAAAGAGCTTAGCCGGGGTCAGAACAAGACAGTGGTCATAGCCGAATCACTAGGGTCCAAGAAAAGCCTTATAATTCGCTTTAAACTTTATCTTTCTTTAACATCTTAATTTTTTTTAGATAGCTCTGAAAAAAGGAATGATAGTCTCTGTTAGAAATTTTCCATTTGGAGAATGCTCTCGAGAGTTCTGAATTTTGACATTTCAAAAGTGACGTAAATTTACCAGGTTGACGCTGAATATCAGACTATCAATTCAATACCCGGCGTTTCACCACTTTCTTATTATTTTTAAATTAATCCACAATACGTGACGATTACAAAATATATTAATCAGAATGAATATCGACCGATACTGGAATGAAGTAAAAATAATTATTTTTTTTTCCAAAATTCGATGCAGTTATCACCCTGTTCCCAGCTGTGTATTACTTTGCCTTAGTGATTCTTTATCAAGCATATCTAGAGCATGCTATTGTGAGTTTCACAGACCCGAGCTCCTGCCCAAAGAGCTTATCCGGGGTCAGAACAAGACAGTGGTCATAGTCGAATCACTAGGGTCCATGAAAAGCCTTATAATTCGCTTTAAACTTTATCTTTCTTTAACATCTTAATTTTTTTAGATAGCTCTGAAAAAAGGAATGATAGTCTCTGTGAGAAATTTTCCATTTGGAGAATGCCCACGAGAGTTCTGAATTTTGACATTTCAAAAGTGATGTAAATTTACCAGGTTGACGCTGAATATCAGACTATCAATTCAATACCCGGCGTTTCACCACTTGCTTATTATTTTTAAATTAATCCACGATAAGTTTCGATTACAAAATATACTAATCAGAATGAATATCGACCGATACTGGAATGAAATAAAAATAAATATTGTCATACTTGGACATAAATCATTTTTATTCCAAAAATCGATGCATTTATCACCCTGTTCCCAGCTGTGTATTACTTTGCCGTACTAATACTTTATCAAGCATATCTAGAGCATGCTATTTTGAGCTTCAGAGACCCGAGCTTCTGCCCAAAGAGCCTAGCCAGGGTCAGAACCAGACAGTGGTCATAGCCGAATCACTAGGGTCCAAGAAAAGCCTTATAATTCGCTTTAAACTTTATCTTTCTTTAACATCTTAATTTTTTTTTAGATAGCTCTGAAAAAAAGGAATGATAGTCTCTGTTAGAAATTTTCCATTTGGAGAATGCTCTCGAGAGTTCTGAATTTTGACATTTCAAAAGTGACGTAAATTTGCCAGGTTGACGCTGAATATCAGACTATCAATTCAATACCCGGCGTTTCACCACTTTCTTATTATTTTTAAATTAATCCACAATACGTGACGATTACAAAATATATTAATCAGAATGAATATCGACCGATACTGGAATGAAATAAAAATAATTATTGTCATACTTGGACATAATTCATTTTTTTCCAAAATTCGATGCAGTTATCACCCTGTTCCCAGCTGTGTATTACTTTGCCTTAGTGATACTTTATCAAGCATATCTAGAGCATGCTATTGTGAGTTTCACAGACCCGAGCTCCTGCTCAAAGAGCTTAGCCGGGGTCAGAACAAGACAGTGGTCATAGTCGAATCACTAGGGTCCATGAAAAGCCTTATAATTCGCTTTAAACTTTATCTTTCTTTAACATCTTAATTTTTTTAGATAGCTCTGAAAAAAGGAATGATAGTGTCTGTTAGAAATTTTCCATTTGGAGAATGCTCACGAGAGTTCTGAATTTTGACATTTCAAAAGTGACGTAAATTTACCAGGTTGACGCTGAATATCAGACTATCAATTCAATACCCGGCGTTTCACCAATTGATCACTATTTTTAAATTAATCCACAATACGTGACGATTACAAAACATATTAATGAGAATGAATATCGACCGATGCTGGAATGAAATAAAAATAATTATTGTCATACTTGGACATAAATCATTTTTTTTCCAAAATTCGATGCAGTTATTACCCTATTCCCAGTTGTGTATTACTTTGCCTTACTGATACTTTATCAAGCACATCTAGATCATGCAATTGTGAGCTTCACAGACCCGAGCTCCTGCCCAAAGAGCTTAGCCGGGGTCAGAACAAGACAGTGGTCATAGTCGAATCACTAGGGTCCAAAAAAGCCTTATAATTCGCTTTAAACTTTATCTTTCTTTAATATCTTAAGATTTTTGGATAGCTCTGAAAAAAGGAATCTCTCGAGAGCATTTTCCAAAGGGGAAATTTCTCTGTTAGAAATTTCCCCTTTGGAAAATGCTCTCGAGAGTTCTGAATTTTGACATTTCAAAAGTGACGTAAATTTACCAGGTTGACGCTGAATATCAGACTATCAATTCAATACCCGGCGT
Organism: Parapristionchus giblindavisi; assembly: GCA_943737045.1. Classification (NCBI taxonomy): domain Eukaryota; kingdom Metazoa; phylum Nematoda; class Chromadorea; order Rhabditida; family Diplogasteridae; genus Parapristionchus; species Parapristionchus giblindavisi. The sequence goes on along the minus strand of CALSFV010000081.1, from coordinate 167,919 downwards.
TTCACCACTTGCTTATTATTTTTAAATTAATTCACGATAAGTTTCAATTACAAAATATACTAATCAGAATGAATATCGACCGATACTGGAATGAAATAAAAATAATTATTGTCATACTTGGACATAAATCATTTTTTTCCAAAATTCGATGCATTTATCACCCTGTTCCCAGCTGTGTATTACTTTGCCGTACTAATACTTTATCAAGCATATCTAGAGCATGCTATTGTGAGCATCAGAGACCCGAGCTTCTGCCCAAAGAGCCTAGCCAGGGTCAGAACCAGACAGTGGTCATAGCCGAATCACTAGGGTCCAAGAAAAGCCTTATAATTCGCATTAAGCTTTATCTTTCTTTAACATCTTATTTTTTTTAGATAGCTCTGAAAAAAGGAATGATAGTCTCTGTTAGAAATTTTCCATTTGGAGAATGCTCTCGAGAGTTCTGAATTTTGACATTTCAAAAGTTACGTAAATTTGCCAGGTTGACGCTGAATATCAGACAATCAATTCAATACCCGGCGTTTCACCACTTTCTTATTATTTTTAAATTAATCCACAATACGTGACGATTACAAAATATATTAATCAGAATGAATATCGACCGATACTGGAATGAAGTAAAAATAATTATTTTTTTTTCCAAAATTCGATGCAGTTATCACCCTGTTCCCAGCTGTGTATTACTTTGCCTTAGTGATTCTTTATCAAGCATATCTAGAGCATGCTATTGTGAGTTTCACAGACCCGAGCTCCTGCCCAAAGAGCTTATCCGGGGTCAGAACAAGACAGTGGTCATAGTCGAATCACTAGGGTCCATGAAAAGCCTTATAATTCGCTTTAAACTTTATCTTTCTTTAACATCTTAATTTTTTTAGATAGCTCTGAAAAAAGGAATGATAGTCTCTGTGAGAAATTTTCCATTTGGAGAATGCCCACGAGAGTTCTGAATTTTGACATTTCAAAAGTGATGTAAATTTACCAGGTTGACGCTGAATATCAGACTATCAATTCAATACCCGGCGTTTCACCACTTGCTTATTATTTTTAAATTAATCCACGATAAGTTTCGATTACAAAATATACTAATCAGAATGAATATCGACCGATACTGGAATGAAATAAAAATAATTATTGTCATACTTGGACATAAATCATTTTTATTCCAAAATTCGATGCATTTATCACCCTGTTCCCAGCTGTGTATTACTTTGCCGTACTAATACTTTATCAAGCATATCTAGAGCATGCTATTTTGAGCTTCAGAGACCCGAGCTTCTGCCCAAAGAGCCTAGCCAGGGTCAGAACCAGACAGTGGTCATATCCGAATCACTAGGGTCCAAGAAAAGCCTTATAATTCGCTTTAAACTTTATCTTTCTTTAACATCTTAATTTTTTTTAGATAGCTCTGAAAAAAAGGAATGATAGTCTCTGTTAGAAATTTTCCATTTGGAGAATGCTCTCGAGAGTTCTGAATTTTGACATTTCAAAAGTGACGTAAATTTGCCAGGTTGACGCTGAATATCAGACTATCAATTCAATACCCGGCGTTTCACCACTTTCTTATTATTTTTAAATTAATCCACAATACGTGACGATTACAAAATATATTAATCAGAATGAATATCGACCGATACTGGAATGAAATAAAAATAATTATTGTCATACTTGGACATAATTCATTTTTTTCCAAAATTCGATGCAGTTATCACCCTGTTCCCAGCTGTGTATTACTTTGCCTTAGTGATACTTTATCAAGCATATCTAGAGCATGCTATTGTGAGTTTCACAGACCCGAGCTCCTGCTCAAAGAGCTTTGCCGGGGTCAGAACAAGACAGTGGTCATAGTCGAATCACTAGGGTCCATGAAAAGCCTTATAATTCGCTTTATACTTTATCTTTCTTTAACATCTTAATTTTTTTAGATAGCTCTGAAAAAAGGAATGATAGTCTCTGTTAGAAATTTTCCATTTGGAGAATGCTCACGAGAGTTCTGAATTTTGACATTTCAAAAGTGATGTAAATTCACCAGGTTGACGCTGAATATCAGACTATCAATTCAATACCCGGCGTTTCACCACTTGCTTATTATTTTTAAATTAATCCACGATAAGTTTCGATTACAAAATATACTAATCAGAATGAATATCGACCGATACTGGAATGAAATAAAAATAATTATTGTCATACTTGGACATAAATCATTTTTATTCCAAAATTCGATGCATTTATCACCCTGTTCCCAGCTGTGTATTACTTTGCCGTACTAATACTTTATCAAGCATATCTAGAGCATGCTATTTTGAGCTTCAGAGACCCGAGCTTCTGCCCAAAGAGCCTAGCCAGGGTCAGAACCAGACAGTGGTCATATCCGAATCACTAGGGTCCAAGAAAAGCCTTATAATTCGCTTTAAACTTTATCTTTCTTTAACATCTTAATTTTTTTTAGATAGCTCTGAAAAAAAGGAATGATAGTCTCTGTTAGAAATTTTCCATTTGGAGAATGCTCTCGAGAGTTCTGAATTTTGACATTTCAAAAGTGACGTAAATTTGCCAGGTTGACGCTGAATATCAGACTATCAATTCAATACCCGGCGTTTCACCACTTTCTTATTATTTTTAAATTAATCCACAATACGTGACGATTACAAAATATATTAATCAGAATGAATATCGACCGATACTGGAATGAAATAAAAATAATTATTGTCATACTTGGACATAATTCATTTTTTTCCAAAATTCGATGCAGTTATCACCCTGTTCCCAGCTGTGTATTACTTTGCCTTAGTGATACTTTATCAAGCATATCTAGAGCATGCTATTGTGAGTTTCACAGACCCGAGCTCCTGCTCAAAGAGCTTTGCCGGGGTCAGAACAAGACAGTGGTCATAGTCGAATCACTAGGGTCCATGAAAAGCCTTATAATTCGCTTTAAACTTTATCTTTCTTTAACATCTTAATTTCTTTAGATAGCTCTGAAAAAAGGAATGATAGTCTCTGTGAGAAATTTTTCATTTGGAGAATGCCCACGAGAGTTATGAATTTTGACATTTCAAAAGTGATGTAAATTTACCAGGTTGACGCTGAATATCAGACTATCAATTCAATACCCGGCGTTTCACCACTTGCTTATTATTTTTAAATTAATCCACGATAAGTTTCGATTACAAAATATACTAATCAGAATGAATATCGACCGATACTGGAATGAAATAAAAATAATTATTGTCATACTTGGACATAAATCATTTTTATTCCAAAATTCGATGCATTTATCACCCTGTTCCCAGCTGTGTATTACTTTGCCGTACTAATACTTTATCAAGCATATCTAGAGCATGCTATTTTGAGCTTCAGAGACCCGAGCTTCTGCCCAAAGAGCCTAGCCAGTGTCAGAACCAGACAGTGGTCATAGCCGAATCACTAGGGTCCAAGAAAAGCCTTATAATTCGCTTTAAACTTTATCTTTCTTTAACATCTTAATTTTTTTTAGATAGCTCTGAAAAAAATGAATGATAGTCTCTGTTAGAAATTTTCCATTTGGAGAATGCTCTCGAGAGTTCTGAATTTTGACATTTCAAAAGTGACGTAAATTTGCCAGGTTGACGCTGAATATCAGACTATCAATTCAATACCCGGCGTTTCACCACTTTCTTATTATTTTTAAATTAATCCACAATACGTGACGATTACAAAATATATTAATCAGAATGAATATCTACCGATACTGGAATGAAATAAAAATAATTATTGTCATACTTGGACATAATTCATTTTTTTCCAAAATTCGATGCAGTTATCACCCTGTTCCCAGCTGTGTATTACTTTGCCTTAGTGATACTTTATCAAGCATATCTAGAGCATGCTATTGTGAGTTTCACAGACCCGAGCTCCTGCTCAAAGAGCTTAGCCGGGGTCAGAACAAGACAGTGGTCATAGTCGAATCACTAGGGTCCATGAAAAGCCTTATAATTCGCTTTAAACTTTATCTTTCTTTAACATCTTAATTTTTTTAGATAGCTCTGAAAAAAGGAATGAAAGTGTCTGTTAGAAATTTTCCATTTGGAGAATGCTCACGAGAGTTCTGAATTTTGACATTTCAAAAGTGACGTAAATTTACCAGGTTGACGCTGAATATCAGACTATCAATTCAATACCCGGCGTTTCACCAATTGATCACTATTTTTAAATTAATCCACAATACGTGACGATTACAAAACATATTAATGAGAATGAATATCGACCGATGCTGGAATGAAATAAAAATAATTATTGTCATACTTGGACATAAATCATTTTTTTTCCAAAATTCGATGCAGTTATCACCCTGTTCCCAGCTGTGTATTACTTTGCCTTAGTGATTCTTTATCAAGCATATCTAGAGCATGCTATTGTGAGTTTCACAGACCCGAGCTCCTGCCCAAAGAGCTTATCCGGGGTCAGAACAAGACAGTGGTCATAGTCGAATCACTAGGGTCCATGAAAAGCCTTATAATTCGCTTTAAACTTTATCTTTCTTTAACATCTTAATTTTTTTAGATAGCTCTGAAAAAAGGAATGATAGTCTCTGTGAGAAATTTTCCATTTGGAGAATGCCCACGAGAGTTCTGAATTTTGACATTTCAAAAGTGATGTAAATTTACCAGGTTGACGCTGAATATCAGACTATCAATTCAATACCCGGCGTTTCACCACTTGCTTATTATTTTTAAATTAATCCACGATAAGTTTCGATTACAAAATATACTAATCAGAATGAATATCGACCGATACTGGAATGAAATAAAAATAATTATTGTCATACTTGGACATAAATCATTTTTATTCCAAAAATCGATGCATTTATCACCCTGTTCCCAGCTGTGTATTACTTTGCCGTACTAATACTTTATCAAGCATATCTAGAGCATGCTATTTTGAGCTTCAGAGACCCGAGCTTCTGCCCAAAGAGCCTAGCCAGGGTCAGAACCAGACAGTGGTCATAGCCGAATCACTAGGGTCCAAGAAAAGCCTTATAATTCGCTTTAAACTTTATCTTTCTTTAACATCTTAATTTTTTTTTAGATAGCTCTGAAAAAAAGGAATGATAGTCTCTGTTAGAAATTTTCCATTTGGAGAATGCTCTCGAGAGTTCTGAATTTTGACATTTCAAAAGTGACGTAAATTTGCCAGGTTGACGCTGAATATCAGACTATCAATTCAATACCCGGCGTTTCACCACTTTCTTATTATTTTTAAATTAATCCACAATACGTGACGATTACAAAATATATTAATCAGAATGAATATCGACCGATACTGGAATGAAATAAAAATAATTATTGTCATACTTGGACATAATTCATTTTTTTCCAAAATTCGATGCAGTTATCACCCTGTTCCCAGCTGTGTATTACTTTGCCTTAGTGATACTTTATCAAGCATATCTAGAGCATGCTATTGTGAGTTTCACAGACCCGAGCTCCTGCTCAAAGAGCTTAGCCGGGGTCAGAACAAGACAGTGGTCATAGTCGAATCACTAGGGTCCATGAAAAGCCTTATAATTCGCTTTAAACTTTATCTTTCTTTAACATCTTAATTTTTTTAGATAGCTCTGAAAAAAGGAATGATAGTGTCTGTTAGAAATTTTCCATTTGGAGAATGCTCACGAGAGTTCTGAATTTTGACATTTCAAAAGTGACGTAAATTTACCAGGTTGACGCTGAATATCAGACTATCAATTCAATACCCGGCGTTTCACCAATTGATCACTATTTTTAAATTAATCCACAATACGTGACGATTACAAAACATATTAATGAGAATGAATATCGACCGATGCTGGAATGAAATAAAAATAATTATTGTCATACTTGGACATAAATCATTTTTTTTCCAAAATTCGATGCAGTTATTACCCTATTCCCAGTTGTGTATTACTTTGCCTTACTGATACTTTATCAAGCACATCTAGATCATGCAATTGTGAGCTTCACAGACCCGAGCTCCTGCCCAAAGAGCTTAGCCGGGGTCAGAACAAGACAGTGGTCATAGTCGAATCACTAGGGTCCAAAAAAGCCTTATAATTCGCTTTAAACTTTATCTTTCTTTAATATCTTAAGATTTTTGGATAGCTCTGAAAAAAGGAATCATAGTCTCTGTTAGAAATTTCCCCTTTGGAAAATGCTCTCGAGAGTTCTGAATTTTGACATTTCAAAAGTGACGTAAATTTACCAGGTTGACGCTGAATATCAGACTATCAATTCAATACCCGGCGTTTCACCACTTGCTTATTATTTTTAAATTAATTCACGATAAGTTTCAATTACAAAATATACTAATCAGAATGAATATCGACCGATACTGGAATGAAATAAAAATAATTATTGTCATACTTGGACATAAATCATTTTTTTCCAAAATTCGATGCATTTATCACCCTGTTCCCAGCTGTGTATTACTTTGCCGTACTAATACTTTATCAAGCATATCTAGAGCATGCTATTTTGAGCTTCAGAGACCCGAGCTTCTGCCCAAAGAGCCTAGCCAGGGTCAGAACCAGACAGTGGTCATATCCGAATCACTAGGGTCCAAGAAAAGCCTTATAATTCGCTTTAAACTTTATCTTTCTTTAACATCTTAATTTTTTTTAGATAGCTCTGAAAAAAAGGAATGATAGTCTCTGTTAGAAATTTTCCATTTGGAGAATGCTCTCGAGAGTTCTGAATTTTGACATTTCAAAAGTGACGTAAATTTGCCAGGTTGACGCTGAATATCAGACTATCAATTCAATACCCGGCGTTTCACCACTTTCTTATTATTTTTAAATTAATCCACAATACGTGACGATTACAAAATATATTAATCAGAATGAATATCGACCGATACTGGAATGAAATAAAAATAATTATTGTCATACTTGGACATAATTCATTTTTTTCCAAAATTCGATGCAGTTATCACCCTGTTCCCAGCTGTGTATTACTTTGCCTTAGTGATACTTTATCAAGCATATCTAGAGCATGCTATTGTGAGTTTCACAGACCCGAGCTCCTGCTCAAAGAGCTTTGCCGGGATCAGAACAAGACAGTGGTCATAGTCGAATCACTAGGGTCCATGAAAAGCCTTATAATTCGCTTTAAACTTTATCTTTCTTTAACATCTTAATTTCTTTAGATAGCTCTGAAAAAAGGAATGATAGTCTCTGTGAGAAATTTTTCATTTGGAGAATGCCCACGAGAGTTATGAATTTTGACATTTCAAAAGTGATGTAAATTTACCAGGTTGACGCTGAATATCAGACTATCAATTCAATACCCGGCGTTTCACCACTTGCTTATTATTTTTAAATTAATCCACGATAAGTTTCGATTACAAAATATACTAATCAGAATGAATATCGACCGATACTGGAATGAAATAAAAATAATTATTGTCATACTTGGACATAAATCATTTTTATTCCAAAATTCGATGCATTTATCACCCTGTTCCCAGCTGTGTATTACTTTGCCGTACTAATACTTTATCAAGCATATCTAGAGCATGCTATTTTGAGCTTCAGAGACCCGAGCTTCTGCCCAAAGAGCCTAGCCAGGGTCAGAACCAGACAGTGGTCATAGCCGAATCACTAGGGTCCAAGAAAAGCCTTATAATTCGCTTTAAACTTTATCTTTCTTTAACATCTTAATTTTTTTTAGATAGCTCTGAAAAAAATGAATGATAGTCTCTGTTAGAAATTTTCCATTTGGAGAATGCTCTCGAGAGTTCTGAATTTTGACATTTCAAAAGTGACGTAAATTTGCCAGGTTGACGCTGAATATCAGACTATCAATTCAATACCCGGCGTTTCACCACTTTCTTATTATTTTTAAATTAATCCACAATACGTGACGATTACAAAATATATTAATCAGAATGAATATCGACCGATACTGGAATGAAATAAAAATAATTATTGTCATACTTGGACATAATTCATTTTTTTCCAAAATTCGATGCAGTTATCACCCTGTTCCCAGCTGTGTATTACTTTGCCTTAGTGATACTTTATCAAGCATATCTAGAGCATGCTATTGTGAGTTTCACAGACCCGAGCTCCTGCTCAAAGAGCTTAGCCGGGGTCAGAACAAGACAGTGGTCATAGTCGAATCACTAGGGTCCATGAAAAGCCTTATAATTCGCTTTAAACTTTATCTTTCTTTAACATCTTAATTTTTTTAGATAGCTCTGAAAAAAGGAATGAAAGTGTCTGTTAGAAATTTTCCATTTGGAGAATGCTCACGAGAGTTCTGAATTTTGACATTTCAAAAGTGACGTAAATTTACCAGGTTGACGCTGAATATCAGACTATCAATTCAATACCCGGCGTTTCACCAATTGATCACTATTTTTAAATTAATCCACAATACGTGACGATTACAAAACATATTAATGAGAATGAATATCGACCGATGCTGGAATGAAATAAAAATAATTATTGTCATACTTGGACATAAATCATTTTTTTTCCAAAATTCGATGCAGTTATTACCCTATTCCCAGTTGTGTATTACTTTGCCTTACTGATACTTTATCAAGCACATCTAGATCATGCAATTGTGAGCTTCACAGACCCGAGCTCCTGCCCAAAGAGCTTAGCCGGGGTCAGAACAAGACAGTGGTCATAGTCGAATCACTAGGGTCCAAAAAAGCCTTATAATTCGCTTTAAACTTTATCTTTCTTTAATATCTTAAGATTTTTGGATAGCTCTGAAAAAAGGAATCATAGTCTCTGTTAGAAATTTCCCCTTTGGAAAATGCTCTCGAGAGTTATGAATTTTGACATTTCAAAAGTGATGTAAATTTACCAGGTTGACGCTGAATATCAGACTATCAATTCAATACCCGGCGTTTCACCACTTGCTTATTATTTTTAAATTAATCCACGATAAGTTTCGATTACAAAATATACTAATCAGAATGAATATCGACCGATACTGGAATGAAATAAAAATAATTATTGTCATACTTGGACATAAATCATTTTTATTCCAAAATTCGATGCATTTATCACCCTGTTCCCAGCTGTGTATTACTTTGCCGTACTAATACTTTATCAAGCATATCTAGAGCATGCTATTTTGAGCTTCAGAGACCCGAGCTTCTGCCCAAAGAGCCTAGCCAGGGTCAGAACCAGACAGTGGTCATAGCCGAATCACTAGGGTCCAAGAAAAGCCTTATAATTCGCTTTAAACTTTATCTTTCTTTAACATCTTAATTTTTTTTAGATAGCTCTGAAAAAAATGAATGATAGTCTCTGTTAGAAATTTTCCATTTGGAGAATGCTCTCGAGAGTTCTGAATTTTGACATTTCAAAAGTGACGTAAATTTGCCAGGTTGACGCTGAATATCAGACTATCAATTCAATACCCGGCGTTTCACCACTTTCTTATTATTTTTAAATTAATCCACAATACGTGACGATTACAAAATATATTAATCAGAATGAATATCGACCGATACTGGAATGAAATAAAAATAATTATTGTCATACTTGGACATAATTCATTTTTTTCCAAAATTCGATGCAGTTATCACCCTGTTCCCAGCTGTGTATTACTTTGCCTTAGTGATACTTTATCAAGCATATCTAGAGCATGCTATTGTGAGTTTCACAGACCCGAGCTCCTGCTCAAAGAGCTTAGCCGGGGTCAGAACAAGACAGTGGTCATAGTCGAATCACTAGGGTCCATGAAAAGCCTTATAATTCGCTTTAAACTTTATCTTTCTTTAACATCTTAATTTTTTTAGATAGCTCTGAAAAAAGGAATGAAAGTGTCTGTTAGAAATTTTCCATTTGGAGAATGCTCACGAGAGTTCTGAATTTTGACATTTCAAAAGTGACGTAAATTTACCAGGTTGACGCTGAATATCAGACTATCAATTCAATACCCGGCGTTTCACGAATTGATCACTATTTTTAAATTAATCCACAATACGTGACGATTACAAAACATATTAATGAGAATGAATATCGACCGATGCTGGAATGAAATAAAAATAATTATTGTCATACTTGGACATAAATCATTTTTTTTCCAAAATTCGATGCAGTTATTACCCTATTCCCAGTTGTGTATTACTTTGCCTTACTGATACTTTATCAAGCACATCTAGATCATGCAATTGTGAGCTTCACAGACCCGAGCTCCTGCCCAAAGAGCTTAGCCGGGGTCAGAACAAGACAGTGGTCATAGTCGAATCACTAATGTCCAAAAAAGCCTTATAATTCGCTTTAAACTTTATCTTTCTTTAATATCTTAAGATTTTTGGATAGCTCTGAAAAAAGGAATCATAGTCTCTGTTAGAAATTTCCCCTTTGGAAAATGCTCTCGAGAGTTCTGAATTTTGACATTTCAAAAGTGACGTAAATTTACCAGGTTGACGCTGAATATCAGACTATCAATTCAATACCCGGCGTTTCACCACTTGCTTATTATTTTTAAATTAATTCACGATAAGTTTCAATTACAAAATATACTAATCAGAATGAATATCGACCGATACTGGAATGAAATAAAAATAATTATTGTCATACGTGGACATAAATCATTTTTTTCCAAAATTCGATGCATTTATCACCCTGTTCCCAGCTGTGTATTACTTTGCCGTACTAATACTTTATCAAGCATATCTAGAGCATGCTATTGTGAGCTTCAGAGACCCGAGCTTCTGCCCAAAGAGCCTAGCCAGGGTCAGAACCAGACAGTGGTCATAGCCGAATCACTAGGGTCCAAGAAAAGCCTTATAATTCGCTTTAAACTTTATCTTTCTTTAACATCTTAATTTTTTTAGATAGCTCTGAAAAAAGGAATGATAGTCTCTGTTAGAAATTTTCCATTTGGAGAATGCTCTCGAGAGTTCTGAATTTTGACATTTCAAAAGTGACGTAAATTTGCCAGGTTGACGCTGAATATTGTTACGGTTTTACGGTTACAGTTTTACGGTTACGGTTTTACGGTTACGATTTTACGGTTTTACGGTTTCGGTTTGACGGTTATTGTTACGGTTACGGTTTTACGGTAACTGTTACGGTTTTACGGTTACGGTTTCGATTACGGTTTTACGGTTACGGTTTCGATTACGGTTTTACGGTTTTACGGTTTTAGGTTGCGGTCACGGTTTTACGGTTACGGTTACGGTTACGGTTTTACGGTTATTGTTACGGTTACGGTTCGACGGTTATTGTTACGGTTACGGTTTTACGGTAACTGTTACGGTTTTACGGTTACGGTTTCGATTACGGTTTTACTGTTTTACGGTTTTAGGTTGCGGTCACGGTTTTACGGTTACGGTTACGGTTACGGTTTTACGGTTATTGTTACGGTTACGGTTTTACGGTAACTGTTACGGTTTTACGGTTACGGTTTCGATTACGGTTTTACGGTTTTACGGTTTTAGGTTGCGGTCACGGTTTTACGGTTATTGTTACGGTTACGGTTTTTACGGTTACGGTTTTACGCTTACGGTTTTACGGTTACGGTTTTACGGTTTTACGGTTACGGTTTTACGGTTACGGTTTTACGGTTACGGTTTTACGGTTTTACGGATACCGTTTTAGGGTTTTAGGTTACGGTCACGGTTTTACGGTTACGGTAAAAAGATATGCAGGCAGCCCATCGCCACCGTCTCAATCTGTTTTACGGTTTTACGCTTTTACGGTTACGGTTACGGTTTTACGGATACGGTTACGGATTAGGCTTGGCCCCAGGCGGGACCGAAGGGTGCCGAAGCGATCTCGATCAAAAATATTTCTGGAAATCGCAGTTTTACGGTTACGGTTTTACTATTACGGATTTACAGTTTTACGGATGCGGTTTTACGGTTATTGTTACGGTTACGGTTACGGTTTTACGGTAACTGATAAGGTTTTACGGTTACGCTTTTACGGTTACAGTTTTACGGTTACGGTTTTACGGTTACGGTTTTACGGTTTTACGGTTTTACTGTTACGGTTTGACGGTTATTGTTACGGTTACGGTTTTACGGTAACTGTTACGGTTTAACGGTTACGGTTTCGATTACGGTTTTACGGTTTTACGGTTTTAGGTTACAGTCACGGTTTTATGGTTTCGGTTACGGTTACGGTTTCACGGTGACGGCTACGGTTACGGTTTTACGGTTACGGTTTTAAGGTTTTACGGATGCGGTTTTACGGTTATTGTTACGGTTACGGTTACGGGTTTACGGTAACTGTTACGGTTTTACGGTTACGGTTTTACAGTTACAGTTTTACGGTTACGGTTTTACGGTTACGGTGTTACGGTTTTACGGATACGATTTTAGGTTACCTTCACGGTTTTACGGTTACGGTTACGGTTTTACGATTACGGTTTTACGATTACGGTTATCGTTACGGTTACGGTTTTTACGGTTACTGTTTTACGCTTACGGTTTTACGGTTACGGTTTTACGGTTACGGATTTACAGTTTTACGGATGCGGTTTTACGGTTATTGTTACGGTTACGGTTACGGTTTTACGGCAACTGATAAGGTTTTACGGTTACGCTTTTACGGTTACAGTTTTACGGTTACGGTTTTACGGTTACGGTTTTACGGTTTTACGGTTTTACTGTTACGGTTTGACGGTTATTGTTACGGTTACGGTTTTACGGTAACTGTTACGGTTTAACGGTTACGGTTTCGATTACGGTTTTACGGTTTTACGGTTTTAGGTTACAGTCACGGTTTTATGGTTTCGGTTACGGTTACGGTTTCACGGTGACGGCTACGGTTACGGTTTTACGGTTACGGTTTTAAGGTTTTACGGATGCGGTTTTACGGTTATTGTTACGGTTACGGTTACGGGTTTACGGTAACTGTTACGGTTTTACGGTTACGGTTTTACGATTACGGTTTTACGATTACGGTTATCGTTACGGTTACGGTTTTTACGGTTACTGTTTTACGCTTACGGTTTTACGGTTACGGTTTTACGGTTTTCCCGTTACGGTTTTACGGTTACGGTTTTACGGTTACGGTTTCGATTACGGTTTTACGGTTTTAGATAACAGTCACGGTTTTATGGTTACGGTTAAGGTTACGGTTTTACGGTAACTGATAAGGTTTTACGGTTACGGTTTTACGGTTACAGTTTTACGGTTACGGTTTTACGGTTACGATTTTACGGTTACGGTTTGACGGTTATTGTTACGGTTACGGTTTTACGGTAACTGTTACAGTTTTACGGTTACGGTTTTACGGTTACGGTTTTACGGTTTTACGGATACCGTTTTAGTGTTTTAGGTTACGGTCACGGTTTTACGGTTACGGTTACGGTTTTACGGTTACGGTTTTACGATTACGTTTATGGTTGCGGTTACGGTTATGGTTACGGTTACGGTTTTACTGATCCTTGTTTCTTGCAACGTTCATAAAGCCTGGCCCGACTAAAAGATATGCAGGCAGCCCATCGCCACCGTCTCAATCTGTTTTACGGTTTTACGCTTTTACGGTTACGGTTACGGTTTTACGGATACGGTTACGGATTAGGCTTGGCCCCAGGCGGGACCGAAGGGTGCCGAAGCGATCTCGATCAACAATATTTCTGGAAATCGCAGTTTTACGGTTACGGTTTTACGGTAACGGATTTACAGTTTTACGGATGCGGTTTTACGGTTATTGTTACGGTTACGGTAACGGTTTTACGGTAACTGATAAGGTTTTACGGTTACGCTTTTACGGTTACAGTTTTACGGTTACGGTTTTACGGTTACGGTTTTACGGTTTTACGGTTTTACTGTTACGGTTTGACGGTTATTGTTACGGTTACGGTTTTACGGATACGGTTACGGATTAGGCTTGGCCCGAGGCGGGCAACTACAGTTCAGGCTTTTTGGGCAAAAAAATAAGTACCCTTCAAAATGGAGGAATCCTAAGCCTCACTGTGCATGGTAGCACAACTTCGGACTAAAAGCTTAAGTTTCAAGTTTTAGCCCGCTAGCCCCTCTAGGAGCTGAGTTATGACACCCGAAAATCCGGGAAATTGCTCTAATGGTGAAACGAATAATCTCCATGGGCTTAGCTGCTGATCAAGGCCAAACCCCCGCAAGTTCTTTCTGGTGCAAAGTTATGGTGCTTTGACACCTTTGGCTGGGGTGTTATAACTCAAAAATCAAAGATAATTTCAAAAATATGGAAAAAATGCAATTTTTTCAAAGTTGAACTAGATGCGTCATTTTTTGCATGGAAAAAGAACCTCATGCTAGGAGCTTAAGTTCGAAGTTTGAGACCGCTAGCTGATCTGGGAGTTGAGATATAAATTTCCAAATTCGAAAAAAAAATTGAGCAAAATTGCACATTTGCAGAGCGCGGGTGCGCAGGAAGTAACGTGGCGCCTGCGCGAAGTCTGGTGTGAGGAAATGCGAGGTGGGGTTGCCGAAGCGATCTCGATCAAAAATATTTCTGGAAATCGCAGTTTTACGGTTACGGTTTTACGGTTACGGATTTACAGTTTTACGGTTACGGTTTTACGGTTACGGTTTTTCGGTTTTACGGTTACGGTTTGACGGTTATTTATTGTTACGGTTACGGTTTTACGGTAACTGTTACGGATTTACGGTTACGGTTTCGATTACGGTTTTACGGTTTTACGGTTTTAGGTTGCGGTCACGGTTTTACGGTTACGGTTACGGTTACGGTTTTACGGTTATCGTTACGGTTACTGTTTTACGCTTACGGTTTTACGGTTACGGTTTTACGGTTTTCCCGTTACGGTTTTACGGTTACGGTTTTACGGTTACGGTTTCGATTACGGTTTTACGGTTTTAGATAACAGTCACGGTTTTATGGTTACGGTTACGGTTACGGTTTTACGGTTACAGTTTAACGGTTACGGTTTTACGGTTACGATTTCACGGTTTTACGGTTACGGTTTGACGGTTATTGTTACGGTTACGGTTTTACGGTAACTGTTACGGTTTTACAGTTACGGTTTCGAAAACGGTTTTACGGTTTTACGGTTTTAGGTTGCGGTCACGGTTTTACGGTTACGGTTACGGTTACGGTTTTACGGTTATTGTTACGGTTACGGTTTTTACGGTTACGGTTCGACGGTTATTGTTACGGTTACGGTTTTACGGTAACTGTTACGGTTTTACGGTTACGGTTTCGATTACGGTTTTACGGTTTTACGGTTTTAGGTTGCGGTCACGGTTTTACGGTTACGGTTTTACGGTTATTGTTACGGTTACGGTTTTTACGGTTACGGTTTTACGCTTACGGTTTTACGGTTACGGTTTTACGGTTTTACGGTTACGGTTTCACGGTGACGGCTACGGTTACGGTTTTACGGTTACGGTTTTAAGGTTTTACGGATGCGGTTTTACGGTTATTGTTACGGTTACGGTTACGGTTTTACGGTAACTGTTACGGTTTTACAGTTACAGTTTTACGGTTACGGTTTTACGGTTACTGTTTTACGGATACGGTTTTACGGCTTTAGGTTACGGTCACGGTTTTACGGTTACGGTTACGGTTTTACTGATCCTTGTTTCTTGCAACGTTCAGAAAGCCTGGCCCGACTAAAAGATAAGCAGGCAGCCCATCGCCACCGCCTCAATCTGTTTTACGGTTTTACGCTTTTACGGTTACGGTTACGGTTTTACGGATACGGTTACGGATTAGGCTTGGCCCAAGGCGGGACCGAAGGTTGCCGAAGCGATTTCGATTACGGTTTTACGGTTTTACGGTTTTAGGTTGCGGTCACGGTTTTACGGTTACGGTTACGGTTACGGTTACGGTTTTACGGTAATTGTTACGGTTACGGTTTTTACGGTTACGGTTTTACGCTTACGGTTTTACGGTTACGGTTTTACGGTTTTACCGTTACGGTTTTACGGTTACGGTTTTACGGTTTTACAGTTACAGTTTATGGTTACGGTTTTACGGTTACTGTTTTACGGATACGGTTTTACGGCTTTAGGTTACGGTCACGGTTTTACGGTTACGGTTACGGTTTTACTGATCCTTGTTTCTTGCAACGTTCATAAAGCCTGGCCCGACTAAAAGATAAGCAGGCAGCGCATCGCCACCGCCTCAATCTGTTTTACGGTTTTACGGTTTTACGGTTTTACGGTTACGGTTTTACGGTTACGCTTTCGATTACGGTTTAACGGTTTTACGGTTTTAGATAACAGTCACGGTTTTATGGTTACGGTTACGGTTTTATGGTAACTTTAAGGTTTTACGGTTACGGTTTTACGGTTACAGTTTTACGGTTATGGTTTTACGGTTACGGTTTTACGATTTTACGGTTACGGTTTGACGGTTACGGTTTTACGGTTACGGTTTCGATTACGGTTTTACGGTTTTAGATAACAGTCACGGTTTTATGGTTACGGTTACGGTTACGGTTTTACGGTAACTGATAAGGTTATACGGTTACGGTTTTACGGTTACAGTTTTACGGTTACGGTTTTACGGTTACGATTTTACGGTTTTACGGTTTCGGTTTGACGGTTATTGTTACGGTTACGGTTTTACGGTAACTGTTACAGTTTCACGGTTACGGTTTTACGGTTACGGTTTTACGGTTTTACGGATACCGTTTTAGGGTTTTAGGTTACGGTCACGGTTTTACGGTTACGGTTACGGTTTTACGGTTACGGTTTTACGATTACGTTTATGGTTGCGGTTACGGTTACGGTTACGGTTACGGTTTTACTGATCCTTGTTTCTTGCAACGTTCATAAAGCCTGGCCCGACTAAAAGATATGCAGGCAGCCCATCGCCACCGTCTCAATCTGTTTTACGGTTTTACGCTTTTACGGTTACGGTTACGGTTTTACGGATACGGTTACGGATTAGGCTTGGCCCCAGGCGGGACCGAAGGGTGCCGAAGCGATCTCGATCAACAATATTTCTGGAAATCGCAGTTTTACGGTTACGGTTTTACGGTAACGGATTTACAGTTTTACGGATGCGGTTTTACGGTTATTGTTACGGTTACGGTTACGGTTTTACGGTAACTGATAAGGTTTTACGGTTACGCTTTTACGGTTACAGTTTTACGGTTACGGTTTTACGGTTACGGTTTTACGGTTTTACGGTTTTACTGTTACGATTTGACGGTTATTGTTACGGTTACGGTTTTACGGATACGGTTACGGATTAGGCTTGGCCCGAGGCGGGCAACTACAGTTCAGGCTTTTTGGGCAAAAAAATAAGTACCCTTCAAAATGGAGGAATCCTAAGCCTCACTGTGCATGGTAGCACAACTTCGGACTAAAAGCTTAAGTTTCAAGTTTTAGCCCGCTAGCCCCTCTAGGAGCTGAGTTATGACACCCGAAAATCCGGGAAATTGCTCTAATGGTGAAACGAATAATCTCCATGGGCTTAGCTGCTGATCAAGGCCAAACCCCCGCAAGTTCTTTCTGGTGCAAAGTTATGGTGCTTTGACACCTTTGGCTGGGGTGTTATAACTCAAAAATCAAAGATAATTTCAAAAATATGGAAAAAATGCAATTTTTTCAAAGTTGAACTAGATGCGTCATTTTTTGCATGGAAACAGAACCTCATGCTAGGAGCTTAAGTTCGAAGTTTGAGACCGCTAGCTGATCTGGGAGTTGAGATATAAATTTCCAAATTCGAAAAAAAATTTGAGCAAAATTGCACATTTGCAGAGCGCGGGTGCGCAGGAAGTAACGTGGCGCCTGCGCGAAGTCTGGTGTGAGGAAATGCGAGGTGGGGTTGCCGAAGCGATCTCGATCAAAAATATTTCTGGAAATCGCAGTTTTACGGTTACGGTTTTACGGTTACGGATTTACAGTTTTACGGTTACGGTTTTACGGTTACGGTTTTTCGGTTTTACGGTTACGGTTTGACGGTTATTTATTGTTACGGTTACGGTTTTACGGTAACTGTTACGGATTTACGGTTACGGTTTCGATTACGGTTTTACGGTTTTACGGTTTTAGGTTGCGGTCACGGTTTTACGGTTACGGTTACGGTTACGGTTTTACGGTTATCGTTACGGTTACTGTTTTACGCTTACGGTTTTACGGTTACGGTTTTACGGTTTTCCCGTTACGGTTTTACGGTTACGGTTTTACGGTTACGGTTTCGATTACGGTTTTACGGTTTTAGATAACAGTCACGGTTTTATGGTTACGGTTACGGTTACGGTTTTACGGTAACTGATAAGGTTTTACGGTTACGGTTTTACGGTTACAGTTTAACGGTTACGGTTTTACGGTTACGATTTTACGGTTTTACGGTTACGGTTTGACGGTTATTGTTACGGTTACGGTTTTACGGTAACTGTTACGGTTTTACGGTTACGGTTTCGAAAACGGTTTTACGGTTTTACGGTTTTAGGTTGCGGTCACGGTTTTACGGTTACGGTTACGGTTACGGTTTTACGGTTATTGTTACGGTTACGGTTTTTACGGTTACGGTTCGACGGTTATTGTTACGGTTACGGTTTTACGGTAACTGTTACGGTTTTACGGTTACGGTTTCGATTACGGTTTTACGGTTTTACGGTTTTAGGTTGCGGTCACGGTTTTACGGTTACGGTTTTACGGTTATTGTTACGGTTACGGTTTTTACGGTTACGGTTTTACGCTTACGGTTTTACGGTTACGGTTTTACGGTTTTACGGTTACGGTTTCACGGTGACGGCTACGGTTACGGTTTTACGGTTACGGTTTTAAGGTTTTACGGATGCGGTTTTACGGTTATTGTTACGGTTACGGTTACGGTTTTACGGTAACTGTTACGGTTTTACAGTTACAGTTTTACGGTTACGGTTTTACGGTTACTGTTTTACGGATACGGTTTTACGGCTTTAGGTTACGGTCACGGTTTTACGGTTACGGTTACGGTTTTACTGATCCTTGTTTCTTGCAACGTTCAGAAAGCCTGGCCCGACTAAAAGATAAGCAGGCAGCCCATCGCCACCGCCTCAATCTGTTTTACGGTTTTACGCTTTTACGGTTACGGTTACGGTTTTACGGATACGGTTACGGATTAGGCTTGGCCCAAGGCGGGACCGAAGGTTGCCGAAGCGATTTCGATTACGGTTTTACGGTTTTACGGTTTTAGGTTGCGGTCACGGTTTTACGGTTACGGTTACGGTTACGGTTACGGTTTTACGGTAATTGTTACGGTTACGGTTTTTACGGTTACGGTTTTACGCTTACGGTTTTACGGTTACGGTTTTACGGTTTTACCGTTACGGTTTTACGGTTACCGGTTTACGGTTTTACAGTTACAGTTTTACGGTTACGGTTTTACGGTTACTGTTTTACGGATACGGTTTTACGGCTTTAGGTTACGGTCACGGTTTTACGGTTACGGTTACGGTTTTACTGATCCTTGTTTCTTGCAACGTTCATAAAGCCTGGCCCGACTAAAAGATAAGCAGGCAGCCCATCGCCACCGCCTCAATCTGTTTTACGGTTTTACGCTTTTACGGTTACGGTTACGGTTTTACGGATACGGTTACGGATTAGGCTTGGCCCAAGGCGGGACCGAAGGTTGCCGAAGCGATTTCGATTACGGTTTTACGGTTTTACGGTTTTAGGTTGCGGTCACGGTTTTACGGTTACGGTTACGGTTACGGTTACGGTTTTACGGTAATTGTTACGGTTACGGTTTTTACGGTTACGGTTTTACGCTTACGGTTTTACGGTTACGGTTTTACGGTTTTACCGTTACGGTTTTACGGTTACGGTTTTACGGTTACGCTTTCGATTACGGTTTAACGGTTTTACGGTTTTAGATAACAGTCACGGTTTTATGGTTACGGTTACGGTTTTATGGTAACTTTAAGGTTTTACGGTTACGGTTTTACGGTTACAGTTTTACGGTTATGGTTTTACGGTTACGGTTTTACGATTTTACGGTTACGGTTTGACGGTTATTGTTACGGTTACGGTTTTACGGTAACTGTTACGGTTTCACGGTTACGGTTTCGATTACGGTTTTACGGTTTTACGGTTTTAGGTTGCGGTCACGGTTTTACGGTTACGGTTACGGTTACGGTTTTACGGTTATTGTTACGGTAACGGTTTTTACGGTTACTGTTTTACGCTTACGGTTTTACGGTTACGGTTTTACGGTTTTCCCGTTACGGTTTTACGGTTACGGTTTTACGGTTACGGTTTCGATTACGGTTTTACGGTTTTAGATAACAGTCACGGTTTTATGGTTACGGTTACGGTTACGGTTTTACGGTAACTGATAAGGTTATACGGTTACGGTTTTACGGTTACAGTTTTACGGTTACGGTTTTACGGTTACGATTTTACGGTTTTACGGTTTCGGTTTGACGGTTATTGTTACGGTTACGGTTTTACGGTAACTGTTACAGTTTCACGGTTACGGTTTTACGGTTACGGTTTTACGGTTTTACGGATACCGTTTTAGGGTTTTAGGTTACGGTCACGGTTTTACGGTTACGGTTATGGTTTTACGGTTACGGTTTTACGATTACGTTTATGGTTGCGGTTACGGTTACGGTTACGGTTACGGTTTTACTGATCCTTGTTTCTTGCAACGTTCATAAAGCCTGGCCCGACTAAAAGATATGCAGGCAGCCCATCGCCACCGTCTCAATCTGTTTTACGGTTTTACGCTTTTACGGTTACGGTTACGGTTTTACGGATACGGTTACGGATTAGGCTTGGCCCCAGGCGGGACCGAAGGGTGCCGAAGCGATCTCGATCAACAATATTTCTGGAAATCGCAGTTTTACGGTTACGGTTTTACGGTAACGGATTTACAGTTTTACGGATGCGGTTTTACGGTTATTGTTACGGTTACGGTTACGGTTTTACGGTAACTGATAAGGTTTTACGGTTACGCTTTTACGGTTACAGTTTTACGGTTACGGTTTTACGGTTACGGTTTTACGGTTTTACGGTTTTACTGTTACGGTTTGACGGTTACGGTTTTACGGTTTTACGGTTTTACTGTTACGGTTTGACGGTTATTGTTACGGTTACGGTTTTACGGATACCGTTTTAGGGTTTTAGGTTACGGTCACGGTTTTACGGTTACGGTAAAAAGATATGCAGGCAGCCCATCGCCACCGTCTCAATCTGTTTTACGGTTTTACGCTTTTACGGTTACGGTTACGGTTTTACGGATACGGTTACGGATTAGGCTTGGCCCCAGGCGGGACCGAAGGGTGCCGAAGCGATCTCGATCAAAAATATTTCTGGAAATCGCAGTTTTACGGTTACGGTTTTACTATTACGGATTTACAGTTTTACGGATGCGGTTTTACGGTTATTGTTACGGTTACGGTTACGGTTTTACGGTAACTGATAAGGTTTTACGGTTACGCTTTTACGGTTACAGTTTTACGGTTACGGTTTTACGGTTACGGTTTTACGGTTTTACGGTTTTACTGTTACGGTTTGACGGTTATTGTTACGGTTACGGTTTTACGGTAACTGTTACGGTTTAACGGTTACGGTTTCGATTACGGTTTTACGGTTTTACGGTTTTAGGTTACAGTCACGGTTTTATGGTTTCGGTTACGGTTACGGTTTCACGGTGACGGCTACGGTTACGGTTTTACGGTTACGGTTTTAAGGTTTTACGGATGCGGTTTTACGGTTATTGTTACGGTTACGGTTACGGGTTTACGGTAACTGTTACGGTTTTACGGTTACGGTTTTACAGTTACAGTTTTACGGTTACGGTTTTACGGTTACGGTGTTACGGTTTTACGGATACGATTTTAGGTTACCTTCACGGTTTTACGGTTACGGTTACGGTTTTACGATTACGGTTTTACGATTACGGTTATCGTTACGGTTACGGTTTTTACGGTTACTGTTTTACGCTTACGGTTTTACGGTTACGGTTTTACGGTTACGGATTTACAGTTTTACGGATGCGGTTTTACGGTTATTGTTACGGTTACGGTTACGGTTTTACGGCAACTGATAAGGTTTTACGGTTACGCTTTTACGGTTACAGTTTTACGGTTACGGTTTTACGGTTACGGTTTTACGGTTTTACGGTTTTACTGTTACGGTTTGACGGTTATTGTTACGGTTACGGTTTTACGGTAACTGTTACGGTTTAACGGTTACGGTTTCGATTACGGTTTTACGGTTTTACGGTTTTAGGTTACAGTCACGGTTTTATGGTTTCGGTTACGGTTACGGTTTCACGGTGACGGCTACGGTTACGGTTTTACGGTTACGGTTTTAAGGTTTTACGGATGCGGTTTTACGGTTATTGTTACGGTTACGGTTACGGGTTTACGGTAACTGTTACGGTTTTACGGTTACGGTTTTACGATTACGGTTTTACGATTACGGTTATCGTTACGGTTACGGTTTTTACGGTTACTGTTTTACGCTTACGGTTTTACGGTTACGGTTTTACGGTTTTCCCGTTACGGTTTTACGGTTACGGTTTTACGGTTACGGTTTCGATTACGGTTTTACGGTTTTAGATAACAGTCACGGTTTTATGGTTACGGTTAAGGTTACGGTTTTACGGTAACTGATAAGGTTTTACGGTTACGGTTTTACGGTTACAGTTTTACGGTTACGGTTTTACGGTTACGATTTTACGGTTTTACGGTTACGGTTTGACGGTTATTGTTACGGTTACGGTTTTACGGTAACTGTTACAGTTTTACGGTTACGGTTTTACGGTTACGGTTTTACGGTTTTACGGATACCGTTTTAGTGTTTTAGGTTACGGTCACGGTTTTACGGTTACGGTTACGGTTTTACGGTTACGGTTTTACGATTACGTTTATGGTTGCGGTTACGGTTATGGTTACGGTTACGGTTTTACTGATCCTTGTTTCTTGCAACGTTCATAAAGCCTGGCCCGACTAAAAGATATGCAGGCAGCCCATCGCCACCGTCTCAATCTGTTTTACGGTTTTACGCTTTTACGGTTACGGTTACGGTTTTACGGATACGGTTACGGATTAGGCTTGGCCCCAGGCGGGACCGAAGGGTGCCGAAGCGATCTCGATCAACAATATTTCTGGAAATCGCAGTTTTACGGTTACGGTTTTACGGTAACGGATTTACAGTTTTACGGATGCGGTTTTACGGTTATTGTTACGGTTACGGTAACGGTTTTACGGTAACTGATAAGGTTTTACGGTTACGCTTTTACGGTTACAGTTTTACGGTTACGGTTTTACGGTTACGGTTTTACGGTTTTACGGTTTTACTGTTACGGTTTGACGGTTATTGTTACGGTTACGGTTTTACGGATACGGTTACGGATTAGGCTTGGCCCGAGGCGGGCAACTACAGTTCAGGCTTTTTGGGCAAAAAAATAAGTACCCTTCAAAATGGAGGAATCCTAAGCCTCACTGTGCATGGTAGCACAACTTCGGACTAAAAGCTTAAGTTTCAAGTTTTAGCCCGCTAGCCCCTCTAGGAGCTGAGTTATGACACCCGAAAATCCGGGAAATTGCTCTAATGGTGAAACGAATAATCTCCATGGGCTTAGCTGCTGATCAAGGCCAAACCCCCGCAAGTTCTTTCTGGTGCAAAGTTATGGTGCTTTGACACCTTTGGCTGGGGTGTTATAACTCAAAAATCAAAGATAATTTCAAAAATATGGAAAAAATGCAATTTTTTCAAAGTTGAACTAGATGCGTCATTTTTTGCATGGAAAAAGAACCTCATGCTAGGAGCTTAAGTTCGAAGTTTGAGACCGCTAGCTGATCTGGGAGTTGAGATATAAATTTCCAAATTCGAAAAAAAAATTGAGCAAAATTGCACATTTGCAGAGCGCGGGTGCGCAGGAAGTAACGTGGCGCCTGCGCGAAGTCTGGTGTGAGGAAATGCGAGGTGGGGTTGCCGAAGCGATCTCGATCAAAAATATTTCTGGAAATCGCAGTTTTACGGTTACGGTTTTACGGTTACGGATTTACAGTTTTACGGTTACGGTTTTACGGTTACGGTTTTTCGGTTTTACGGTTACGGTTTGACGGTTATTTATTGTTACGGTTACGGTTTTACGGTAACTGTTACGGATTTACGGTTACGGTTTCGATTACGGTTTTACGGTTTTACGGTTTTAGGTTGCGGTCACGGTTTTACGGTTACGGTTACGGTTACGGTTTTACGGTTATCGTTACGGTTACTGTTTTACGCTTACGGTTTTACGGTTACGGTTTTACGGTTTTCCCGTTACGGTTTTACGGTTACGGTTTTACGGTTACGGTTTCGATTACGGTTTTACGGTTTTAGATAACAGTCACGGTTTTATGGTTACGGTTACGGTTACGGTTTTACGGTTACAGTTTAACGGTTACGGTTTTACGGTTACGATTTCACGGTTTTACGGTTACGGTTTGACGGTTATTGTTACGGTTACGGTTTTACGGTAACTGTTACGGTTTTACAGTTACGGTTTCGAAAACGGTTTTACGGTTTTACGGTTTTAGGTTGCGGTCACGGTTTTACGGTTACGGTTACGGTTACGGTTTTACGGTTATTGTTACGGTTACGGTTTTTACGGTTACGGTTCGACGGTTATTGTTACGGTTACGGTTTTACGGTAACTGTTACGGTTTTACGGTTACGGTTTCGATTACGGTTTTACGGTTTTACGGTTTTAGGTTGCGGTCACGGTTTTACGGTTACGGTTTTACGGTTATTGTTACGGTTACGGTTTTTACGGTTACGGTTTTACGCTTACGGTTTTACGGTTACGGTTTTACGGTTTTACGGTTACGGTTTCACGGTGACGGCTACGGTTACGGTTTTACGGTTACGGTTTTAAGGTTTTACGGATGCGGTTTTACGGTTATTGTTACGGTTACGGTTACGGTTTTACGGTAACTGTTACGGTTTTACAGTTACAGTTTTACGGTTACGGTTTTACGGTTACTGTTTTACGGATACGGTTTTACGGCTTTAGGTTACGGTCACGGTTTTACGGTTACGGTTACGGTTTTACTGATCCTTGTTTCTTGCAACGTTCAGAAAGCCTGGCCCGACTAAAAGATAAGCAGGCAGCCCATCGCCACCGCCTCAATCTGTTTTACGGTTTTACGCTTTTACGGTTACGGTTACGGTTTTACGGATACGGTTACGGATTAGGCTTGGCCCAAGGCGGGACCGAAGGTTGCCGAAGCGATTTCGATTACGGTTTTACGGTTTTACGGTTTTAGGTTGCGGTCACGGTTTTACGGTTACGGTTACGGTTACGGTTACGGTTTTACGGTAATTGTTACGGTTACGGTTTTTACGGTTACGGTTTTACGCTTACGGTTTTACGGTTACGGTTTTACGGTTTTACCGTTACGGTTTTACGGTTACGGTTTTACGGTTTTACAGTTACAGTTTATGGTTACGGTTTTACGGTTACTGTTTTACGGATACGGTTTTACGGCTTTAGGTTACGGTCACGGTTTTACGGTTACGGTTACGGTTTTACTGATCCTTGTTTCTTGCAACGTTCATAAAGCCTGGCCCGACTAAAAGATAAGCAGGCAGCGCATCGCCACCGCCTCAATCTGTTTTACGGTTTTACGGTTTTACGGTTTTACGGTTACGGTTTTACGGTTACGCTTTCGATTACGGTTTAACGGTTTTACGGTTTTAGATAACAGTCACGGTTTTATGGTTACGGTTACGGTTTTATGGTAACTTTAAGGTTTTACGGTTACGGTTTTACGGTTACAGTTTTACGGTTATGGTTTTACGGTTACGGTTTTACGATTTTACGGTTACGGTTTGACGGTTACGGTTTTACGGTTACGGTTTCGATTACGGTTTTACGGTTTTAGATAACAGTCACGGTTTTATGGTTACGGTTACGGTTACGGTTTTACGGTAACTGATAAGGTTATACGGTTACGGTTTTACGGTTACAGTTTTACGGTTACGGTTTTACGGTTACGATTTTACGGTTTTACGGTTTCGGTTTGACGGTTATTGTTACGGTTACGGTTTTACGGTAACTGTTACAGTTTCACGGTTACGGTTTTACGGTTACGGTTTTACGGTTTTACGGATACCGTTTTAGGGTTTTAGGTTACGGTCACGGTTTTACGGTTACGGTTACGGTTTTACGGTTACGGTTTTACGATTACGTTTATGGTTGCGGTTACGGTTACGGTTACGGTTACGGTTTTACTGATCCTTGTTTCTTGCAACGTTCATAAAGCCTGGCCCGACTAAAAGATATGCAGGCAGCCCATCGCCACCGTCTCAATCTGTTTTACGGTTTTACGCTTTTACGGTTACGGTTACGGTTTTACGGATACGGTTACGGATTAGGCTTGGCCCCAGGCGGGACCGAAGGGTGCCGAAGCGATCTCGATCAACAATATTTCTGGAAATCGCAGTTTTACGGTTACGGTTTTACGGTAACGGATTTACAGTTTTACGGATGCGGTTTTACGGTTATTGTTACGGTTACGGTTACGGTTTTACGGTAACTGATAAGGTTTTACGGTTACGCTTTTACGGTTACAGTTTTACGGTTACGGTTTTACGGTTACGGTTTTACGGTTTTACGGTTTTACTGTTACGATTTGACGGTTATTGTTACGGTTACGGTTTTACGGATACGGTTACGGATTAGGCTTGGCCCGAGGCGGGCAACTACAGTTCAGGCTTTTTGGGCAAAAAAATAAGTACCCTTCAAAATGGAGGAATCCTAAGCCTCACTGTGCATGGTAGCACAACTTCGGACTAAAAGCTTAAGTTTCAAGTTTTAGCCCGCTAGCCCCTCTAGGAGCTGAGTTATGACACCCGAAAATCCGGGAAATTGCTCTAATGGTGAAACGAATAATCTCCATGGGCTTAGCTGCTGATCAAGGCCAAACCCCCGCAAGTTCTTTCTGGTGCAAAGTTATGGTGCTTTGACACCTTTGGCTGGGGTGTTATAACTCAAAAATCAAAGATAATTTCAAAAATATGGAAAAAATGCAATTTTTTCAAAGTTGAACTAGATGCGTCATTTTTTGCATGGAAACAGAACCTCATGCTAGGAGCTTAAGTTCGAAGTTTGAGACCGCTAGCTGATCTGGGAGTTGAGATATAAATTTCCAAATTCGAAAAAAAATTTGAGCAAAATTGCACATTTGCAGAGCGCGGGTGCGCAGGAAGTAACGTGGCGCCTGCGCGAAGTCTGGTGTGAGGAAATGCGAGGTGGGGTTGCCGAAGCGATCTCGATCAAAAATATTTCTGGAAATCGCAGTTTTACGGTTACGGTTTTACGGTTACGGATTTACAGTTTTACGGTTACGGTTTTACGGTTACGGTTTTTCGGTTTTACGGTTACGGTTTGACGGTTATTTATTGTTACGGTTACGGTTTTACGGTAACTGTTACGGATTTACGGTTACGGTTTCGATTACGGTTTTACGGTTTTACGGTTTTAGGTTGCGGTCACGGTTTTACGGTTACGGTTACGGTTACGGTTTTACGGTTATCGTTACGGTTACTGTTTTACGCTTACGGTTTTACGGTTACGGTTTTACGGTTTTCCCGTTACGGTTTTACGGTTACGGTTTTACGGTTACGGTTTCGATTACGGTTTTACGGTTTTAGATAACAGTCACGGTTTTATGGTTACGGTTACGGTTACGGTTTTACGGTAACTGATAAGGTTTTACGGTTACGGTTTTACGGTTACAGTTTAACGGTTACGGTTTTACGGTTACGATTTTACGGTTTTACGGTTACGGTTTGACGGTTATTGTTACGGTTACGGTTTTACGGTAACTGTTACGGTTTTACGGTTACGGTTTCGAAAACGGTTTTACGGTTTTACGGTTTTAGGTTGCGGTCACGGTTTTACGGTTACGGTTACGGTTACGGTTTTACGGTTATTGTTACGGTTACGGTTTTTACGGTTACGGTTCGACGGTTATTGTTACGGTTACGGTTTTACGGTAACTGTTACGGTTTTACGGTTACGGTTTCGATTACGGTTTTACGGTTTTACGGTTTTAGGTTGCGGTCACGGTTTTACGGTTACGGTTTTACGGTTATTGTTACGGTTACGGTTTTTACGGTTACGGTTTTACGCTTACGGTTTTACGGTTACGGTTTTACGGTTTTACGGTTACGGTTTCACGGTGACGGCTACGGTTACGGTTTTACGGTTACGGTTTTAAGGTTTTACGGATGCGGTTTTACGGTTATTGTTACGGTTACGGTTACGGTTTTACGGTAACTGTTACGGTTTTACAGTTACAGTTTTACGGTTACGGTTTTACGGTTACTGTTTTACGGATACGGTTTTACGGCTTTAGGTTACGGTCACGGTTTTACGGTTACGGTTACGGTTTTACTGATCCTTGTTTCTTGCAACGTTCAGAAAGCCTGGCCCGACTAAAAGATAAGCAGGCAGCCCATCGCCACCGCCTCAATCTGTTTTACGGTTTTACGCTTTTACGGTTACGGTTACGGTTTTACGGATACGGTTACGGATTAGGCTTGGCCCAAGGCGGGACCGAAGGTTGCCGAAGCGATTTCGATTACGGTTTTACGGTTTTACGGTTTTAGGTTGCGGTCACGGTTTTACGGTTACGGTTACGGTTACGGTTACGGTTTTACGGTAATTGTTACGGTTACGGTTTTTACGGTTACGGTTTTACGCTTACGGTTTTACGGTTACGGTTTTACGGTTTTACCGTTACGGTTTTACGGATACCGGTTTACGGTTTTACAGTTACAGTTTTACGGTTACGGTTTTACGGTTACTGTTTTACGGATACGGTTTTACGGCTTTAGGTTACGGTCACGGTTTTACGGTTACGGTTACGGTTTTACTGATCCTTGTTTCTTGCAACGTTCATAAAG
The DNA here is from genome assembly GCA_943737045.1 of Parapristionchus giblindavisi. Taxonomy (NCBI): domain Eukaryota; kingdom Metazoa; phylum Nematoda; class Chromadorea; order Rhabditida; family Diplogasteridae; genus Parapristionchus; species Parapristionchus giblindavisi. Next base: position 139,137 of record CALSFV010000081.1, on the reverse strand, counting down.
CCTGGCCCGACTAAAAGATAAGCAGGCAGCCCATCGCCACCGCCTCAATCTGTTTTACGGTTTTACGCTTTTACGGTTACGGTTACGGTTTTACGGATACGGTTACGGATTAGGCTTGGCCCAAGGCGGGACCGAAGGTTGCCGAAGCGATTTCGATTACGGTTTTACGGTTTTACGGTTTTAGGTTGCGGTCACGGTTTTACGGTTACGGTTACGGTTACGGTTACGGTTTTACGGTAATTGTTACGGTTACGGTTTTTACGGTTACGGTTTTACGCTTACGGTTTTACGGTTACGGTTTTACGGTTTTACCGTTACGGTTTTACGGTTACGGTTTTACGGTTACGCTTTCGATTACGGTTTAACGGTTTTACGGTTTTAGATAACAGTCACGGTTTTATGGTTACGGTTACGGTTTTATGGTAACTTTAAGGTTTTACGGTTACGGTTTTACGGTTACAGTTTTACGGTTATGGTTTTACGGTTACGGTTTTACGATTTTACGGTTACGGTTTGACGGTTATTGTTACGGTTACGGTTTTACGGTAACTGTTACGGTTTCACGGTTACGGTTTCGATTACGGTTTTACGGTTTTACGGTTTTAGGTTGCGGTCACGGTTTTACGGTTACGGTTACGGTTACGGTTTTACGGTTATTGTTACGGTAACGGTTTTTACGGTTACTGTTTTACGCTTACGGTTTTACGGTTACGGTTTTACGGTTTTCCCGTTACGGTTTTACGGTTACGGTTTTACGGTTACGGTTTCGATTACGGTTTTACGGTTTTAGATAACAGTCACGGTTTTATGGTTACGGTTACGGTTACGGTTTTACGGTAACTGATAAGGTTATACGGTTACGGTTTTACGGTTACAGTTTTACGGTTACGGTTTTACGGTTACGATTTTACGGTTTTACGGTTTCGGTTTGACGGTTATTGTTACGGTTACGGTTTTACGGTAACTGTTACAGTTTCACGGTTACGGTTTTACGGTTACGGTTTTACGGTTTTACGGATACCGTTTTAGGGTTTTAGGTTACGGTCACGGTTTTACGGTTACGGTTATGGTTTTACGGTTACGGTTTTACGATTACGTTTATGGTTGCGGTTACGGTTACGGTTACGGTTACGGTTTTACTGATCCTTGTTTCTTGCAACGTTCATAAAGCCTGGCCCGACTAAAAGATATGCAGGCAGCCCATCGCCACCGTCTCAATCTGTTTTACGGTTTTACGCTTTTACGGTTACGGTTACGGTTTTACGGATACGGTTACGGATTAGGCTTGGCCCCAGGCGGGACCGAAGGGTGCCGAAGCGATCTCGATCAACAATATTTCTGGAAATCGCAGTTTTACGGTTACGGTTTTACGGTAACGGATTTACAGTTTTACGGATGCGGTTTTACGGTTATTGTTACGGTTACGGTTACGGTTTTACGGTAACTGATAAGGTTTTACGGTTACGCTTTTACGGTTACAGTTTTACGGTTACGGTTTTACGGTTACGGTTTTACGGTTTTACGGTTTTACTGTTACGGTTTGACGGTTACGGTTTTACGGTTTTACGGTTTTACTGTTACGGTTTGACGGTTATTGTTACGGTTACGGTTTTACGGATACGGTTACGGATTAGGCTTGGCCCGAGGCGGGCAACTACAGTTCAGGCTTTTTGGGCAAAAAAATAAGTACCCTTCAAAATGGAGGAATCCTAAGCCTCACTGTGCATGGTAGCACAACTTCGGACTAAAAGCTTAAGTTTCAAGTTTTAGCCCGCTAGCCCCTCTAGGAGCTGAGTTATGACACCCGAAAATCCGGGAAATTGCTCTAATGGTGAAACGAATAATCTCCATGGGCTTAGCTGCTGATCAAGGCCAAACCCCCGCAAGTTCTTTCTGGTGCAAAGTTATGGTGCTTTGACACCTTTGGCTGGGGTGTTATAACTCAAAAATCAAAGATAATTTCAAAAATATGGAAAAAATGCAATTTTTTCAAAGTTGAACTAGATGCGTCATTTTTTGCATGGAAACAGAACCTCATGCTAGGAGCTTAAGTTCGAAGTTTGAGACCGCTAGCTGATCTGGGAGTTGAGATATAAATTTCCAAATTCGAAAAAAAATTTGAGCAAAATTGCACATTTGCAGAGCGCGGGTGCGCAGGAAGTAACGTGGCGCCTGCGCGAAGTCTGGTGTGAGGAAATGCGAGGTGGGGTTGCCGAAGCGATCTCGATCAAAAATATTTCTGGAAATCGCAGTTTTACGGTTACGGTTTTACGGTTACGGATTTACAGTTTTACGGTTACGGTTTTACGGTTACGGTTTTTCGGTTTTACGGTTACGGTTTGACGGTTATTGTTACGGTTACGGTTTTACGGTAACTGTTACGGATTTACGGTTACGGTTTCGATTACGGTTTTACGGTTTTACGGTTTTAGGTTGCGGTCACGGTTTTACGGTTACGGTTACGGTTACGGTTTTACGGTTATCGTTACGGTTACGGTTTTTACGGTTACTGTTTTACGCTTACGGTTTTACGGTTACGGTTTTACGGTTTTCCCGTTACGGTTTTACGGTTACGGTTTCGATTACGGTTTTACGGTTTTAGATAACAGTCACGGTTTTATGGTTACGGTTACGGTTACGGTTTTACGGTAACTGATAAGGTTTTACGGTTACGGTTTTACGGTTACAGTTTTACGGTTACGGTTTTACGGTTACGATTTTACGGTTTTACGGTTACGGTTTGACGGTTATTGTTACGGTTACGGTTTTACGGTAACTGTTACGGTTTTACGGTTACGGTTTCGAAAACGGTTTTACGGTTTTACGGTTACGGTTACGGTTACGGTTTTACGGTTATTGTTACGCTTACGGTTTTTACGGTTACGGTTCGACGGTTATTGTTACGGTTACGGTTTTACGGTAACTGTTACGGTTTTACGGTTACGGTTTCGATTACGGTTTTACGGTTTTACGGTTTTAGGTTGCGGTCACGGTTTTACGGTTACGGTTTTACGGTTATTGTTACGGTTACGGTTTTTACGGTTACGGTTTTACGCTTACGGTTTTACGGTTACGGTTTTACGGTTTTACGGTTACGGTTTCACGGTGACGGCTACGGTTACGGTTTTACGGTTACGGTTTTAAGGTTTTACGGATGCGGTTTTACGGTTATTGTTACGGTTACGGTTACGGTTTTACGGTAACTGTTACGGTTTTACAGTTACAGTTTTACGGTTACGGTTTTACGGTTACTGTTTTACGGATACGGTTTTACGGCTTTAGGTTACGGTCACGGTTTTACGGTTACGGTTACGGTTTTACTGATCCTTGTTTCTTGCAACGTTCATAAAGCCTGGCCCGACTAAAAGATAAGCAGGCAGCCCATCGCCACCGCCTCAATCTGTTTTACGGTTTTACGCTTTTACGGTTACGGTTACGGTTTTACGGATACGGTTACGGATTAGGCTTGGCCCAAGGCGGGACCGAAGGTTGCCGAAGCGATTTCGATTACGGTTTTACGGTTTTACGGTTTTAGGTTGCGGTCACGGTTTTACGGTTACGGTTACGGTTACGGTTACGGTTTTACGGTAATTGTTACGGTTACGGTTTTTACGGTTACGGTTTTACGCTTACGGTTTTACGGTTACGGTTTTACGGTTTTACCGTTACGGTTTTACGGTTACGGTTTTACGGTTACGCTTTCGATTACGGTTTAACGGTTTTACGGTTTTAGATAACAGTCACGGTTTTATGGTTACGGTTACGGTTTTATGGTAACTTTAAGGTTTTACGGTTACGGTTTTACGGTTACAGTTTTACGGTTATGGTTTTACGGTTACGGTTTTACGATTTTACGGTTACGGTTTGACGGTTATTGTTACGGTTACGGTTTTACGGTAACTGTTACGGTTTCACGGTTACGGTTTCGATTACGGTTTTACGGTTTTAGGTTGCGGTCACGGTTTTACGGTTACGGTTACGGTTACGGTTTTACGGTTATTGTTACGGTAACGGTTTTTACGGTTACTGTTTTACGCTTACGGTTTTACGGTTACGGTTTTACGGTTTTCCCGTTACGGTTTTACGGTTACGGTTTTACGGTTACGGTTTCGATTACGGTTTTACGGTTTTAGATAACAGTCACGGTTTTATGGTTACGGTTACGGTTACGGTTTTACGGTAACTGATAAGGTTATACGGTTACGGTTTTACGGTTACAGTTTTACGGTTACGGTTTTACGGTTACGATTTTACGGTTTTACGGTTTCGGTTTGACGGTTATTGTTACGGTTACGGTTTTACGGTAACTGTTACAGTTTCACGGTTACGGTTTTACGGTTACGGTTTTACGGTTTTACGGATACCGTTTTAGGGTTTTAGGTTACGGTCACGGTTTTACGGTTACGGTTATGGTTTTACGGTTACGGTTTTACGATTACGTTTATGGTTGCGGTTACGGTTACGGTTACGGTTACGGTTTTACTGATCCTTGTTTCTTGCAACGTTCATAAAGCCTGGCCCGACTAAAAGATATGCAGGCAGCCCATCGCCACCGTCTCAATCTGTTTTACGGTTTTACGCTTTTACGGTTACGGTTACGGTTTTACGGATACGGTTACGGATTAGGCTTGGCCCCAGGCGGGACCGAAGGGTGCCGAAGCGATCTCGATCAACAATATTTCTGGAAATCGCAGTTTTACGGTTACGGTTTTACGGTAACGGATTTACAGTTTTACGGATGCGGTTTTACGGTTATTGTTACGGTTACGGTTACGGTTTTACGGTAACTGATAAGGTTTTACGGTTACGCTTTTACGGTTACAGTTTTACGGTTACGGTTTGACGGTTACGGTTTTACGGTTTTACGGTTTTACTGTTACGGTTTGACGGTTACGGTTTTACGGTTTTACGGTTTTACTGTTACGGTTTGACGGTTATTGTTACGGTTACGGTTTTACGGATACGGTTACGGATTAGGCTTGGCCCGAGGCGGGCAACTACAGTTCAGGCTTTTTGGGCAAAAAAATAAGTACCCTTCAAAATGGAGGAATCCTAAGCCTCACTGTGCATGGTAGCACAACTTCGGACTAAAAGCTTAAGTTTCAAGTTTTAGCCCGCTAGCCCCTCTAGGAGCTGAGTTATGACACCCGAAAATCCGGGAAATTGCTCTAATGGTGAAACGAATAATCTCCATGGGCTTAGCTGCTGATCAAGGCCAAACCCCCGCAAGTTCTTTCTGGTGCAAACTTATGGTGCTTTGACACCTTTGGCTGGGGTGTTATAACTCAAAAATCAAAGATAATTTCAAAAATATGGAAAAAATGCAATTTTTTCAAAGTTGAACTAGATGCGTCATTTTTTGCATGGAAACAGAACCTCATGCTAGGAGCTTAAGTTCGAAGTTTGAGACCGCTAGCTGATCTGGGAGTTGAGATATAAATTTCCAAATTCGAAAAAAAATTTGAGCAAAATTGCACATTTGCAGAGCGCGGGTGCGCAGGAAGTAACGTGGCGCCTGCGCGAAGTCTGGTGTGAGGAAATGCGAGGTGGGGTTGCCGAAGCGATCTCGATCAAAAATATTTCTGGAAATCGCAGTTTTACGGTTACGGTTTTACGGTTACGGATTTACAGTTTTACGGTTACGGTTTTACGGTTACGGTTTTTCGGTTTTACGGTTACGGTTTGACGGTTATTGTTACGGTTACGGTTTTACGGTAACTGTTACGGATTTACGGTTACGGTTTCGATTACGGTTTTACGGTTTTACGGTTTTAGGTTGCGGTCACGGTTTTACGGTTACGGTTACGGTTACGGTTTTACGGTTATCGTTACGGTTACGGTTTTTACGGTTACTGTTTTACGCTTACGGTTTTACGGTTACGGTTTTACGGTTTTCCCGTTACGGTTTTACGGTTACGGTTTCGATTACGGTTTTACGGTTTTAGATAACAGTCACGGTTTTATGGTTACGGTTACGGTTACGGTTTTACGGTAACTGATAAGGTTTTACGGTTACGGTTTTACGGTTACAGTTTTACGGTTACGGTTTTACGGTTACGATTTTACGGTTTTACGGTTACGGTTTGACGGTTATTGTTACGGTTACGGTTTTACGGTAACTGTTACGGTTTTACGGTTACGGTTTCGAAAACGGTTTTACGGTTTTACGGTTACGGTTACGGTTACGGTTTTACGGTTATTGTTACGCTTACGGTTTTTACGGTTACGGTTCGACGGTTATTGTTACGGTTACGGTTTTACGGTAACTGTTACGGTTTTACGGTTACGGTTTCGATTACGGTTTTACGGTTTTACGGTTTTAGGTTGCGGTCACGGTTTTACGGTTACGGTTTTACGGTTATTGTTACGGTTACGGTTTTTACGGTTACGGTTTTACGCTTACGGTTTTACGGTTACGGTTTTACGGTTTTACGGTTACGGTTTCACGGTGACGGCTACGGTTACGGTTTTACGGTTACGGTTTTAAGGTTTTACGGATGCGGTTTTACGGTTATTGTTACGGTTACGGTTACGGTTTTACGGTAACTGTTACGGTTTTACAGTTACAGTTTTACGGTTACGGTTTTACGGTTACTGTTTTACGGATACGGTTTTACGGCTTTAGGTTACGGTCACGGTTTTACGGTTACGGTTACGGTTTTACTGATCCTTGTTTCTTGCAACGTTCATAAAGCCTGGCCCGACTAAAAGATAAGCAGGCAGCCCATCGCCACCGCCTCAATCTGTTTTACGGTTTTACGCTTTTACGGTTACGGTTACGGTTTTACGGATACGGTTACGGATTAGGCTTGGCCCAAGGCGGGACCGAAGGTTGCCGAAGCGATTTCGATTACGGTTTTACGGTTTTACGGTTTTAGGTTGCGGTCACGGTTTTACGGTTACGGTTACGGTTACGGTTACGGTTTTACGGTAATTGTTACGGTTACGGTTTTTACGGTTACGGTTTTACGCTTACGGTTTTACGGTTACGGTTTTACGGTTTTACCGTTACGGTTTTACGGTTACGGTTTTACGGTTACGCTTTCGATTACGGTTTAACGGTTTTACGGTTTTAGATAACAGTCACGGTTTTATGGTTACGGTTACGGTTTTATGGTAACTTTAAGGTTTTACGGTTACGGTTTTACGGTTACAGTTTTACGGTTATGGTTTTACGGTTACGGTTTTACGATTTTACGGTTACGGTTTGACGGTTATTGTTACGGTTACGGTTTTACGGTAACTGTTACGGTTTCACGGTTACGGTTTCGATTACGGTTTTACGGTTTTAGGTTGCGGTCACGGTTTTACGGTTACGGTTACGGTTACGGTTTTACGGTTATTGTTACGGTAACGGTTTTTACGGTTACTGTTTTACGCTTACGGTTTTACGGTTACGGTTTTACGGTTTTCCCGTTACGGTTTTACGGTTACGGTTTTACGGTTACGGTTTCGATTACGGTTTTACGGTTTTAGATAACAGTCACGGTTTTATGGTTACGGTTACGGTTACGGTTTTACGGTAACTGATAAGGTTATACGGTTACGGTTTTACGGTTACAGTTTTACGGTTACGGTTTTACGGTTACGATTTTACGGTTTTACGGTTTCGGTTTGACGGTTATTGTTACGGTTACGGTTTTACGGTAACTGTTACAGTTTCACGGTTACGGTTTTACGGTTACGGTTTTACGGTTTTACGGATACCGTTTTAGGGTTTTAGGTTACGGTCACGGTTTTACGGTTACGGTTATGGTTTTACGGTTACGGTTTTACGATTACGTTTATGGTTGCGGTTACGGTTACGGTTACGGTTACGGTTTTACTGATCCTTGTTTCTTGCAACGTTCATAAAGCCTGGCCCGACTAAAAGATATGCAGGCAGCCCATCGCCACCGTCTCAATCTGTTTTACGGTTTTACGCTTTTACGGTTACGGTTACGGTTTTACGGATACGGTTACGGATTAGGCTTGGCCCCAGGCGGGACCGAAGGGTGCCGAAGCGATCTCGATCAACAATATTTCTGGAAATCGCAGTTTTACGGTTACGGTTTTACGGTAACGGATTTACAGTTTTACGGATGCGGTTTTACGGTTATTGTTACGGTTACGGTTACGGTTTTACGGTAACTGATAAGGTTTTACGGTTACGCTTTTACGGTTACAGTTTTACGGTTACGGTTTGACGGTTACGGTTTTACGGTTTTACGGTTTTACTGTTACGGTTTGACGGTTACGGTTTTACGGTTTTACGGTTTTACTGTTACGGTTTGACGGTTATTGTTACGGTTACGGTTTTACGGATACGGTTACGGATTAGGCTTGGCCCGAGGCGGGCAACTACAGTTCAGGCTTTTTGGGCAAAAAAATAAGTACCCTTCAAAATGGAGGAATCCTAAGCCTCACTGTGCATGGTAGCACAACTTCGGACTAAAAGCTTAAGTTTCAAGTTTTAGCCCGCTAGCCCCTCTAGGAGCTGAGTTATGACACCCGAAAATCCGGGAAATTGCTCTAATGGTGAAACGAATAATCTCCATGGGCTTAGCTGCTGATCAAGGCCAAACCCCCGCAAGTTCTTTCTGGTGCAAACTTATGGTGCTTTGACACCTTTGGCTGGGGTGTTATAACTCAAAAATCAAAGATAATTTCAAAAATATGGAAAAAATGCAATTTTTTCAAAGTTGAACTAGATGCGTCATTTTTTGCATGGAAACAGAACCTCATGCTAGGAGCTTAAGTTCGAAGTTTGAGACCGCTAGCTGATCTGGGAGTTGAGATATAAATTTCCAAATTCGAAAAAAAATTTGAGCAAAATTGCACATTTGCAGAGCGCGGGTGCGCAGGAAGTAACGTGGCGCCTGCGCGAAGTCTGGTGTGAGGAAATGCGAGGTGGGGTTGCCGAAGCGATCTCGATCAAAAATATTTCTGGAAATCGCAGTTTTACGGTTACGGTTTTACGGTTACGGATTTACAGTTTTACGGTTACGGTTTTACGGTTACGGTTTTTCGGTTTTACGGTTACGGTTTGACGGTTATTGTTACGGTTACGGTTTTACGGTAACTGTTACGGATTTACGGTTACGGTTTCGATTACGGTTTTACGGTTTTACGGTTTTAGGTTGCGGTCACGGTTTTACGGTTACGGTTACGGTTACGGTTTTACGGTTATCGTTACGGTTACGGTTTTTACGGTTACTGTTTTACGCTTACGGTTTTACGGTTACGGTTTTACGGTTTTCCCGTTACGGTTTTACGGTTACGGTTTCGATTACGGTTTTACGGTTTTAGATAACAGTCACGGTTTTATGGTTACGGTTACGGTTACGGTTTTACGGTAACTGATAAGGTTTTACGGTTACGGTTTTACGGTTACAGTTTTACGGTTACGGTTTTACGGTTACGATTTTACGGTTTTACGGTTACGGTTTGACGGTTATTGTTACGGTTACGGTTTTACGGTAACTGTTACGGTTTTACGGTTACGGTTTCGAAAACGGTTTTACGGTTTTACGGTTACGGTTACGGTTACGGTTTTACGGTTATTGTTACGCTTACGGTTTTTACGGTTACGGTTCGACGGTTATTGTTACGGTTACGGTTTTACGGTAACTGTTACGGTTTTACGGTTACGGTTTCGATTACGGTTTTACGGTTTTACGGTTTTAGGTTGCGGTCACGGTTTTACGGTTACGGTTTTACGGTTATTGTTACGGTTACGGTTTTTACGGTTACGGTTTTACGCTTACGGTTTTACGGTTACGGTTTTACGGTTTTACGGTTACGGTTTCACGGTGACGGCTACGGTTACGGTTTTACGGTTACGGTTTTAAGGTTTTACGGATGCGGTTTTACGGTTATTGTTACGGTTACGGTTACGGTTTTACGGTAACTGTTACGGTTTTACAGTTACAGTTTTACGGTTACGGTTTTACGGTTACTGTTTTACGGATACGGTTTTACGGCTTTAGGTTACGGTCACGGTTTTACGGTTACGGTTACGGTTTTACTGATCCTTGTTTCTTGCAACGTTCATAAAGCCTGGCCCGACTAAAAGATAAGCAGGCAGCCCATCGCCACCGCCTCAATCTGTTTTACGGTTTTACGCTTTTACGGTTACGGTTACGGTTTTACGGATACGGTTACGGATTAGGCTTGGCCCAAGGCGGGACCGAAGGTTGCCGAAGCGATTTCGATTACGGTTTTACGGTTTTACGGTTTTAGGTTGCGGTCACGGTTTTACGGTTACGGTTACGGTTACGGTTACGGTTTTACGGTAATTGTTACGGTTACGGTTTTTACGGTTACGGTTTTACGCTTACGGTTTTACGGTTACGGTTTTACGGTTTTACCGTTACGGTTTTACGGTTACGGTTTTACGGTTACGCTTTCGATTACGGTTTAACGGTTTTACGGTTTTAGATAACAGTCACGGTTTTATGGTTACGGTTACGGTTTTATGGTAACTTTAAGGTTTTACGGTTACGGTTTTACGGTTACAGTTTTACGGTTACGGTTTTACGATTTTACGGTTACGGTTTGACGGTTATTGTTACGGTTACGGTTTTACGGTAACTGTTACGGTTTCACGGTTACGGTTTCGATTACGGTTTTACGGTTTTACGGTTTTAGGTTGCGGTCACGGTTTTACGGTTACGGTTACGGTTACGGTTTTACGGTTATTGTTACGGTAACGGTTTTTACGGTTACTGTTTTACGCTTACGGTTTTACGGTTACGGTTTTACGGTTTTCCCGTTACGGTTTTACGGTTACGGTTTTACGGTTACGGTTTCGATTACGGTTTTACGGTTTTAGATAACAGTCACGGTTTTATGGTTACGGTTACGGTTACGGTTTTACGGTAACTGATAAGGTTATACGGTTACGGTTTTACGGTTACAGTTTTACGGTTACGGTTTTACGGTTACGATTTTACGGTTTTACGGTTTCGGTTTGACGGTTATTGTTACGGTTACGGTTTTACGGTAACTGTTACAGTTTCACGGTTACGGTTTTACGGTTACGGTTTTACGGTTTTACGGATACCGTTTTAGGGTTTTAGGTTACGGTCACGGTTTTACGGTTACGGTTATGGTTTTACGGTTACGGTTTTACGATTACGTTTATGGTTGCGGTTACGGTTACGGTTACGGTTACGGTTTTACTGATCCTTGTTTCTTGCAACGTTCATAAAGCCTGGCCCGACTAAAAGATATGCAGGCAGCCCATCGCCACCGTCTCAATCTGTTTTACGGTTTTACGCTTTTACGGTTACGGTTACGGTTTTACGGATACGGTTACGGATTAGGCTTGGCCCCAGGCGGGACCGAAGGGTGCCGAAGCGATCTCGATCAACAATATTTCTGGAAATCGCAGTTTTACGGTTACGGTTTTACGGTAACGGATTTACAGTTTTACGGATGCGGTTTTACGGTTATTGTTACGGTTACGGTTACGGTTTTACGGTAACTGATAAGGTTTTACGGTTACGCTTTTACGGTTACAGTTTTACGGTTACGGTTTGACGGTTACGGTTTTACGGTTTTACGGTTTTACTGTTACGGTTTGACGGTTACGGTTTTACGGTTTTACGGTTTTACTGTTACGGTTTGACGGTTATTGTTACGGTTACGGTTTTACGGATACGGTTACGGATTAGGCTTGGCCCGAGGCGGGCAACTACAGTTCAGGCTTTTTGGGCAAAAAAATAAGTACCCTTCAAAATGGAGGAATCCTAAGCCTCACTGTGCATGGTAGCACAACTTCGGACTAAAAGCTTAAGTTTCAAGTTTTAGCCCGCTAGCCCCTCTAGGAGCTGAGTTATGACACCCGAAAATCCGGGAAATTGCTCTAATGGTGAAACGAATAATCTCCATGGGCTTAGCTGCTGATCAAGGCCAAACCCCCGCAAGTTCTTTCTGGTGCAAAGTTATGGTGCTTTGACACCTTTGGCTGGGGTGTTATAACTCAAAAAACCAGATAATTTCAAAAATATGGAAAAAATGCAATTTTTTCAAAGTTGAACTAGATGCGTCATTTTTTGCATGGAAACAGAACCTCATGCTAGGAGCTTAAGTTCGAAGTTTGAGACCGCTAGCTGATCTGGGAGTTGAGATATAAATTTCCAAATTCGAAAAAAAATTTGAGCAAAATTGCACATTTGCAGAGCGCGGGTGCGCAGGAAGTAACGTGGCGCCTGCGCGAAGTCTGGTGTGAGGAAATGCGAGGTGGGGTTGCCGAAGCGATCTCGATCAAAAATATTTCTGGAAATCGCAGTTTTACGGTTACGGTTTTACGGTTACGGATTTACAGTTTTACGGTTACGGTTTTACGGTTACGGTTTTTCGGTTTTACGGTTACGGTTTGACGGTTATTTATTGTTACGGTTACGGTTTTACGGTAACTGTTACGGATTTACGGTTATTGTTACGGTTACGGTTTTACGGTAACTGTTACGGTTTTACGGTTACGGTTTCGAAAACGGTTTTACGGTTTTACGGTTACGGTTACGGTTACGGTTTTACGGTTATTGTTACGCTTACGGTTTTTACGGTTACGGTTCGACGGTTATTGTTACGGTTACGGTTTTACGGTAACTGTTACGGTTTTACGGTTACGGTTTCGATTACGGTTTTACGGTTTTACGGTTTTAGGTTGCGGTCACGGTTTTACGGTTACGGTTTTACGGTTATTGTTACGGTTACGGTTTTTACGGTTACGGTTTTACGCTTACGGTTTTACGGTTACGGTTTTACGGTTTTACGGTTACGGTTTCACGGTGACGGCTACGGTTACGGTTTTACGGTTACGGTTTTAAGGTTTTACGGATGCGGTTTTACGGTTATTGTTACGGTTACGGTTACGGTTTTACGGTAACTGTTACGGTTTTACAGTTACAGTTTTACGGTTACGGTTTTACGGTTACTGTTTTACGGATACGGTTTTACGGCTTTAGGTTACGGTCACGGTTTTACGGTTACGGTTACGGTTTTACTGATCCTTGTTTCTTGCAACGTTCATAAAGCCTGGCCCGACTAAAAGATAAGCAGGCAGCCCATCGCCACCGCCTCAATCTGTTTTACGGTTTTACGCTTTTACGGTTACGGTTACGGTTTTACGGATACGGTTACGGATTAGGCTTGGCCCAAGGCGGGACCGAAGGTTGCCGAAGCGATTTCGATTACGGTTTTACGGTTTTACGGTTTTAGGTTGCGGTCACGGTTTTACGGTTACGGTTACGGTTACGGTTACGGTTTTACGGTAATTGTTACGGTAACGGTTTTTACGGTTACGGTTTTACGCTTACGGTTTTACGGTTACGGTTTTACGGTTTTACCGTTACGGTTTTACGGTTACGGTTTTACGGTTACGCTTTCGATTACGGTTTAACGGTTTTACGGTTTTAGATAACAGTCACGGTTTTATGGTTACGGTTACGGTTTTATGGTAACTTTAAGGTTTTACGGTTACGGTTTTACGGTTACAGTTTTACGGTTATGGTTTTACGGTTACGGTTTTACGATTTTACGGTTACGGTTTGACGGTTATTGTTACGGTTACGGTTTTACGGTAACTGTTACGGTTTCACGGTTACGGTTTCGATTACGGTTTTACGGTTTTACGGTTTTAGGTTGCGGTCACGGTTTTACGGTTACGGTTACGGTTACGGTTTTACGGTTATTGTTACGGTAACGGTTTTTACGGTTACTGTTTTACGCTTACGGTTTTACGGTTACGGTTTTACGGTTTTCCCGTTACGGTTTTACGGTTACGGTTTTACGGTTACGGTTTCGATTACGGTTTTACGGTTTTAGATAACAGTCACGGTTTTATGGTTACGGTTACGGTTACGGTTTTACGGTAACTGATAAGGTTATACGGTTACGGTTTTACGGTTACAGTTTTACGGTTACGGTTTTACGGTTACGATTTTACGGTTTTACGGTTTCGGTTTGACGGTTATTGTTACGGTTACGGTTTTACGGTAACTGTTACAGTTTCACGGTTACGGTTTTACGGTTACGGTTTTACGGTTTTACGGATACCGTTTTAGGGTTTTAGGTTACGGTCACGGTTTTACGGTTACGGTTATGGTTTTACGGTTACGGTTTTACGATTACGTTTATGGTTGCGGTTACGGTTACGGTTACGGTTACGGTTTTACTGATCCTTGTTTCTTGCAACGTTCATAAAGCCTGGCCCGACTAAAAGATATGCAGGCAGCCCATCGCCACCGTCTCAATCTGTTTTACGGTTTTACGCTTTTACGGTTACGGTTACGGTTTTACGGATACGGTTACGGATTAGGCTTGGCCCCAGGCGGGACCGAAGGGTGCCGAAGCGATCTCGATCAACAATATTTCTGGAAATCGCAGTTTTACGGTTACGGTTTTACGGTAACGGATTTACAGTTTTACGGATGCGGTTTTACGGTTATTGTTACGGTTACGGTTACGGTTTTACGGTAACTGATAAGGTTTTACGGTTACGCTTTTACGGTTACAGTTTTACGGTTACGGTTTGACGGTTACGGTTTTACGGTTTTACGGTTTTACTGTTACGGTTTGACGGTTACGGTTTTACGGTTTTACGGTTTTACTGTTACGGTTTGACGGTTATTGTTACGGTTACGGTTTTACGGATACGGTTACGGATTAGGCTTGGCCCGAGGCGGGCAACTACAGTTCAGGCTTTTTGGGCAAAAAAATAAGTACCCTTCAAAATGGAGGAATCCTAAGCCTCACTGTGCATGGTAGCACAACTTCGGACTAAAAGCTTAAGTTTCAAGTTTTAGCCCGCTAGCCCCTCTAGGAGCTGAGTTATGACACCCGAAAATCCGGGAAATTGCTCTAATGGTGAAACGAATAATCTCCATGGGCTTAGCTGCTGATCAAGGCCAAACCCCCGCAAGTTCTTTCTGGTGCAAAGTTATGGTGCTTTGACACCTTTGGCTGGGGTGTTATAACTCAAAAATCAAAGATAATTTCAAAAATATGGAAAAAATGCAATTTTTTCAAAGTTGAACTAGATGCGTCATTTTTTGCATGGAAAAAGAACCTCATGCTAGGAGCTTAAGTTCGAAGTTTGAGACCGCTAGCTGATCTGGGAGTTGAGATATAAATTTCCAAATTCGAAAAAAAAATTGAGCAAAATTGCACATTTGCAGAGCGCGGGTGCGCAGGAAGTAACGTGGCGCCTGCGCGAAGTCTGGTGTGAGGAAATGCGAGGTGGGGTTGCCGAAGCGATCTCGATCAAAAATATTTCTGGAAATCGCAGTTTTACGGTTACGGTTTTACGGTTACGGATTTACAGTTTTACGGTTACGGTTTTACGGTTACGGTTTTTCGGTTTTACGGTTACGGTTTGACGGTTATTTATTGTTACGGTTACGGTTTTACGGTAACTGTTACGGATTTACGGTTACGGTTTCGATTACGGTTTTACGGTTTTACGGTTTTAGGTTGCGGTCACGGTTTTACGGTTACGGTTACGGTTACGGTTTTACGGTTATCGTTACGGTTACTGTTTTACGCTTACGGTTTTACGGTTACGGTTTTACGGTTTTCCCGTTACGGTTTTACGGTTACGGTTTTACGGTTACGGTTTCGATTACGGTTTTACGGTTTTAGATAACAGTCACGGTTTTATGGTTACGGTTACGGTTACGGTTTTACGGTTACAGTTTAACGGTTACGGTTTTACGGTTACGATTTCACGGTTTTACGGTTACGGTTTGACGGTTATTGTTACGGTTACGGTTTTACGGTAACTGTTACGGTTTTACAGTTACGGTTTCGAAAACGGTTTTACGGTTTTACGGTTTTAGGTTGCGGTCACGGTTTTACGGTTACGGTTACGGTTACGGTTTTACGGTTATTGTTACGGTTACGGTTTTTACGGTTACGGTTCGACGGTTATTGTTACGGTTACGGTTTTACGGTAACTGTTACGGTTTTACGGTTACGGTTTCGATTACGGTTTTACGGTTTTACGGTTTTAGGTTGCGGTCACGGTTTTACGGTTACGGTTTTACGGTTATTGTTACGGTTACGGTTTTTACGGTTACGGTTTTACGCTTACGGTTTTACGGTTACGGTTTTACGGTTTTACGGTTACGGTTTCACGGTGACGGCTACGGTTACGGTTTTACGGTTACGGTTTTAAGGTTTTACGGATGCGGTTTTACGGTTATTGTTACGGTTACGGTTACGGTTTTACGGTAACTGTTACGGTTTTACAGTTACAGTTTTACGGTTACGGTTTTACGGTTACTGTTTTACGGATACGGTTTTACGGCTTTAGGTTACGGTCACGGTTTTACGGTTACGGTTACGGTTTTACTGATCCTTGTTTCTTGCAACGTTCAGAAAGCCTGGCCCGACTAAAAGATAAGCAGGCAGCCCATCGCCACCGCCTCAATCTGTTTTACGGTTTTACGCTTTTACGGTTACGGTTACGGTTTTACGGATACGGTTACGGATTAGGCTTGGCCCAAGGCGGGACCGAAGGTTGCCGAAGCGATTTCGATTACGGTTTTACGGTTTTACGGTTTTAGGTTGCGGTCACGGTTTTACGGTTACGGTTACGGTTACGGTTACGGTTTTACGGTAATTGTTACGGTTACGGTTTTTACGGTTACGGTTTTACGCTTACGGTTTTACGGTTACGGTTTTACGGTTTTACCGTTACGGTTTTACGGTTACGGTTTTACGGTTTTACAGTTACAGTTTATGGTTACGGTTTTACGGTTACTGTTTTACGGATACGGTTTTACGGCTTTAGGTTACGGTCACGGTTTTACGGTTACGGTTACGGTTTTACTGATCCTTGTTTCTTGCAACGTTCATAAAGCCTGGCCCGACTAAAAGATAAGCAGGCAGCGCATCGCCACCGCCTCAATCTGTTTTACGGTTTTACGCTTTTACGGTTACGGTTACGGTTTTACGGATACGGTTACGGATTAGGCTTGGCCCAAGGCGGGACCGAAGGTTGCCGAAGCGATTTCGATTACGGTTTTACGGTTTTACGGTTTTAGGTTGCGGTCACGGTTTTACGGTTACGGTTACGGTTACGGTTACGGTTTTACGGTAATTGTTACGGTTACGGTTTTTACGGTTACGGTTTTACGCTTACGGTTTTACGGTTACGGTTTTACGGTTTTACGGTTACGGTTTTACGGTTACGCTTTCGATTACGGTTTAACGGTTTTACGGTTTTAGATAACAGTCACGGTTTTATGGTTACGGTTACGGTTTTATGGTAACTTTAAGGTTTTACGGTTACGGTTTTACGGTTACAGTTTTACGGTTATGGTTTTACGGTTACGGTTTTACGATTTTACGGTTACGGTTTGACGGTTACGGTTTTACGGTTACGGTTTCGATTACGGTTTTACGGTTTTAGATAACAGTCACGGTTTTATGGTTACGGTTACGGTTACGGTTTTACGGTAACTGATAAGGTTATACGGTTACGGTTTTACGGTTACAGTTTTACGGTTACGGTTTTACGGTTACGATTTTACGGTTTTACGGTTTCGGTTTGACGGTTATTGTTACGGTTACGGTTTTACGGTAACTGTTACAGTTTCACGGTTACGGTTTTACGGTTACGGTTTTACGGTTTTACGGATACCGTTTTAGGGTTTTAGGTTACGGTCACGGTTTTACGGTTACGGTTACGGTTTTACGGTTACGGTTTTACGATTACGTTTATGGTTGCGGTTACGGTTACGGTTACGGTTACGGTTTTACTGATCCTTGTTTCTTGCAACGTTCATAAAGCCTGGCCCGACTAAAAGATATGCAGGCAGCCCATCGCCACCGTCTCAATCTGTTTTACGGTTTTACGCTTTTACGGTTACGGTTACGGTTTTACGGATACGGTTACGGATTAGGCTTGGCCCCAGGCGGGACCGAAGGGTGCCGAAGCGATCTCGATCAACAATATTTCTGGAAATCGCAGTTTTACGGTTACGGTTTTACGGTAACGGATTTACAGTTTTACGGATGCGGTTTTACGGTTATTGTTACGGTTACGGTTACGGTTTTACGGTAACTGATAAGGTTTTACGGTTACGCTTTTACGGTTACAGTTTTACGGTTACGGTTTTACGGTTACGGTTTTACGGTTTTACGGTTTTACTGTTACGATTTGACGGTTATTGTTACGGTTACGGTTTTACGGATACGGTTACGGATTAGGCTTGGCCCGAGGCGGGCAACTACAGTTCAGGCTTTTTGGGCAAAAAAATAAGTACCCTTCAAAATGGAGGAATCCTAAGCCTCACTGTGCATGGTAGCACAACTTCGGACTAAAAGCTTAAGTTTCAAGTTTTAGCCCGCTAGCCCCTCTAGGAGCTGAGTTATGACACCCGAAAATCCGGGAAATTGCTCTAATGGTGAAACGAATAATCTCCATGGGCTTAGCTGCTGATCAAGGCCAAACCCCCGCAAGTTCTTTCTGGTGCAAAGTTATGGTGCTTTGACACCTTTGGCTGGGGTGTTATAACTCAAAAATCAAAGATAATTTCAAAAATATGGAAAAAATGCAATTTTTTCAAAGTTGAACTAGATGCGTCATTTTTTGCATGGAAACAGAACCTCATGCTAGGAGCTTAAGTTCGAAGTTTGAGACCGCTAGCTGATCTGGGAGTTGAGATATAAATTTCCAAATTCGAAAAAAAATTTGAGCAAAATTGCACATTTGCAGAGCGCGGGTGCGCAGGAAGTAACGTGGCGCCTGCGCGAAGTCTGGTGTGAGGAAATGCGAGGTGGGGTTGCCGAAGCGATCTCGATCAAAAATATTTCTGGAAATCGCAGTTTTACGGTTACGGTTTTACGGTTACGGATTTACAGTTTTACGGTTACGGTTTTACGGTTACGGTTTTTCGGTTTTACGGTTACGGTTTGACGGTTATTTATTGTTACGGTTACGGTTTTACGGTAACTGTTACGGATTTACGGTTACGGTTTCGATTACGGTTTTACGGTTTTACGGTTTTAGGTTGCGGTCACGGTTTTACGGTTACGGTTACGGTTACGGTTTTACGGTTATCGTTACGGTTACTGTTTTACGCTTACGGTTTTACGGTTACGGTTTTACGGTTTTCCCGTTACGGTTTTACGGTTACGGTTTTACGGTTACGGTTTCGATTACGGTTTTACGGTTTTAGATAACAGTCACGGTTTTATGGTTACGGTTACGGTTACGGTTTTACGG
This sequence comes from Parapristionchus giblindavisi, assembly GCA_943737045.1. Taxonomy (NCBI): domain Eukaryota; kingdom Metazoa; phylum Nematoda; class Chromadorea; order Rhabditida; family Diplogasteridae; genus Parapristionchus; species Parapristionchus giblindavisi. The sequence goes on along the minus strand of CALSFV010000081.1, from coordinate 119,918 downwards.
TAACTGATAAGGTTTTACGGTTACGGTTTTACGGTTACAGTTTAACGGTTACGGTTTTACGGTTACGATTTTACGGTTTTACGGTTACGGTTTGACGGTTATTGTTACGGTTACGGTTTTACGGTAACTGTTACGGTTTTACGGTTACGGTTTCGAAAACGGTTTTACGGTTTTACGGTTTTAGGTTGCGGTCACGGTTTTACGGTTACGGTTACGGTTACGGTTTTACGGTTATTGTTACGGTTACGGTTTTTACGGTTACGGTTCGACGGTTATTGTTACGGTTACGGTTTTACGGTAACTGTTACGGTTTTACGGTTACGGTTTCGATTACGGTTTTACGGTTTTACGGTTTTAGGTTGCGGTCACGGTTTTACGGTTACGGTTTTACGGTTATTGTTACGGTTACGGTTTTTACGGTTACGGTTTTACGCTTACGGTTTTACGGTTACGGTTTTACGGTTTTACGGTTACGGTTTCACGGTGACGGCTACGGTTACGGTTTTACGGTTACGGTTTTAAGGTTTTACGGATGCGGTTTTACGGTTATTGTTACGGTTACGGTTACGGTTTTACGGTAACTGTTACGGTTTTACAGTTACAGTTTTACGGTTACGGTTTTACGGTTACTGTTTTACGGATACGGTTTTACGGCTTTAGGTTACGGTCACGGTTTTACGGTTACGGTTACGGTTTTACTGATCCTTGTTTCTTGCAACGTTCAGAAAGCCTGGCCCGACTAAAAGATAAGCAGGCAGCCCATCGCCACCGCCTCAATCTGTTTTACGGTTTTACGCTTTTACGGTTACGGTTACGGTTTTACGGATACGGTTACGGATTAGGCTTGGCCCAAGGCGGGACCGAAGGTTGCCGAAGCGATTTCGATTACGGTTTTACGGTTTTACGGTTTTAGGTTGCGGTCACGGTTTTACGGTTACGGTTACGGTTACGGTTACGGTTTTACGGTAATTGTTACGGTTACGGTTTTTACGGTTACGGTTTTACGCTTACGGTTTTACGGTTACGGTTTTACGGTTTTACCGTTACGGTTTTACGGTTACCGGTTTACGGTTTTACAGTTACAGTTTTACGGTTACGGTTTTACGGTTACTGTTTTACGGATACGGTTTTACGGCTTTAGGTTACGGTCACGGTTTTACGGTTACGGTTACGGTTTTACTGATCCTTGTTTCTTGCAACGTTCATAAAGCCTGGCCCGACTAAAAGATAAGCAGGCAGCCCATCGCCACCGCCTCAATCTGTTTTACGGTTTTACGCTTTTACGGTTACGGTTACGGTTTTACGGATACGGTTACGGATTAGGCTTGGCCCAAGGCGGGACCGAAGGTTGCCGAAGCGATTTCGATTACGGTTTTACGGTTTTACGGTTTTAGGTTGCGGTCACGGTTTTACGGTTACGGTTACGGTTACGGTTACGGTTTTACGGTAATTGTTACGGTTACGGTTTTTACGGTTACGGTTTTACGCTTACGGTTTTACGGTTACGGTTTTACGGTTTTACCGTTACGGTTTTACGGTTACGGTTTTACGGTTACGCTTTCGATTACGGTTTAACGGTTTTACGGTTTTAGATAACAGTCACGGTTTTATGGTTACGGTTACGGTTTTATGGTAACTTTAAGGTTTTACGGTTACGGTTTTACGGTTACAGTTTTACGGTTATGGTTTTACGGTTACGGTTTTACGATTTTACGGTTACGGTTTGACGGTTATTGTTACGGTTACGGTTTTACGGTAACTGTTACGGTTTCACGGTTACGGTTTCGATTACGGTTTTACGGTTTTAGGTTGCGGTCACGGTTTTACGGTTACGGTTACGGTTACGGTTTTACGGTTATTGTTACGGTAACGGTTTTTACGGTTACTGTTTTACGCTTACGGTTTTACGGTTACGGTTTTACGGTTTTCCCGTTACGGTTTTACGGTTACGGTTTTACGGTTACGGTTTCGATTACGGTTTTACGGTTTTAGATAACAGTCACGGTTTTATGGTTACGGTTACGGTTACGGTTTTACGGTAACTGATAAGGTTATACGGTTACGGTTTTACGGTTACAGTTTTACGGTTACGGTTTTACGGTTACGATTTTACGGTTTTACGGTTTCGGTTTGACGGTTATTGTTACGGTTACGGTTTTACGGTAACTGTTACAGTTTCACGGTTACGGTTTTACGGTTACGGTTTTACGGTTTTACGGATACCGTTTTAGGGTTTTAGGTTACGGTCACGGTTTTACGGTTACGGTTATGGTTTTACGGTTACGGTTTTACGATTACGTTTATGGTTGCGGTTACGGTTACGGTTACGGTTACGGTTTTACTGATCCTTGTTTCTTGCAACGTTCATAAAGCCTGGCCCGACTAAAAGATATGCAGGCAGCCCATCGCCACCGTCTCAATCTGTTTTACGGTTTTACGCTTTTACGGTTACGGTTACGGTTTTACGGATACGGTTACGGATTAGGCTTGGCCCCAGGCGGGACCGAAGGGTGCCGAAGCGATCTCGATCAACAATATTTCTGGAAATCGCAGTTTTACGGTTACGGTTTTACGGTAACGGATTTACAGTTTTACGGATGCGGTTTTACGGTTATTGTTACGGTTACGGTTACGGTTTTACGGTAACTGATAAGGTTTTACGGTTACGCTTTTACGGTTACAGTTTTACGGTTACGGTTTGACGGTTACGGTTTTACGGTTTTACGGTTTTACTGTTACGGTTTGACGGTTACGGTTTTACGGTTTTACGGTTTTACTGTTACGGTTTGACGGTTATTGTTACGGTTACGGTTTTACGGATACGGTTACGGATTAGGCTTGGCCCGAGGCGGGCAACTACAGTTCAGGCTTTTTGGGCAAAAAAATAAGTACCCTTCAAAATGGAGGAATCCTAAGCCTCACTGTGCATGGTAGCACAACTTCGGACTAAAAGCTTAAGTTTCAAGTTTTAGCCCGCTAGCCCCTCTAGGAGCTGAGTTATGACACCCGAAAATCCGGGAAATTGCTCTAATGGTGAAACGAATAATCTCCATGGGCTTAGCTGCTGATCAAGGCCAAACCCCCGCAAGTTCTTTCTGGTGCAAACTTATGGTGCTTTGACACCTTTGGCTGGGGTGTTATAACTCAAAAATCAAAGATAATTTCAAAAATATGGAAAAAATGCAATTTTTTCAAAGTTGAACTAGATGCGTCATTTTTTGCATGGAAACAGAACCTCATGCTAGGAGCTTAAGTTCGAAGTTTGAGACCGCTAGCTGATCTGGGAGTTGAGATATAAATTTCCAAATTCGAAAAAAAATTTGAGCAAAATTGCACATTTGCAGAGCGCGGGTGCGCAGGAAGTAACGTGGCGCCTGCGCGAAGTCTGGTGTGAGGAAATGCGAGGTGGGGTTGCCGAAGCGATCTCGATCAAAAATATTTCTGGAAATCGCAGTTTTACGGTTACGGTTTTACGGTTACGGATTTACAGTTTTACGGTTACGGTTTTACGGTTACGGTTTTTCGGTTTTACGGTTACGGTTTGACGGTTATTGTTACGGTTACGGTTTTACGGTAACTGTTACGGATTTACGGTTACGGTTTCGATTACGGTTTTACGGTTTTACGGTTTTAGGTTGCGGTCACGGTTTTACGGTTACGGTTACGGTTACGGTTTTACGGTTATCGTTACGGTTACGGTTTTTACGGTTACTGTTTTACGCTTACGGTTTTACGGTTACGGTTTTACGGTTTTCCCGTTACGGTTTTACGGTTACGGTTTCGATTACGGTTTTACGGTTTTAGATAACAGTCACGGTTTTATGGTTACGGTTACGGTTACGGTTTTACGGTAACTGATAAGGTTTTACGGTTACGGTTTTACGGTTACAGTTTTACGGTTACGGTTTTACGGTTACGATTTTACGGTTTTACGGTTACGGTTTGACGGTTATTGTTACGGTTACGGTTTTACGGTAACTGTTACGGTTTTACGGTTACGGTTTCGAAAACGGTTTTACGGTTTTACGGTTACGGTTACGGTTACGGTTTTACGGTTATTGTTACGCTTACGGTTTTTACGGTTACGGTTCGACGGTTATTGTTACGGTTACGGTTTTACGGTAACTGTTACGGTTTTACGGTTACGGTTTCGATTACGGTTTTACGGTTTTACGGTTTTAGGTTGCGGTCACGGTTTTACGGTTACGGTTTTACGGTTATTGTTACGGTTACGGTTTTTACGGTTACGGTTTTACGCTTACGGTTTTACGGTTACGGTTTTACGGTTTTACGGTTACGGTTTCACGGTGACGGCTACGGTTACGGTTTTACGGTTACGGTTTTAAGGTTTTACGGATGCGGTTTTACGGTTATTGTTACGGTTACGGTTACGGTTTTACGGTAACTGTTACGGTTTTACAGTTACAGTTTTACGGTTACGGTTTTACGGTTACTGTTTTACGGATACGGTTTTACGGCTTTAGGTTACGGTCACGGTTTTACGGTTACGGTTACGGTTTTACTGATCCTTGTTTCTTGCAACGTTCATAAAGCCTGGCCCGACTAAAAGATAAGCAGGCAGCCCATCGCCACCGCCTCAATCTGTTTTACGGTTTTACGCTTTTACGGTTACGGTTACGGTTTTACGGATACGGTTACGGATTAGGCTTGGCCCAAGGCGGGACCGAAGGTTGCCGAAGCGATTTCGATTACGGTTTTACGGTTTTACGGTTTTAGGTTGCGGTCACGGTTTTACGGTTACGGTTACGGTTACGGTTACGGTTTTACGGTAATTGTTACGGTTACGGTTTTTACGGTTACGGTTTTACGCTTACGGTTTTACGGTTACGGTTTTACGGTTTTACCGTTACGGTTTTACGGTTACGGTTTTACGGTTACGCTTTCGATTACGGTTTAACGGTTTTACGGTTTTAGATAACAGTCACGGTTTTATGGTTACGGTTACGGTTTTATGGTAACTTTAAGGTTTTACGGTTACGGTTTTACGGTTACAGTTTTACGGTTACGGTTTTACGATTTTACGGTTACGGTTTGACGGTTATTGTTACGGTTACGGTTTTACGGTAACTGTTACGGTTTCACGGTTACGGTTTCGATTACGGTTTTACGGTTTTACGGTTTTAGGTTGCGGTCACGGTTTTACGGTTACGGTTACGGTTACGGTTTTACGGTTATTGTTACGGTAACGGTTTTTACGGTTACTGTTTTACGCTTACGGTTTTACGGTTACGGTTTTACGGTTTTCCCGTTACGGTTTTACGGTTACGGTTTTACGGTTACGGTTTCGATTACGGTTTTACGGTTTTAGATAACAGTCACGGTTTTATGGTTACGGTTACGGTTACGGTTTTACGGTAACTGATAAGGTTATACGGTTACGGTTTTACGGTTACAGTTTTACGGTTACGGTTTTACGGTTACGATTTTACGGTTTTACGGTTTCGGTTTGACGGTTATTGTTACGGTTACGGTTTTACGGTAACTGTTACAGTTTCACGGTTACGGTTTTACGGTTACGGTTTTACGGTTTTACGGATACCGTTTTAGGGTTTTAGGTTACGGTCACGGTTTTACGGTTACGGTTATGGTTTTACGGTTACGGTTTTACGATTACGTTTATGGTTGCGGTTACGGTTACGGTTACGGTTACGGTTTTACTGATCCTTGTTTCTTGCAACGTTCATAAAGCCTGGCCCGACTAAAAGATATGCAGGCAGCCCATCGCCACCGTCTCAATCTGTTTTACGGTTTTACGCTTTTACGGTTACGGTTACGGTTTTACGGATACGGTTACGGATTAGGCTTGGCCCCAGGCGGGACCGAAGGGTGCCGAAGCGATCTCGATCAACAATATTTCTGGAAATCGCAGTTTTACGGTTACGGTTTTACGGTAACGGATTTACAGTTTTACGGATGCGGTTTTACGGTTATTGTTACGGTTACGGTTACGGTTTTACGGTAACTGATAAGGTTTTACGGTTACGCTTTTACGGTTACAGTTTTACGGTTACGGTTTGACGGTTACGGTTTTACGGTTTTACGGTTTTACTGTTACGGTTTGACGGTTACGGTTTTACGGTTTTACGGTTTTACTGTTACGGTTTGACGGTTATTGTTACGGTTACGGTTTTACGGATACGGTTACGGATTAGGCTTGGCCCGAGGCGGGCAACTACAGTTCAGGCTTTTTGGGCAAAAAAATAAGTACCCTTCAAAATGGAGGAATCCTAAGCCTCACTGTGCATGGTAGCACAACTTCGGACTAAAAGCTTAAGTTTCAAGTTTTAGCCCGCTAGCCCCTCTAGGAGCTGAGTTATGACACCCGAAAATCCGGGAAATTGCTCTAATGGTGAAACGAATAATCTCCATGGGCTTAGCTGCTGATCAAGGCCAAACCCCCGCAAGTTCTTTCTGGTGCAAAGTTATGGTGCTTTGACACCTTTGGCTGGGGTGTTATAACTCAAAAAACCAGATAATTTCAAAAATATGGAAAAAATGCAATTTTTTCAAAGTTGAACTAGATGCGTCATTTTTTGCATGGAAACAGAACCTCATGCTAGGAGCTTAAGTTCGAAGTTTGAGACCGCTAGCTGATCTGGGAGTTGAGATATAAATTTCCAAATTCGAAAAAAAATTTGAGCAAAATTGCACATTTGCAGAGCGCGGGTGCGCAGGAAGTAACGTGGCGCCTGCGCGAAGTCTGGTGTGAGGAAATGCGAGGTGGGGTTGCCGAAGCGATCTCGATCAAAAATATTTCTGGAAATCGCAGTTTTACGGTTACGGTTTTACGGTTACGGATTTACAGTTTTACGGTTACGGTTTTACGGTTACGGTTTTTCGGTTTTACGGTTACGGTTTGACGGTTATTTATTGTTACGGTTACGGTTTTACGGTAACTGTTACGGATTTACGGTTATTGTTACGGTTACGGTTTTACGGTAACTGTTACGGTTTTACGGTTACGGTTTCGAAAACGGTTTTACGGTTTTACGGTTACGGTTACGGTTACGGTTTTACGGTTATTGTTACGCTTACGGTTTTTACGGTTACGGTTCGACGGTTATTGTTACGGTTACGGTTTTACGGTAACTGTTACGGTTTTACGGTTACGGTTTCGATTACGGTTTTACGGTTTTACGGTTTTAGGTTGCGGTCACGGTTTTACGGTTACGGTTTTACGGTTATTGTTACGGTTACGGTTTTTACGGTTACGGTTTTACGCTTACGGTTTTACGGTTACGGTTTTACGGTTTTACGGTTACGGTTTCACGGTGACGGCTACGGTTACGGTTTTACGGTTACGGTTTTAAGGTTTTACGGATGCGGTTTTACGGTTATTGTTACGGTTACGGTTACGGTTTTACGGTAACTGTTACGGTTTTACAGTTACAGTTTTACGGTTACGGTTTTACGGTTACTGTTTTACGGATACGGTTTTACGGCTTTAGGTTACGGTCACGGTTTTACGGTTACGGTTACGGTTTTACTGATCCTTGTTTCTTGCAACGTTCATAAAGCCTGGCCCGACTAAAAGATAAGCAGGCAGCCCATCGCCACCGCCTCAATCTGTTTTACGGTTTTACGCTTTTACGGTTACGGTTACGGTTTTACGGATACGGTTACGGATTAGGCTTGGCCCAAGGCGGGACCGAAGGTTGCCGAAGCGATTTCGATTACGGTTTTACGGTTTTACGGTTTTAGGTTGCGGTCACGGTTTTACGGTTACGGTTACGGTTACGGTTACGGTTTTACGGTAATTGTTACGGTAACGGTTTTTACGGTTACGGTTTTACGCTTACGGTTTTACGGTTACGGTTTTACGGTTTTACCGTTACGGTTTTACGGTTACGGTTTTACGGTTACGCTTTCGATTACGGTTTAACGGTTTTACGGTTTTAGATAACAGTCACGGTTTTATGGTTACGGTTACGGTTTTATGGTAACTTTAAGGTTTTACGGTTACGGTTTTACGGTTACAGTTTTACGGTTATGGTTTTACGGTTACGGTTTTACGATTTTACGGTTACGGTTTGACGGTTATTGTTACGGTTACGGTTTTACGGTAACTGTTACGGTTTCACGGTTACGGTTTCGATTACGGTTTTACGGTTTTACGGTTTTAGGTTGCGGTCACGGTTTTACGGTTACGGTTACGGTTACGGTTTTACGGTTATTGTTACGGTAACGGTTTTTACGGTTACTGTTTTACGCTTACGGTTTTACGGTTACGGTTTTACGGTTTTCCCGTTACGGTTTTACGGTTACGGTTTTACGGTTACGGTTTCGATTACGGTTTTACGGTTTTAGATAACAGTCACGGTTTTATGGTTACGGTTACGGTTACGGTTTTACGGTAACTGATAAGGTTATACGGTTACGGTTTTACGGTTACAGTTTTACGGTTACGGTTTTACGGTTACGATTTTACGGTTTTACGGTTTCGGTTTGACGGTTATTGTTACGGTTACGGTTTTACGGTAACTGTTACAGTTTCACGGTTACGGTTTTACGGTTACGGTTTTACGGTTTTACGGATACCGTTTTAGGGTTTTAGGTTACGGTCACGGTTTTACGGTTACGGTTATGGTTTTACGGTTACGGTTTTACGATTACGTTTATGGTTGCGGTTACGGTTACGGTTACGGTTACGGTTTTACTGATCCTTGTTTCTTGCAACGTTCATAAAGCCTGGCCCGACTAAAAGATATGCAGGCAGCCCATCGCCACCGTCTCAATCTGTTTTACGGTTTTACGCTTTTACGGTTACGGTTACGGTTTTACGGATACGGTTACGGATTAGGCTTGGCCCCAGGCGGGACCGAAGGGTGCCGAAGCGATCTCGATCAACAATATTTCTGGAAATCGCAGTTTTACGGTTACGGTTTTACGGTAACGGATTTACAGTTTTACGGATGCGGTTTTACGGTTATTGTTACGGTTACGGTTACGGTTTTACGGTAACTGATAAGGTTTTACGGTTACGCTTTTACGGTTACAGTTTTACGGTTACGGTTTGACGGTTACGGTTTTACGGTTTTACGGTTTTACTGTTACGGTTTGACGGTTACGGTTTTACGGTTTTACGGTTTTACTGTTACGGTTTGACGGTTATTGTTACGGTTACGGTTTTACGGATACGGTTACGGATTAGGCTTGGCCCGAGGCGGGCAACTACAGTTCAGGCTTTTTGGGCAAAAAAATAAGTACCCTTCAAAATGGAGGAATCCTAAGCCTCACTGTGCATGGTAGCACAACTTCGGACTAAAAGCTTAAGTTTCAAGTTTTAGCCCGCTAGCCCCTCTAGGAGCTGAGTTATGACACCCGAAAATCCGGGAAATTGCTCTAATGGTGAAACGAATAATCTCCATGGGCTTAGCTGCTGATCAAGGCCAAACCCCCGCAAGTTCTTTCTGGTGCAAAGTTATGGTGCTTTGACACCTTTGGCTGGGGTGTTATAACTCAAAAATCAAAGATAATTTCAAAAATATGGAAAAAATGCAATTTTTTCAAAGTTGAACTAGATGCGTCATTTTTTGCATGGAAAAAGAACCTCATGCTAGGAGCTTAAGTTCGAAGTTTGAGACCGCTAGCTGATCTGGGAGTTGAGATATAAATTTCCAAATTCGAAAAAAAAATTGAGCAAAATTGCACATTTGCAGAGCGCGGGTGCGCAGGAAGTAACGTGGCGCCTGCGCGAAGTCTGGTGTGAGGAAATGCGAGGTGGGGTTGCCGAAGCGATCTCGATCAAAAATATTTCTGGAAATCGCAGTTTTACGGTTACGGTTTTACGGTTACGGATTTACAGTTTTACGGTTACGGTTTTACGGTTACGGTTTTTCGGTTTTACGGTTACGGTTTGACGGTTATTTATTGTTACGGTTACGGTTTTACGGTAACTGTTACGGATTTACGGTTACGGTTTCGATTACGGTTTTACGGTTTTACGGTTTTAGGTTGCGGTCACGGTTTTACGGTTACGGTTACGGTTACGGTTTTACGGTTATCGTTACGGTTACTGTTTTACGCTTACGGTTTTACGGTTACGGTTTTACGGTTTTCCCGTTACGGTTTTACGGTTACGGTTTTACGGTTACGGTTTCGATTACGGTTTTACGGTTTTAGATAACAGTCACGGTTTTATGGTTACGGTTACGGTTACGGTTTTACGGTTACAGTTTAACGGTTACGGTTTTACGGTTACGATTTCACGGTTTTACGGTTACGGTTTGACGGTTATTGTTACGGTTACGGTTTTACGGTAACTGTTACGGTTTTACAGTTACGGTTTCGAAAACGGTTTTACGGTTTTACGGTTTTAGGTTGCGGTCACGGTTTTACGGTTACGGTTACGGTTACGGTTTTACGGTTATTGTTACGGTTACGGTTTTTACGGTTACGGTTCGACGGTTATTGTTACGGTTACGGTTTTACGGTAACTGTTACGGTTTTACGGTTACGGTTTCGATTACGGTTTTACGGTTTTACGGTTTTAGGTTGCGGTCACGGTTTTACGGTTACGGTTTTACGGTTATTGTTACGGTTACGGTTTTTACGGTTACGGTTTTACGCTTACGGTTTTACGGTTACGGTTTTACGGTTTTACGGTTACGGTTTCACGGTGACGGCTACGGTTACGGTTTTACGGTTACGGTTTTAAGGTTTTACGGATGCGGTTTTACGGTTATTGTTACGGTTACGGTTACGGTTTTACGGTAACTGTTACGGTTTTACAGTTACAGTTTTACGGTTACGGTTTTACGGTTACTGTTTTACGGATACGGTTTTACGGCTTTAGGTTACGGTCACGGTTTTACGGTTACGGTTACGGTTTTACTGATCCTTGTTTCTTGCAACGTTCAGAAAGCCTGGCCCGACTAAAAGATAAGCAGGCAGCCCATCGCCACCGCCTCAATCTGTTTTACGGTTTTACGCTTTTACGGTTACGGTTACGGTTTTACGGATACGGTTACGGATTAGGCTTGGCCCAAGGCGGGACCGAAGGTTGCCGAAGCGATTTCGATTACGGTTTTACGGTTTTACGGTTTTAGGTTGCGGTCACGGTTTTACGGTTACGGTTACGGTTACGGTTACGGTTTTACGGTAATTGTTACGGTTACGGTTTTTACGGTTACGGTTTTACGCTTACGGTTTTACGGTTACGGTTTTACGGTTTTACCGTTACGGTTTTACGGTTACGGTTTTACGGTTTTACAGTTACAGTTTATGGTTACGGTTTTACGGTTACTGTTTTACGGATACGGTTTTACGGCTTTAGGTTACGGTCACGGTTTTACGGTTACGGTTACGGTTTTACTGATCCTTGTTTCTTGCAACGTTCATAAAGCCTGGCCCGACTAAAAGATAAGCAGGCAGCGCATCGCCACCGCCTCAATCTGTTTTACGGTTTTACGCTTTTACGGTTACGGTTACGGTTTTACGGATACGGTTACGGATTAGGCTTGGCCCAAGGCGGGACCGAAGGTTGCCGAAGCGATTTCGATTACGGTTTTACGGTTTTACGGTTTTAGGTTGCGGTCACGGTTTTACGGTTACGGTTACGGTTACGGTTACGGTTTTACGGTAATTGTTACGGTTACGGTTTTTACGGTTACGGTTTTACGCTTACGGTTTTACGGTTACGGTTTTACGGTTTTACGGTTACGGTTTTACGGTTACGCTTTCGATTACGGTTTAACGGTTTTACGGTTTTAGATAACAGTCACGGTTTTATGGTTACGGTTACGGTTTTATGGTAACTTTAAGGTTTTACGGTTACGGTTTTACGGTTACAGTTTTACGGTTATGGTTTTACGGTTACGGTTTTACGATTTTACGGTTACGGTTTGACGGTTACGGTTTTACGGTTACGGTTTCGATTACGGTTTTACGGTTTTAGATAACAGTCACGGTTTTATGGTTACGGTTACGGTTACGGTTTTACGGTAACTGATAAGGTTATACGGTTACGGTTTTACGGTTACAGTTTTACGGTTACGGTTTTACGGTTACGATTTTACGGTTTTACGGTTTCGGTTTGACGGTTATTGTTACGGTTACGGTTTTACGGTAACTGTTACAGTTTCACGGTTACGGTTTTACGGTTACGGTTTTACGGTTTTACGGATACCGTTTTAGGGTTTTAGGTTACGGTCACGGTTTTACGGTTACGGTTACGGTTTTACGGTTACGGTTTTACGATTACGTTTATGGTTGCGGTTACGGTTACGGTTACGGTTACGGTTTTACTGATCCTTGTTTCTTGCAACGTTCATAAAGCCTGGCCCGACTAAAAGATATGCAGGCAGCCCATCGCCACCGTCTCAATCTGTTTTACGGTTTTACGCTTTTACGGTTACGGTTACGGTTTTACGGATACGGTTACGGATTAGGCTTGGCCCCAGGCGGGACCGAAGGGTGCCGAAGCGATCTCGATCAACAATATTTCTGGAAATCGCAGTTTTACGGTTACGGTTTTACGGTAACGGATTTACAGTTTTACGGATGCGGTTTTACGGTTATTGTTACGGTTACGGTTACGGTTTTACGGTAACTGATAAGGTTTTACGGTTACGCTTTTACGGTTACAGTTTTACGGTTACGGTTTTACGGTTACGGTTTTACGGTTTTACGGTTTTACTGTTACGATTTGACGGTTATTGTTACGGTTACGGTTTTACGGATACGGTTACGGATTAGGCTTGGCCCGAGGCGGGCAACTACAGTTCAGGCTTTTTGGGCAAAAAAATAAGTACCCTTCAAAATGGAGGAATCCTAAGCCTCACTGTGCATGGTAGCACAACTTCGGACTAAAAGCTTAAGTTTCAAGTTTTAGCCCGCTAGCCCCTCTAGGAGCTGAGTTATGACACCCGAAAATCCGGGAAATTGCTCTAATGGTGAAACGAATAATCTCCATGGGCTTAGCTGCTGATCAAGGCCAAACCCCCGCAAGTTCTTTCTGGTGCAAAGTTATGGTGCTTTGACACCTTTGGCTGGGGTGTTATAACTCAAAAATCAAAGATAATTTCAAAAATATGGAAAAAATGCAATTTTTTCAAAGTTGAACTAGATGCGTCATTTTTTTGCATGGAAACAGAACCTCATGCTAGGAGCTTAAGTTCGAAGTTTGAGACCGCTAGCTGATCTGGGAGTTGAGATATAAATTTCCAAATTCGAAAAAAAATTTGAGCAAAATTGCACATTTGCAGAGCGCGGGTGCGCAGGAAGTAACGTGGCGCCTGCGCGAAGTCTGGTGTGAGGAAATGCGAGGTGGGGTTGCCGAAGCGATCTCGATCAAAAATATTTCTGGAAATCGCAGTTTTACGGTTACGGTTTTACGGTTACGGATTTACAGTTTTACGGTTACGGTTTTACGGTTACGGTTTTTCGGTTTTACGGTTACGGTTTGACGGTTATTTATTGTTACGGTTACGGTTTTACGGTAACTGTTACGGATTTACGGTTACGGTTTCGATTACGGTTTTACGGTTTTACGGTTTTAGGTTGCGGTCACGGTTTTACGGTTACGGTTACGGTTACGGTTTTACGGTTATCGTTACGGTTACTGTTTTACGCTTACGGTTTTACGGTTACGGTTTTACGGTTTTCCCGTTACGGTTTTACGGTTACGGTTTTACGGTTACGGTTTCGATTACGGTTTTACGGTTTTAGATAACAGTCACGGTTTTATGGTTACGGTTACGGTTACGGTTTTACGGTAACTGATAAGGTTTTACGGTTACGGTTTTACGGTTACAGTTTAACGGTTACGGTTTTACGGTTACGATTTTACGGTTTTACGGTTACGGTTTGACGGTTATTGTTACGGTTACGGTTTTACGGTAACTGTTACGGTTTTACGGTTACGGTTTCGAAAACGGTTTTACGGTTTTACGGTTTTAGGTTGCGGTCACGGTTTTACGGTTACGGTTACGGTTACGGTTTTACGGTTATTGTTACGGTTACGGTTTTTACGGTTACGGTTCGACGGTTATTGTTACGGTTACGGTTTTACGGTAACTGTTACGGTTTTACGGTTACGGTTTCGATTACGGTTTTACGGTTTTACGGTTTTAGGTTGCGGTCACGGTTTTACGGTTACGGTTTTACGGTTATTGTTACGGTTACGGTTTTTACGGTTACGGTTTTACGCTTACGGTTTTACGGTTACGGTTTTACGGTTTTACGGTTACGGTTTCACGGTGACGGCTACGGTTACGGTTTTACGGTTACGGTTTTAAGGTTTTACGGATGCGGTTTTACGGTTATTGTTACGGTTACGGTTACGGTTTTACGGTAACTGTTACGGTTTTACAGTTACAGTTTTACGGTTACGGTTTTACGGTTACTGTTTTACGGATACGGTTTTACGGCTTTAGGTTACGGTCACGGTTTTACGGTTACGGTTACGGTTTTACTGATCCTTGTTTCTTGCAACGTTCAGAAAGCCTGGCCCGACTAAAAGATAAGCAGGCAGCCCATCGCCACCGCCTCAATCTGTTTTACGGTTTTACGCTTTTACGGTTACGGTTACGGTTTTACGGATACGGTTACGGATTAGGCTTGGCCCAAGGCGGGACCGAAGGTTGCCGAAGCGATTTCGATTACGGTTTTACGGTTTTACGGTTTTAGGTTGCGGTCACGGTTTTACGGTTACGGTTACGGTTACGGTTACGGTTTTACGGTAATTGTTACGGTTACGGTTTTTACGGTTACGGTTTTACGCTTACGGTTTTACGGTTACGGTTTTACGGTTTTACCGTTACGGTTTTACGGTTACCGGTTTACGGTTTTACAGTTACAGTTTTACGGTTACGGTTTTACGGTTACTGTTTTACGGATACGGTTTTACGGCTTTAGGTTACGGTCACGGTTTTACGGTTACGGTTACGGTTTTACTGATCCTTGTTTCTTGCAACGTTCATAAAGCCTGGCCCGACTAAAAGATAAGCAGGCAGCCCATCGCCACCGCCTCAATCTGTTTTACGGTTTTACGCTTTTACGGTTACGGTTACGGTTTTACGGATACGGTTACGGATTAGGCTTGGCCCAAGGCGGGACCGAAGGTTGCCGAAGCGATTTCGATTACGGTTTTACGGTTTTACGGTTTTAGGTTGCGGTCACGGTTTTACGGTTACGGTTACGGTTACGGTTACGGTTTTACGGTAATTGTTACGGTTACGGTTTTTACGGTTACGGTTTTACGCTTACGGTTTTACGGTTACGGTTTTACGGTTTTACCGTTACGGTTTTACGGTTACGGTTTTACGGTTACGCTTTCGATTACGGTTTAACGGTTTTACGGTTTTAGATAACAGTCACGGTTTTATGGTTACGGTTACGGTTTTATGGTAACTTTAAGGTTTTACGGTTACGGTTTTACGGTTACAGTTTTACGGTTATGGTTTTACGGTTACGGTTTTACGATTTTACGGTTACGGTTTGACGGTTATTGTTACGGTTACGGTTTTACGGTAACTGTTACGGTTTCACGGTTACGGTTTCGATTACGGTTTTACGGTTTTACGGTTTTAGGTTGCGGTCACGGTTTTACGGTTACGGTTACGGTTACGGTTTTACGGTTATTGTTACGGTAACGGTTTTTACGGTTACTGTTTTACGCTTACGGTTTTACGGTTACGGTTTTACGGTTTTCCCGTTACGGTTTTACGGTTACGGTTTTACGGTTACGGTTTCGATTACGGTTTTACGGTTTTAGATAACAGTCACGGTTTTATGGTTACGGTTACGGTTACGGTTTTACGGTAACTGATAAGGTTATACGGTTACGGTTTTACGGTTACAGTTTTACGGTTACGGTTTTACGGTTACGATTTTACGGTTTTACGGTTTCGGTTTGACGGTTATTGTTACGGTTACGGTTTTACGGTAACTGTTACAGTTTCACGGTTACGGTTTTACGGTTACGGTTTTACGGTTTTACGGATACCGTTTTAGGGTTTTAGGTTACGGTCACGGTTTTACGGTTACGGTTATGGTTTTACGGTTACGGTTTTACGATTACGTTTATGGTTGCGGTTACGGTTACGGTTACGGTTACGGTTTTACTGATCCTTGTTTCTTGCAACGTTCATAAAGCCTGGCCCGACTAAAAGATATGCAGGCAGCCCATCGCCACCGTCTCAATCTGTTTTACGGTTTTACGCTTTTACGGTTACGGTTACGGTTTTACGGATACGGTTACGGATTAGGCTTGGCCCCAGGCGGGACCGAAGGGTGCCGAAGCGATCTCGATCAACAATATTTCTGGAAATCGCAGTTTTACGGTTACGGTTTTACGGTAACGGATTTACAGTTTTACGGATGCGGTTTTACGGTTATTGTTACGGTTACGGTTACGGTTTTACGGTAACTGATAAGGTTTTACGGTTACGCTTTTACGGTTACAGTTTTACGGTTACGGTTTTACGGTTACGGTTTTACGGTTTTACGGTTTTACTGTTACGGTTTGACGGTTACGGTTTTACGGTTTTACGGTTTTACTGTTACGGTTTGACGGTTATTGTTACGGTTACGGTTTTACGGATACGGTTACGGATTAGGCTTGGCCCGAGGCGGGCAACTACAGTTCAGGCTTTTTGGGCAAAAAAATAAGTACCCTTCAAAATGGAGGAATCCTAAGCCTCACTGTGCATGGTAGCACAACTTCGGACTAAAAGCTTAAGTTTCAAGTTTTAGCCCGCTAGCCCCTCTAGGAGCTGAGTTATGACACCCGAAAATCCGGGAAATTGCTCTAATGGTGAAACGAATAATCTCCATGGGCTTAGCTGCTGATCAAGGCCAAACCCCCGCAAGTTCTTTCTGGTGCAAAGTTATGGTGCTTTGACACCTTTGGCTGGGGTGTTATAACTCAAAAATCAAAGATAATTTCAAAAATATGGAAAAAATGCAATTTTTTCAAAGTTGAACTAGATGCGTCATTTTTTGCATGGAAACAGAACCTCATGCTAGGAGCTTAAGTTCGAAGTTTGAGACCGCTAGCTGATCTGGGAGTTGAGATATAAATTTCCAAATTCGAAAAAAAATTTGAGCAAAATTGCACATTTGCAGAGCGCGGGTGCGCAGGAAGTAACGTGGCGCCTGCGCGAAGTCTGGTGTGAGGAAATGCGAGGTGGGGTTGCCGAAGCGATCTCGATCAAAAATATTTCTGGAAATCGCAGTTTTACGGTTACGGTTTTACGGTTACGGATTTACAGTTTTACGGTTACGGTTTTACGGTTACGGTTTTTCGGTTTTACGGTTACGGTTTGACGGTTATTGTTACGGTTACGGTTTTACGGTAACTGTTACGGATTTACGGTTACGGTTTCGATTACGGTTTTACGGTTTTACGGTTTTAGGTTGCGGTCACGGTTTTACGGTTACGGTTACGGTTACGGTTTTACGGTTATCGTTACGGTTACGGTTTTTACGGTTACTGTTTTACGCTTACGGTTTTACGGTTACGGTTTTACGGTTTTCCCGTTACGGTTTTACGGTTACGGTTTCGATTACGGTTTTACGGTTTTAGATAACAGTCACGGTTTTATGGTTACGGTTACGGTTACGGTTTTACGGTAACTGATAAGGTTTTACGGTTACGGTTTTACGGTTACAGTTTTACGGTTACGGTTTTACGGTTACGATTTTACGGTTTTACGGTTACGGTTTGACGGTTATTGTTACGGTTACGGTTTTACGGTAACTGTTACGGTTTTACGGTTACGGTTTCGAAAACGGTTTTACGGTTTTACGGTTACGGTTACGGTTACGGTTTTACGGTTATTGTTACGCTTACGGTTTTTACGGTTACGGTTCGACGGTTATTGTTACGGTTACGGTTTTACGGTAACTGTTACGGTTTTACGGTTACGGTTTCGATTACGGTTTTACGGTTTTACGGTTTTAGGTTGCGGTCACGGTTTTACGGTTACGGTTTTACGGTTATTGTTACGGTTACGGTTTTTACGGTTACGGTTTTACGCTTACGGTTTTACGGTTACGGTTTTACGGTTTTACGGTTACGGTTTCACGGTGACGGCTACGGTTACGGTTTTACGGTTACGGTTTTAAGGTTTTACGGATGCGGTTTTACGGTTATTGTTACGGTTACGGTTACGGTTTTACGGTAACTGTTACGGTTTTACAGTTACAGTTTTACGGTTACGGTTTTACGGTTACTGTTTTACGGATACGGTTTTACGGCTTTAGGTTACGGTCACGGTTTTACGGTTACGGTTACGGTTTTACTGATCCTTGTTTCTTGCAACGTTCATAAAGCCTGGCCCGACTAAAAGATAAGCAGGCAGCCCATCGCCACCGCCTCAATCTGTTTTACGGTTTTACGCTTTTACGGTTACGGTTACGGTTTTACGGATACGGTTACGGATTAGGCTTGGCCCAAGGCGGGACCGAAGGTTGCCGAAGCGATTTCGATTACGGTTTTACGGTTTTACGGTTTTAGGTTGCGGTCACGGTTTTACGGTTACGGTTACGGTTACGGTTACGGTTTTACGGTAATTGTTACGGTTACGGTTTTTACGGTTACGGTTTTACGCTTACGGTTTTACGGTTACGGTTTTACGGTTTTACCGTTACGGTTTTACGGTTACGGTTTTACGGTTACGCTTTCGATTACGGTTTAACGGTTTTACGGTTTTAGATAACAGTCACGGTTTTATGGTTACGGTTACGGTTTTATGGTAACTTTAAGGTTTTACGGTTACGGTTTTACGGTTACAGTTTTACGGTTATGGTTTTACGGTTACGGTTTTACGATTTTACGGTTACGGTTTGACGGTTATTGTTACGGTTACGGTTTTACGGTAACTGTTACGGTTTCACGGTTACGGTTTCGATTACGGTTTTACGGTTTTAGGTTGCGGTCACGGTTTTACGGTTACGGTTACGGTTACGGTTTTACGGTTATTGTTACGGTAACGGTTTTTACGGTTACTGTTTTACGCTTACGGTTTTACGGTTACGGTTTTACGGTTTTCCCGTTACGGTTTTACGGTTACGGTTTTACGGTTACGGTTTCGATTACGGTTTTACGGTTTTAGATAACAGTCACGGTTTTATGGTTACGGTTACGGTTACGGTTTTACGGTAACTGATAAGGTTATACGGTTACGGTTTTACGGTTACAGTTTTACGGTTACGGTTTTACGGTTACGATTTTACGGTTTTACGGTTTCGGTTTGACGGTTATTGTTACGGTTACGGTTTTACGGTAACTGTTACAGTTTCACGGTTACGGTTTTACGGTTACGGTTTTACGGTTTTACGGATACCGTTTTAGGGTTTTAGGTTACGGTCACGGTTTTACGGTTACGGTTATGGTTTTACGGTTACGGTTTTACGATTACGTTTATGGTTGCGGTTACGGTTACGGTTACGGTTACGGTTTTACTGATCCTTGTTTCTTGCAACGTTCATAAAGCCTGGCCCGACTAAAAGATATGCAGGCAGCCCATCGCCACCGTCTCAATCTGTTTTACGGTTTTACGCTTTTACGGTTACGGTTACGGTTTTACGGATACGGTTACGGATTAGGCTTGGCCCCAGGCGGGACCGAAGGGTGCCGAAGCGATCTCGATCAACAATATTTCTGGAAATCGCAGTTTTACGGTTACGGTTTTACGGTAACGGATTTACAGTTTTACGGATGCGGTTTTACGGTTATTGTTACGGTTACGGTTACGGTTTTACGGTAACTGATAAGGTTTTACGGTTACGCTTTTACGGTTACAGTTTTACGGTTACGGTTTTACGGTTACGGTTTTACGGTTTTACGGTTTTACTGTTACGGTTTGACGGTTACGGTTTTACGGTTTTACGGTTTTACTGTTACGGTTTGACGGTTATTGTTACGGTTACGGTTTTACGGATACGGTTACGGATTAGGCTTGGCCCGAGGCGGGCAACTACAGTTCAGGCTTTTTGGGCAAAAAAATAAGTACCCTTCAAAATGGAGGAATCCTAAGCCTCACTGTGCATGGTAGCACAACTTCGGACTAAAAGCTTAAGTTTCAAGTTTTAGCCCGCTAGCCCCTCTAGGAGCTGAGTTATGACACCCGAAAATCCGGGAAATTGCTCTAATGGTGAAACGAATAATCTCCATGGGCTTAGCTGCTGATCAAGGCCAAACCCCCGCAAGTTCTTTCTGGTGCAAACTTATGGTGCTTTGACACCTTTGGCTGGGGTGTTATAACTCAAAAATCAAAGATAATTTCAAAAATATGGAAAAAATGCAATTTTTTCAAAGTTGAACTAGATGCGTCATTTTTTGCATGGAAACAGAACCTCATGCTAGGAGCTTAAGTTCGAAGTTTGAGACCGCTAGCTGATCTGGGAGTTGAGATATAAATTTCCAAATTCGAAAAAAAATTTGAGCAAAATTGCACATTTGCAGAGCGCGGGTGCGCAGGAAGTAACGTGGCGCCTGCGCGAAGTCTGGTGTGAGGAAATGCGAGGTGGGGTTGCCGAAGCGATCTCGATCAAAAATATTTCTGGAAATCGCAGTTTTACGGTTACGGTTTTACGGTTACGGATTTACAGTTTTACGGTTACGGTTTTACGGTTACGGTTTTTCGGTTTTACGGTTACGGTTTGACGGTTATTGTTACGGTTACGGTTTTACGGTAACTGTTACGGATTTACGGTTACGGTTTCGATTACGGTTTTACGGTTTTACGGTTTTAGGTTGCGGTCACGGTTTTACGGTTACGGTTACGGTTACGGTTTTACGGTTATCGTTACGGTTACGGTTTTTACGGTTACTGTTTTACGCTTACGGTTTTACGGTTACGGTTTTACGGTTTTCCCGTTACGGTTTTACGGTTACGGTTTCGATTACGGTTTTACGGTTTTAGATAACAGTCACGGTTTTATGGTTACGGTTACGGTTACGGTTTTACGGTAACTGATAAGGTTTTACGGTTACGGTTTTACGGTTACAGTTTTACGGTTACGGTTTTACGGTTACGATTTTACGGTTTTACGGTTACGGTTTGACGGTTATTGTTACGGTTACGGTTTTACGGTAACTGTTACGGTTTTACGGTTACGGTTTCGAAAACGGTTTTACGGTTTTACGGTTACGGTTACGGTTACGGTTTTACGGTTATTGTTACGCTTACGGTTTTTACGGTTACGGTTCGACGGTTATTGTTACGGTTACGGTTTTACGGTAACTGTTACGGTTTTACGGTTACGGTTTCGATTACGGTTTTACGGTTTTACGGTTTTAGGTTGCGGTCACGGTTTTACGGTTACGGTTTTACGGTTATTGTTACGGTTACGGTTTTTACGGTTACGGTTTTACGCTTACGGTTTTACGGTTACGGTTTTACGGTTTTACGGTTACGGTTTCACGGTGACGGCTACGGTTACGGTTTTACGGTTACGGTTTTAAGGTTTTACGGATGCGGTTTTACGGTTATTGTTACGGTTACGGTTACGGTTTTACGGTAACTGTTACGGTTTTACAGTTACAGTTTTACGGTTACGGTTTTACGGTTACTGTTTTACGGATACGGTTTTACGGCTTTAGGTTACGGTCACGGTTTTACGGTTACGGTTACGGTTTTACTGATCCTTGTTTCTTGCAACGTTCATAAAGCCTGGCCCGACTAAAAGATAAGCAGGCAGCCCATCGCCACCGCCTCAATCTGTTTTACGGTTTTACGCTTTTACGGTTACGGTTACGGTTTTACGGATACGGTTACGGATTAGGCTTGGCCCAAGGCGGGACCGAAGGTTGCCGAAGCGATTTCGATTACGGTTTTACGGTTTTACGGTTTTAGGTTGCGGTCACGGTTTTACGGTTACGGTTACGGTTACGGTTACGGTTTTACGGTAATTGTTACGGTTACGGTTTTTACGGTTACGGTTTTACGCTTACGGTTTTACGGTTACGGTTTTACGGTTTTACCGTTACGGTTTTACGGTTACGGTTTTACGGTTACGCTTTCGATTACGGTTTAACGGTTTTACGGTTTTAGATAACAGTCACGGTTTTATGGTTACGGTTACGGTTTTATGGTAACTTTAAGGTTTTACGGTTACGGTTTTACGGTTACAGTTTTACGGTTACGGTTTTACGATTTTACGGTTACGGTTTGACGGTTATTGTTACGGTTACGGTTTTACGGTAACTGTTACGGTTTCACGGTTACGGTTTCGATTACGGTTTTACGGTTTTACGGTTTTAGGTTGCGGTCACGGTTTTACGGTTACGGTTACGGTTACGGTTTTACGGTTATTGTTACGGTAACGGTTTTTACGGTTACTGTTTTACGCTTACGGTTTTACGGTTACGGTTTTACGGTTTTCCCGTTACGGTTTTACGGTTACGGTTTTACGGTTACGGTTTCGATTACGGTTTAACGGTTTTACGGTTTTAGATAACAGTCACGGTTTTATGGTTACGGTTACGGTTTTATGGTAACTTTAAGGTTTTACGGTTACGGTTTTACGGTTACAGTTTTACGGTTATGGTTTTACGGTTACGGTTTTACGATTTTACGGTTACGGTTTGACGGTTATTGTTACGGTTACGGTTTTACGGTAACTGTTACGGTTTCACGGTTACGGTTTCGATTACGGTTTTACGGTTTTAGGTTGCGGTCACGGTTTTACGGTTACGGTTACGGTTACGGTTTTACGGTTATTGTTACGGTAACGGTTTTTACGGTTACTGTTTTACGCTTACGGTTTTACGGTTACGGTTTTACGGTTTTCCCGTTACGGTTTTACGGTTACGGTTTTACGGTTACGGTTTCGATTACGGTTTTACGGTTTTAGATAACAGTCACGGTTTTATGGTTACGGTTACGGTTACGGTTTTACGGTAACTGATAAGGTTATACGGTTACGGTTTTACGGTTACAGTTTTACGGTTACGGTTTTACGGTTACGATTTTACGGTTTTACGGTTTCGGTTTGACGGTTATTGTTACGGTTACGGTTTTACGGTAACTGTTACAGTTTCACGGTTACGGTTTTACGGTTACGGTTTTACGGTTTTACGGATACCGTTTTAGGGTTTTAGGTTACGGTCACGGTTTTACGGTTACGGTTATGGTTTTACGGTTACGGTTTTACGATTACGTTTATGGTTGCGGTTACGGTTACGGTTACGGTTACGGTTTTACTGATCCTTGTTTCTTGCAACGTTCATAAAGCCTGGCCCGACTAAAAGATATGCAGGCAGCCCATCGCCACCGTCTCAATCTGTTTTACGGTTTTACGCTTTTACGGTTACGGTTACGGTTTTACGGATACGGTTACGGATTAGGCTTGGCCCCAGGCGGGACCGAAGGGTGCCGAAGCGATCTCGATCAACAATATTTCTGGAAATCGCAGTTTTACGGTTACGGTTTTACGGTAACGGATTTACAGTTTTACGGATGCGGTTTTACGGTTATTGTTACGGTTACGGTTACGGTTTTACGGTAACTGATAAGGTTTTACGGTTACGCTTTTACGGTTACAGTTTTACGGTTACGGTTTTACGGTTACGGTTTTACGGTTTTACGGTTTTACTGTTACGGTTTGACGGTTACGGTTTTACGGTTTTACGGTTTTACTGTTACGGTTTGACGGTTATTGTTACGGTTACGGTTTTACGGATACGGTTACGGATTAGGCTTGGCCCGAGGCGGGCAACTACAGTTCAGGCTTTTTGGGCAAAAAAATAAGTACCCTTCAAAATGGAGGAATCCTAAGCCTCACTGTGCATGGTAGCACAACTTCGGACTAAAAGCTTAAGTTTCAAGTTTTAGCCCGCTAGCCCCTCTAGGAGCTGAGTTATGACACCCGAAAATCCGGGAAATTGCTCTAATGGTGAAACGAATAATCTCCATGGGCTTAGCTGCTGATCAAGGCCAAACCCCCGCAAGTTCTTTCTGGTGCAAACTTATGGTGCTTTGACACCTTTGGCTGGGGTGTTATAACTCAAAAATCAAAGATAATTTCAAAAATATGGAAAAAATGCAATTTTTTCAAAGTTGAACTAGATGCGTCATTTTTTGCATGGAAACAGAACCTCATGCTAGGAGCTTAAGTTCGAAGTTTGAGACCGCTAGCTGATCTGGGAGTTGAGATATAAATTTCCAAATTCGAAAAAAAATTTGAGCAAAATTGCACATTTGCAGAGCGCGGGTGCGCAGGAAGTAACGTGGCGCCTGCGCGAAGTCTGGTGTGAGGAAATGCGAGGTGGGGTTGCCGAAGCGATCTCGATCAAAAATATTTCTGGAAATCGCAGTTTTACGGTTACGGTTTTACGGTTACGGATTTACAGTTTTACGGTTACGGTTTTACGGTTACGGTTTTTCGGTTTTACGGTTACGGTTTGACGGTTATTGTTACGGTTACGGTTTTACGGTAACTGTTACGGATTTACGGTTACGGTTTCGATTACGGTTTTACGGTTTTACGGTTTTAGGTTGCGGTCACGGTTTTACGGTTACGGTTACGGTTACGGTTTTACGGTTATCGTTACGGTTACGGTTTTTACGGTTACTGTTTTACGCTTACGGTTTTACGGTTACGGTTTTACGGTTTTCCCGTTACGGTTTTACGGTTACGGTTTCGATTACGGTTTTACGGTTTTAGATAACAGTCACGGTTTTATGGTTACGGTTACGGTTACGGTTTTACGGTAACTGATAAGGTTTTACGGTTACGGTTTTACGGTTACAGTTTTACGGTTACGGTTTTACGGTTACGATTTTACGGTTTTACGGTTACGGTTTGACGGTTATTGTTACGGTTACGGTTTTACGGTAACTGTTACGGTTTTACGGTTACGGTTTCGAAAACGGTTTTACGGTTTTACGGTTACGGTTACGGTTACGGTTTTACGGTTATTGTTACGCTTACGGTTTTTACGGTTACGGTTCGACGGTTATTGTTACGGTTACGGTTTTACGGTAACTGTTACGGTTTTACGGTTACGGTTTCGATTACGGTTTTACGGTTTTACGGTTTTAGGTTGCGGTCACGGTTTTACGGTTACGGTTTTACGGTTATTGTTACGGTTACGGTTTTTACGGTTACGGTTTTACGCTTACGGTTTTACGGTTACGGTTTTACGGTTTTACGGTTACGGTTTCACGGTGACGGCTACGGTTACGGTTTTACGGTTACGGTTTTAAGGTTTTACGGATGCGGTTTTACGGTTATTGTTACGGTTACGGTTACGGTTTTACGGTAACTGTTACGGTTTTACAGTTACAGTTTTACGGTTACGGTTTTACGGTTACTGTTTTACGGATACGGTTTTACGGCTTTAGGTTACGGTCACGGTTTTACGGTTACGGTTACGGTTTTACTGATCCTTGTTTCTTGCAACGTTCATAAAGCCTGGCCCGACTAAAAGATAAGCAGGCAGCCCATCGCCACCGCCTCAATCTGTTTTACGGTTTTACGCTTTTACGGTTACGGTTACGGTTTTACGGATACGGTTACGGATTAGGCTTGGCCCAAGGCGGGACCGAAGGTTGCCGAAGCGATTTCGATTACGGTTTTACGGTTTTACGGTTTTAGGTTGCGGTCACGGTTTTACGGTTACGGTTACGGTTACGGTTACGGTTTTACGGTAATTGTTACGGTTACGGTTTTTACGGTTACGGTTTTACGCTTACGGTTTTACGGTTACGGTTTTACGGTTTTACCGTTACGGTTTTACGGTTACGGTTTTACGGTTACGCTTTCGATTACGGTTTAACGGTTTTACGGTTTTAGATAACAGTCACGGTTTTATGGTTACGGTTACGGTTTTATGGTAACTTTAAGGTTTTACGGTTACGGTTTTACGGTTACAGTTTTACGGTTACGGTTTAACGATTTTACGGTTACGGTTTGACGGTTATTGTTACGGTTACGGTTTTACGGTAACTGTTACGGTTTCACGGTTACGGTTTCGATTACGGTTTTACGGTTTTACGGTTTTAGGTTGCGGTCACGGTTTTACGGTTACGGTTACGGTTACGGTTTTACGGTTATTGTTACGGTAACGGTTTTTACGGTTACTGTTTTACGCTTACGGTTTTACGGTTACGGTTTTACGGTTTTCCCGTTACGGTTTTACGGTTACGGTTTTACGGTTACGGTTTCGATTACGGTTTAACGGTTTTACGGTTTTAGATAACAGTCACGGTTTTATGGTTACGGTTACGGTTTTATGGTAACTTTAAGGTTTTACGGTTACGGTTTTACGGTTACAGTTTTACGGTTATGGTTTTACGGTTACGGTTTTACGATTTTACGGTTACGGTTTGACGGTTATTGTTACGGTTACGGTTTTACGGTAACTGTTACGGTTTCACGGTTACGGTTTCGATTACGGTTTTACGGTTTTAGGTTGCGGTCACGGTTTTACGGTTACGGTTACGGTTACGGTTTTACGGTTATTGTTACGGTAACGGTTTTTACGGTTACTGTTTTACGCTTACGGTTTTACATTTACGGTTTTACGGTTTTCCCGTTACGGTTTTACGGTTACGGTTTTACGGTTACGGTTTCGATTACGGTTTTACGGTTTTAGATAACAGTCACGGTTTTATGGTTACGGTTACGGTTACGGTTTTACGGTAACTGATAAGGTTATACGGTTACGGTTTTACGGTTACAGTTTTACGGTTACGGTTTTACGGTTACGATTTTACGGTTTTACGGTTTCGGTTTGACGGTTATTGTTACGGTTACGGTTTTACGGTAACTGTTACAGTTTCACGGTTACGGTTTTACGGTTACGGTTTTACGGTTTTACGGATACCGTTTTAGGGTTTTAGGTTACGGTCACGGTTTTACGGTTACGGTTATGGTTTTACGGTTACGGTTTTACGATTACGTTTATGGTTGCGGTTACGGTTACGGTTACGGTTACGGTTTTACTGATCCTTGTTTCTTGCAACGTTCATAAAGCCTGGCCCGACTAAAAGATATGCAGGCAGCCCATCGCCACCGTCTCAATCTGTTTTACGGTTTTACGCTTTTACGGTTACGGTTACGGTTTTACGGATACGGTTACGGATTAGGCTTGGCCCCAGGCGGGACCGAAGGGTGCCGAAGCGATCTCGATCAACAATATTTCTGGAAATCGCAGTTTTACGGTTACGGTTTTACGGTAACGGATTTACAGTTTTACGGATGCGGTTTTACGGTTATTGTTACGGTTACGGTTACGGTTTTACGGTAACTGATAAGGTTTTACGGTTACGCTTTTACGGTTACAGTTTTACGGTTACGGTTTTACGGTTACGGTTTTACGGTTTTACGGTTTTACTGTTACGGTTTGACGGTTACGGTTTTACGGTTTTACGGTTTTACTGTTACGGTTTGACGGTTATTGTTACGGTTACGGTTTTACGGATACGGTTACGGATTAGGCTTGGCCCGAGGCGGGCAACTACAGTTCAGGCTTTTTGGGCAAAAAAATAAGTACCCTTCAAAATGGAGGAATCCTAAGCCTCACTGTGCATGGTAGCACAACTTCGGACTAAAAGCTTAAGTTTCAAGTTTTAGCCCGCTAGCCCCTCTAGGAGCTGAGTTATGACACCCGAAAATCCGGGAAATTGCTCTAATGGTGAAACGAATAATCTCCATGGGCTTAGCTGCTGATCAAGGCCAAACCCCCGCAAGTTCTTTCTGGTGCAAAGTTATGGTGCTTTGACACCTTTGGCTGGGGTGTTATAACTCAAAAATCAAAGATAATTTCAAAAATATGGAAAAAATGCAATTTTTTCAAAGTTGAACTAGATGCGTCATTTTTTGCATGGAAACAGAACCTCATGCTAGGAGCTTAAGTTCGAAGTTTGAGACCGCTAGCTGATCTGGGAGTTGAGATATAAATTTCCAAATTCGAAAAAAAATTTGAGCAAAATTGCACATTTGCAGAGCGCGGGTGCGCAGGAAGTAACGTGGCGCCTGCGCGAAGTCTGGTGTGAGGAAATGCGAGGTGGGGTTGCCGAAGCGATCTCGATCAAAAATATTTCTGGAAATCGCAGTTTTACGGTTACGGTTTTACGGTTACGGATTTACAGTTTTACGGTTACGGTTTTACGGTTACGGTTTTTCGGTTTTACGGTTACGGTTTGACGGTTATTGTTACGGTTACGGTTTTACGGTAACTGTTACGGATTTACGGTTACGGTTTCGATTACGGTTTTACGGTTTTACGGTTTTAGGTTGCGGTCACGGTTTTACGGTTACGGTTACGGTTACGGTTTTACGGTTATCGTTACGGTTACGGTTTTTACGGTTACTGTTTTACGCTTACGGTTTTACGGTTACGGTTTTACGGTTTTCCCGTTACGGTTTTACGGTTACGGTTTCGATTACGGTTTTACGGTTTTAGATAACAGTCACGGTTTTATGGTTACGGTTACGGTTACGGTTTTACGGTAACTGATAAGGTTTTACGGTTACGGTTTTACGGTTACAGTTTTACGGTTACGGTTTTACGGTTACGATTTTACGGTTTTACGGTTACGGTTTGACGGTTATTGTTACGGTTACGGTTTTACGGTAACTGTTACGGTTTTACGGTTACGGTTTCGAAAACGGTTTTACGGTTTTACGGTTACGGTTACGGTTACGGTTTTACGGTTATTGTTACGCTTACGGTTTTTACGGTTACGGTTCGACGGTTATTGTTACGGTTACGGTTTTACGGTAACTGTTACGGTTTTACGGTTACGGTTTCGATTACGGTTTTACGGTTTTACGGTTTTAGGTTGCGGTCACGGTTTTACGGTTACGGTTTTACGGTTATTGTTACGGTTACGGTTTTTACGGTTACGGTTTTACGCTTACGGTTTTACGGTTACGGTTTTACGGTTTTACGGTTACGGTTTCACGGTGACGGCTACGGTTACGGTTTTACGGTTACGGTTTTAAGGTTTTACGGATGCGGTTTTACGGTTATTGTTACGGTTACGGTTACGGTTTTACGGTAACTGTTACGGTTTTACAGTTACAGTTTTACGGTTACGGTTTTACGGTTACTGTTTTACGGATACGGTTTTACGGCTTTAGGTTACGGTCACGGTTTTACGGTTACGGTTACGGTTTTACTGATCCTTGTTTCTTGCAACGTTCATAAAGCCTGGCCCGACTAAAAGATAAGCAGGCAGCCCATCGCCACCGCCTCAATCTGTTTTACGGTTTTACGCTTTTACGGTTACGGTTACGGTTTTACGGATACGGTTACGGATTAGGCTTGGCCCAAGGCGGGACCGAAGGTTGCCGAAGCGATTTCGATTACGGTTTTACGGTTTTACGGTTTTAGGTTGCGGTCACGGTTTTACGGTTACGGTTACGGTTACGGTTACGGTTTTACGGTAATTGTTACGGTTACGGTTTTTACGGTTACGGTTTTACGCTTACGGTTTTACGGTTACGGTTTTACGGTTTTACCGTTACGGTTTTACGGTTACGGTTTTACGGTTACGCTTTCGATTACGGTTTAACGGTTTTACGGTTTTAGATAACAGTCACGGTTTTATGGTTACGGTTACGGTTTTATGGTAACTTTAAGGTTTTACGGTTACGGTTTTACGGTTACAGTTTTACGGTTATGGTTTTACGGTTACGGTTTTACGATTTTACGGTTACGGTTTGACGGTTATTGTTACGGTTACGGTTTTACGGTAACTGTTACGGTTTCACGGTTACGGTTTCGATTACGGTTTTACGGTTTTAGGTTGCGGTCACGGTTTTACGGTTACGGTTACGGTTACGGTTTTACGGTTATTGTTACGGTAACGGTTTTTACGGTTACTGTTTTACGCTTACGGTTTTACGGTTACGGTTTTACGGTTTTCCCGTTACGGTTTTACGGTTACGGTTTTACGGTTACGGTTTCGATTACGGTTTTACGGTTTTAGATAACAGTCACGGTTTTATGGTTACGGTTACGGTTACGGTTTTACGGTAACTGATAAGGTTATACGGTTACGGTTTTACGGTTACAGTTTTACGGTTACGGTTTTACGGTTACGATTTTACGGTTTTACGGTTTCGGTTTGACGGTTATTGTTACGGTTACGGTTTTACGGTAACTGTTACAGTTTCACGGTTACGGTTTTACGGTTACGGTTTTACGGTTTTACGGATACCGTTTTAGGGTTTTAGGTTACGGTCACGGTTTTACGGTTACGGTTATGGTTTTACGGTTACGGTTTTACGATTACGTTTATGGTTGCGGTTACGGTTACGGTTACGGTTACGGTTTTACTGATCCTTGTTTCTTGCAACGTTCATAAAGCCTGGCCCGACTAAAAGATATGCAGGCAGCCCATCGCCACCGTCTCAATCTGTTTTACGGTTTTACGCTTTTACGGTTACGGTTACGGTTTTACGGATACGGTTACGGATTAGGCTTGGCCCCAGGCGGGACCGAAGGGTGCCGAAGCGATCTCGATCAACAATATTTCTGGAAATCGCAGTTTTACGGTTACGGTTTTACGGTAACGGATTTACAGTTTTACGGATGCGGTTTTACGGTTATTGTTACGGTTACGGTTACGGTTTTACGGTAACTGATAAGGTTTTACGGTTACGCTTTTACGGTTACAGTTTTACGGTTACGGTTTTACGGTTACGGTTTTACGGTTTTACGGTTTTACTGTTACGGTTTGACGGTTACGGTTTTACGGTTTTACGGTTTTACTGTTACGGTTTGACGGTTATTGTTACGGTTACGGTTTTACGGATACGGTTACGGATTAGGCTTGGCCCGAGGCGGGCAACTACAGTTCAGGCTTTTTGGGCAAAAAAATAAGTACCCTTCAAAATGGAGGAATCCTAAGCCTCACTGTGCATGGTAGCACAACTTCGGACTAAAAGCTTAAGTTTCAAGTTTTAGCCCGCTAGCCCCTCTAGGAGCTGAGTTATGACACCCGAAAATCCGGGAAATTGCTCTAATGGTGAAACGAATAATCTCCATGGGCTTAGCTGCTGATCAAGGCCAAACCCCCGCAAGTTCTTTCTGGTGCAAACTTATGGTGCTTTGACACCTTTGGCTGGGGTGTTATAACTCAAAAATCAAAGATAATTTCAAAAATATGGAAAAAATGCAATTTTTTCAAAGTTGAACTAGATGCGTCATTTTTTGCATGGAAACAGAACCTCATGCTAGGAGCTTAAGTTCGAAGTTTGAGACCGCTAGCTGATCTGGGAGTTGAGATATAAATTTCCAAATTCGAAAAAAAATTTGAGCAAAATTGCACATTTGCAGAGCGCGGGTGCGCAGGAAGTAACGTGGCGCCTGCGCGAAGTCTGGTGTGAGGAAATGCGAGGTGGGGTTGCCGAAGCGATCTCGATCAAAAATATTTCTGGAAATCGCAGTTTTACGGTTACGGTTTTACGGTTACGGATTTACAGTTTTACGGTTACGGTTTTACGGTTACGGTTTTTCGGTTTTACGGTTACGGTTTGACGGTTATTGTTACGGTTACGGTTTTACGGTAACTGTTACGGATTTACGGTTACGGTTTCGATTACGGTTTTACGGTTTTACGGTTTTAGGTTGCGGTCACGGTTTTACGGTTACGGTTACGGTTACGGTTTTACGGTTATCGTTACGGTTACGGTTTTTACGGTTACTGTTTTACGCTTACGGTTTTACGGTTACGGTTTTACGGTTTTCCCGTTACGGTTTTACGGTTACGGTTTCGATTACGGTTTTACGGTTTTAGATAACAGTCACGGTTTTATGGTTACGGTTACGGTTACGGTTTTACGGTAACTGATAAGGTTTTACGGTTACGGTTTTACGGTTACAGTTTTACGGTTACGGTTTTACGGTTACGATTTTACGGTTTTACGGTTACGGTTTGACGGTTATTGTTACGGTTACGGTTTTACGGTAACTGTTACGGTTTTACGGTTACGGTTTCGAAAACGGTTTTACGGTTTTACGGTTACGGTTACGGTTACGGTTTTACGGTTATTGTTACGCTTACGGTTTTTACGGTTACGGTTCGACGGTTATTGTTACGGTTACGGTTTTACGGTAACTGTTACGGTTTTACGGTTACGGTTTCGATTACGGTTTTACGGTTTTACGGTTTTAGGTTGCGGTCACGGTTTTACGGTTACGGTTTTACGGTTATTGTTACGGTTACGGTTTTTACGGTTACGGTTTTACGCTTACGGTTTTACGGTTACGGTTTTACGGTTTTACGGTTACGGTTTCACGGTGACGGCTACGGTTACGGTTTTACGGTTACGGTTTTAAGGTTTTACGGATGCGGTTTTACGGTTATTGTTACGGTTACGGTTACGGTTTTACGGTAACTGTTACGGTTTTACAGTTACAGTTTTACGGTTACGGTTTTACGGTTACTGTTTTACGGATACGGTTTTACGGCTTTAGGTTACGGTCACGGTTTTACGGTTACGGTTACGGTTTTACTGATCCTTGTTTCTTGCAACGTTCATAAAGCCTGGCCCGACTAAAAGATAAGCAGGCAGCCCATCGCCACCGCCTCAATCTGTTTTACGGTTTTACGCTTTTACGGTTACGGTTACGGTTTTACGGATACGGTTACGGATTAGGCTTGGCCCAAGGCGGGACCGAAGGTTGCCGAAGCGATTTCGATTACGGTTTTACGGTTTTACGGTTTTAGGTTGCGGTCACGGTTTTACGGTTACGGTTACGGTTACGGTTACGGTTTTACGGTAATTGTTACGGTTACGGTTTTTACGGTTACGGTTTTACGCTTACGGTTTTACGGTTACGGTTTTACGGTTTTACCGTTACGGTTTTACGGTTACGGTTTTACGGTTACGCTTTCGATTACGGTTTAACGGTTTTACGGTTTTAGATAACAGTCACGGTTTTATGGTTACGGTTACGGTTTTATGGTAACTTTAAGGTTTTACGGTTACGGTTTTACGGTTACAGTTTTACGGTTACGGTTTTACGATTTTACGGTTACGGTTTGACGGTTATTGTTACGGTTACGGTTTTACGGTAACTGTTACGGTTTCACGGTTACGGTTTCGATTACGGTTTTACGGTTTTACGGTTTTAGGTTGCGGTCACGGTTTTACGGTTACGGTTACGGTTACGGTTTTACGGTTATTGTTACGGTAACGGTTTTTACGGTTACTGTTTTACGCTTACGGTTTTACGGTTACGGTTTTACGGTTTTCCCGTTACGGTTTTACGGTTACGGTTTTACGGTTACGGTTTCGATTACGGTTTTACGGTTTTAGATAACAGTCACGGTTTTATGGTTACGGTTACGGTTACGGTTTTACGGTAACTGATAAGGTTATACGGTTACGGTTTTACGGTTACAGTTTTACGGTTACGGTTTTACGGTTACGATTTTACGGTTTTACGGTTTCGGTTTGACGGTTATTGTTACGGTTACGGTTTTACGGTAACTGTTACAGTTTCACGGTTACGGTTTTACGGTTACGGTTTTACGGTTTTACGGATACCGTTTTAGGGTTTTAGGTTACGGTCACGGTTTTACGGTTACGGTTATGGTTTTACGGTTACGGTTTTACGATTACGTTTATGGTTGCGGTTACGGTTACGGTTACGGTTACGGTTTTACTGATCCTTGTTTCTTGCAACGTTCATAAAGCCTGGCCCGACTAAAAGATATGCAGGCAGCCCATCGCCACCGTCTCAATCTGTTTTACGGTTTTACGCTTTTACGGTTACGGTTACGGTTTTACGGATACGGTTACGGATTAGGCTTGGCCCCAGGCGGGACCGAAGGGTGCCGAAGCGATCTCGATCAACAATATTTCTGGAAATCGCAGTTTTACGGTTACGGTTTTACGGTAACGGATTTACAGTTTTACGGATGCGGTTTTACGGTTATTGTTACGGTTACGGTTACGGTTTTACGGTAACTGATAAGGTTTTACGGTTACGCTTTTACGGTTACAGTTTTACGGTTACGGTTTGACGGTTACGGTTTTACGGTTTTACGGTTTTACTGTTACGGTTTGACGGTTACGGTTTTACGGTTTTACGGTTTTACTGTTACGGTTTGACGGTTATTGTTACGGTTACGGTTTTACGGATACGGTTACGGATTAGGCTTGGCCCGAGGCGGGCAACTACAGTTCAGGCTTTTTGGGCAAAAAAATAAGTACCCTTCAAAATGGAGGAATCCTAAGCCTCACTGTGCATGGTAGCACAACTTCGGACTAAAAGCTTAAGTTTCAAGTTTTAGCCCGCTAGCCCCTCTAGGAGCTGAGTTATGACACCCGAAAATCCGGGAAATTGCTCTAATGGTGAAACGAATAATCTCCATGGGCTTAGCTGCTGATCAAGGCCAAACCCCCGCAAGTTCTTTCTGGTGCAAAGTTATGGTGCTTTGACACCTTTGGCTGGGGTGTTATAACTCAAAAAACCAGATAATTTCAAAAATATGGAAAAAATGCAATTTTTTCAAAGTTGAACTAGATGCGTCATTTTTTGCATGGAAACAGAACCTCATGCTAGGAGCTTAAGTTCGAAGTTTGAGACCGCTAGCTGATCTGGGAGTTGAGATATAAATTTCCAAATTCGAAAAAAAATTTGAGCAAAATTGCACATTTGCAGAGCGCGGGTGCGCAGGAAGTAACGTGGCGCCTGCGCGAAGTCTGGTGTGAGGAAATGCGAGGTGGGGTTGCCGAAGCGATCTCGATCAAAAATATTTCTGGAAATCGCAGTTTTACGGTTACGGTTTTACGGTTACGGATTTACAGTTTTACGGTTACGGTTTTACGGTTACGGTTTTTCGGTTTTACGGTTACGGTTTGACGGTTATTTATTGTTACGGTTACGGTTTTACGGTAACTGTTACGGATTTACGGTTATTGTTACGGTTACGGTTTTACGGTAACTGTTACGGTTTTACGGTTACGGTTTCGAAAACGGTTTTACGGTTTTACGGTTACGGTTACGGTTACGGTTTTACGGTTATTGTTACGCTTACGGTTTTTACGGTTACGGTTCGACGGTTATTGTTACGGTTACGGTTTTACGGTAACTGTTACGGTTTTACGGTTACGGTTTCGATTACGGTTTTACGGTTTTACGGTTTTAGGTTGCGGTCACGGTTTTACGGTTACGGTTTTACGGTTATTGTTACGGTTACGGTTTTTACGGTTACGGTTTTACGCTTACGGTTTTACGGTTACGGTTTTACGGTTTTACGGTTACGGTTTCACGGTGACGGCTACGGTTACGGTTTTACGGTTACGGTTTTAAGGTTTTACGGATGCGGTTTTACGGTTATTGTTACGGTTACGGTTACGGTTTTACGGTAACTGTTACGGTTTTACAGTTACAGTTTTACGGTTACGGTTTTACGGTTACTGTTTTACGGATACGGTTTTACGGCTTTAGGTTACGGTCACGGTTTTACGGTTACGGTTACGGTTTTACTGATCCTTGTTTCTTGCAACGTTCATAAAGCCTGGCCCGACTAAAAGATAAGCAGGCAGCCCATCGCCACCGCCTCAATCTGTTTTACGGTTTTACGCTTTTACGGTTACGGTTACGGTTTTACGGATACGGTTACGGATTAGGCTTGGCCCAAGGCGGGACCGAAGGTTGCCGAAGCGATTTCGATTACGGTTTTACGGTTTTACGGTTTTAGGTTGCGGTCACGGTTTTACGGTTACGGTTACGGTTACGGTTACGGTTTTACGGTAATTGTTACGGTTACGGTTTTTACGGTTACGGTTTTACGCTTACGGTTTTACGGTTACGGTTTTACGGTTTTACCGTTACGGTTTTACGGTTACGGTTTTACGGTTACGCTTTCGATTACGGTTTAACGGTTTTACGGTTTTAGATAACAGTCACGGTTTTATGGTTACGGTTACGGTTTTATGGTAACTTTAAGGTTTTACGGTTACGGTTTTACGGTTACAGTTTTACGGTTATGGTTTTACGGTTACGGTTTTACGATTTTACGGTTACGGTTTGACGGTTATTGTTACGGTTACGGTTTTACGGTAACTGTTACGGTTTCACGGTTACGGTTTCGATTACGGTTTTACGGTTTTACGGTTTTAGGTTGCGGTCACGGTTTTACGGTTACGGTTACGGTTACGGTTTTACGGTTATTGTTACGGTAACGGTTTTTACGGTTACTGTTTTACGCTTACGGTTTTACGGTTACGGTTTTACGGTTTTCCCGTTACGGTTTTACGGTTACGGTTTTACGGTTACGGTTTCGATTACGGTTTTACGGTTTTAGATAACAGTCACGGTTTTATGGTTACGGTTACGGTTACGGTTTTACGGTAACTGATAAGGTTATACGGTTACGGTTTTACGGTTACAGTTTTACGGTTACGGTTTTACGGTTACGATTTTACGGTTTTACGGTTTCGGTTTGACGGTTATTGTTACGGTTACGGTTTTACGGTAACTGTTACAGTTTCACGGTTACGGTTTTACGGTTACGGTTTTACGGTTTTACGGATACCGTTTTAGGGTTTTAGGTTACGGTCACGGTTTTACGGTTACGGTTATGGTTTTACGGTTACGGTTTTACGATTACGTTTATGGTTGCGGTTACGGTTACGGTTACGGTTACGGTTTTACTGATCCTTGTTTCTTGCAACGTTCATAAAGCCTGGCCCGACTAAAAGATATGCAGGCAGCCCATCGCCACCGTCTCAATCTGTTTTACGGTTTTACGCTTTTACGGTTACGGTTACGGTTTTACGGATACGGTTACGGATTAGGCTTGGCCCCAGGCGGGACCGAAGGGTGCCGAAGCGATCTCGATCAACAATATTTCTGGAAATCGCAGTTTTACGGTTACGGTTTTACGGTAACGGATTTACAGTTTTACGGATGCGGTTTTACGGTTATTGTTACGGTTACGGTTACGGTTTTACGGTAACTGATAAGGTTTTACGGTTACGCTTTTACGGTTACAGTTTTACGGTTACGGTTTGACGGTTACGGTTTTACGGTTTTACGGTTTTACTGTTACGGTTTGACGGTTACGGTTTTACGGTTTTACGGTTTTACTGTTACGGTTTGACGGTTATTGTTACGGTTACGGTTTTACGGATACGGTTACGGATTAGGCTTGGCCCGAGGCGGGCAACTACAGTTCAGGCTTTTTGGGCAAAAAAATAAGTACCCTTCAAAATGGAGGAATCCTAAGCCTCACTGTGCATGGTAGCACAACTTCGGACTAAAAGCTTAAGTTTCAAGTTTTAGCCCGCTAGCCCCTCTAGGAGCTGAGTTATGACACCCGAAAATCCGGGAAATTGCTCTAATGGTGAAACGAATAATCTCCATGGGCTTAGCTGCTGATCAAGGCCAAACCCCCGCAAGTTCTTTCTGGTGCAAAGTTATGGTGCTTTGACACCTTTGGCTGGGGTGTTATAACTCAAAAATCAAAGATAATTTCAAAAATATGGAAAAAAATGCAATTTTTTCAAAGTTGAACTAGATGCGTCATTTTTTGCATGGAAACAGAACCTCATGCTAGGAGCTTAACAAGGGAAGTATAAGAAATATCTTTTAGACTTTTGAACGAGACTATTTTTCCTCGATAGGTATAGGCAATATATGGACGGAACCCAAAAATTAGCTGCGACCATGCACTTTCAGATTTTATATAATTAATTAAAGTTTGTCAAAAAATTCTTCATTTTTTGAAGAAAAAACACACTGTGTAGGCGACAAGCAGCGTATGAAACAAAGCGCTCCTGAAAGAGCACTGAGAACATAGCGGCGTGGTGTAGTGGTAGTGTGCACTCTTCTGGATCAGACTGTGGGTGGTTCGAGTACACCTTTAGACATTTTACCTTTGCTCCTTTTTAACAGCTTCGGACTTGTACTTTTGATGAATTTTCTTTTTAAATTTCAGATTTTTTTCATTTTCTTTCACTATCAGAACGTTCTTGCGTTCGTGCAAGTTGTTCCTATTTCATTATCTTTTTCATTATTTCCAATATATTTGGCATCTAATAACTTCTACGAAATTTATCAACAAAACAAATTAATAAAATTATACATGTCAAATAATATTTCAATGACAATGGTAGCAGTCAACAATACAATTCCAGCACAATCGACGATCACATATCGAACATTTGATGAAAGGATAGTTGGGACAGGGTCTCTCACAGATTACAGCAACTTCAACAGCACACACGGACGTTTTGAAAGTAAAAAAAATATGAATAAAAAATTTTCCATTTTTTCCATCGAAAGTACAAGTCGGAAGCTGTTAAAAATGAGCAAAAGTAAAATGTCTATAGGTGTAATCGAACCACCCACAGTCTGATCAAGAAGAGTGCACGCTACCACTAGACCACGCTACCATGTTCTCAGTGCGTTTTCAGGAGCGCTTTGTATCACACGCTCCTTGTCGCCTACACAGTGTGTTTTTTCTTCAAAAAATGAAGAATTTTTTCACAAACTTTAATTAATTATATAAAATCTGAAAGTGCATGGTCGCAGCTAATTTTTGGGTTCCGTCCATATATTGCCTATACCTATCGAG
The DNA here is from genome assembly GCA_943737045.1 of Parapristionchus giblindavisi. Lineage (NCBI taxonomy): Eukaryota > Metazoa > Nematoda > Chromadorea > Rhabditida > Diplogasteridae > Parapristionchus > Parapristionchus giblindavisi. The sequence continues at coordinate 81,396 of CALSFV010000081.1, read as the reverse complement.
GAAAAATAGTCTCGTTCAAAAGTCTAAAAGATATTTCTTATACTTCCCTTGTAAGTTCGAAGTTTGAGACCGCTAGCTGATCTGGGAGTTGAGATATAAATTTCCAAATTCGAAAAAAAATTTGAGCAAAATTGCACATTTGCAGAGCGCGGGTGCGCAGGAAGTAACGTGGCGCCTGCGCGAAGTCTGGTGTGAGGAAATGCGAGGTGGGGTTGCCGAAGCGATCTCGATCAAAAATATTTCTGGAAATCGCAGTTTTACGGTTACGGTTTTACGGTTACGGATTTACAGTTTTACGGTTACGGTTTTACGGTTACGGTTTTTCGGTTTTACGGTTACGGTTTGACGGTTATTTATTGTTACGGTTACGGTTTTACGGTAACTGTTACGGATTTACGGTTATTGTTACGGTTACGGTTTTACGGTAACTGTTACGGTTTTACGGTTACGGTTTCGAAAACGGTTTTACGGTTTTACGGTTACGGTTACGGTTACGGTTTTACGGTTTTTGTTACGCTTACGGTTTTTACGGTTACGGTTCGACGGTTATTGTTACGGTTACGGTTTTACGGTAACTGTTACGGTTTTACGGTTACGGTTTCGATTACGGTTTTACGGTTTTACGGTTTTAGGTTGCGGTCACGGTTTTACGGTTACGGTTTTACGGTTATTGTTACGGTTACGGTTTTTACGGTTACGGTTTTACGCTTACGGTTTTACGGTTACGGTTTTACGGTTTTACGGTTACGGTTTCACGGTGACGGCTACGGTTACGGTTTTACGGTTACGGTTTTAAGGTTTTACGGATGCGGTTTTACGGTTATTGTTACGGTTACGGTTACGGTTTTACGGTAACTGTTACGGTTTTACAGTTACAGTTTTACGGTTACGGTTTTACGGTTACTGTTTTACGGATACGGTTTTACGGCTTTAGGTTACGGTCACGGTTTTACGGTTACGGTTACGGTTTTACTGATCCTTGTTTCTTGCAACGTTCATAAAGCCTGGCCCGACTAAAAGATAAGCAGGCAGCCCATCGCCACCGCCTCAATCTGTTTTACGGTTTTACGCTTTTACGGTTACGGTTACGGTTTTACGGATACGGTTACGGATTAGGCTTGGCCCAAGGCGGGACCGAAGGTTGCCGAAGCGATTTCGATTACGGTTTTACGGTTTTACGGTTTTAGGTTGCGGTCACGGTTTTACGGTTACGGTTACGGTTACGGTTACGGTTTTACGGTAATTGTTACGGTTACGGTTTTTACGGTTACGGTTTTACGCTTACGGTTTTACGGTTACGGTTTTACGGTTTTACCGTTACGGTTTTACGGTAACGGTTTTACGGTTACGCTTTCGATTACGGTTTAACGGTTTTACGGTTTTAGATAACAGTCACGGTTTTATGGTTACGGTTACGGTTTTATGGTAACTTTAAGGTTTTACGGTTACGGTTTTACGGTTACAGTTTTACGGTTATGGTTTTACGGTTACGGTTTTACGATTTTACGGTTACGGTTTGACGGTTATTGTTACGGTTACGGTTTTACGGTAACTGTTACGGTTTCACGGTTACGGTTTCGATTACGGTTTTACGGTTTTACGGTTTTAGGTTGCGGTCACGGTTTTACGGTTACGGTTACGGTTACGGTTTTACGGTTATTGTTACGGTAACGGTTTTTACGGTTACTGTTTTACGCTTACGGTTTTACGGTTACGGTTTTACGGTTTTCCCGTTACGGTTTTACGGTTACGGTTTTACGGTTACGGTTTCGATTACGGTTTTACGGTTTTAGATAACAGTCACGGTTTTATGGTTACGGTTACGGTTACGGTTTTACGGTAACTGATAAGGTTATACGGTTACGGTTTTACGGTTACAGTTTTACGGTTACGGTTTTACGGTTACGATTTTACGGTTTTACGGTTTCGGTTTGACGGTTATTGTTACGGTTACGGTTTTACGGTAACTGTTACAGTTTCACGGTTACGGTTTTACGGTTACGGTTTTACGGTTTTACGGATACCGTTTTAGGGTTTTAGGTTACGGTCACGGTTTTACGGTTACGGTTATGGTTTTACGGTTACGGTTTTACGATTACGTTTATGGTTGCGGTTACGGTTACGGTTACGGTTACGGTTTTACTGATCCTTGTTTCTTGCAACGTTCATAAAGCCTGGCCCGACTAAAAGATATGCAGGCAGCCCATCGCCACCGTCTCAATCTGTTTTACGGTTTTACGCTTTTACGGTTACGGTTACGGTTTTACGGATACGGTTACGGATTAGGCTTGGCCCCAGGCGGGACCGAAGGGTGCCGAAGCGATCTCGATCAACAATATTTCTGGAAATCGCAGTTTTACGGTTACGGTTTTACGGTAACGGATTTACAGTTTTACGGATGCGGTTTTACGGTTATTGTTACGGTTACGGTTACGGTTTTACGGTAACTGATAAGGTTTTACGGTTACGCTTTTACGGTTACAGTTTTACGGTTACGGTTTGACGGTTACGGTTTTACGGTTTTACGGTTTTACTGTTACGGTTTGACGGTTACGGTTTTACGGTTTTACGGTTTTACTGTTATGGTTTGACGGTTATTGTTACGGTTACGGTTTTACGGATACGGTTACGGATTAGGCTTGGCCCGAGGCGGGCAACTACAGTTCAGGCTTTTTGGGCAAAAAAATAAGTACCCTTCAAAATGGAGGAATCCTAAGCCTCACTGTGCATGGTAGCACAACTTCGGACTAAAAGCTTAAGTTTCAAGTTTTAGCCCGCTAGCCCCTCTAGGAGCTGAGTTATGACACCCGAAAATCCGGGAAATTGCTCTAATGGTGAAACGAATAATCTCCATGGGCTTAGCTGCTGATCAAGGCCAAACCCCCGCAAGTTCTTTCTGGTGCAAAGTTATGGTGCTTTGACACCTTTGGCTGGGGTGTTATAACTCAAAAATCAAAGATAATTTCAAAAATATGGAAAAAATGCAATTTTTTCAAAGTTGAACTAGATGCGTCATTTTTTGCATGGAAACAGAACCTCATGCTAGAAGCTTAAGTTCGAAGTTTGAGACCGCTAGCTGATCTGGGAGTTGAGATATAAATTTCCAAATTCGAAAAAAAATTTGAGCAAAATTGCACATTTGCAGAGCGCGGGTGCGCAGGAAGTAACGTGGCGCCTGCGCGAAGTCTGGTGTGAGGAAATGCGAGGTGGGGTTGCCGAAGCGATCTCGATCAAAAATATTTCTGGAAATCGCAGTTTTACGGTTACGGTTTTACGGTTACGGATTTACAGTTTTACGGTTACGGTTTTACGGTTACGGTTTTTCGGTTTTACGGTTACGGTTTGACGGTTATTGTTACGGTTACGGTTTTACGGTAACTGTTACGGATTTACGGTTACGGTTTCGATTACGGTTTTACGGTTTTACGGTTTTAGGTTGCGGTCACGGTTTTACGGTTACGGTTACGGTTACGGTTTTACGGTTATCGTTACGGTTACGGTTTTTACGGTTACTGTTTTACGCTTACGGTTTTACGGTTACGGTTTTACGGTTTTCCCGTTACGGTTTTACGGTTACGGTTTCGATTACGGTTTTACGGTTTTAGATAACAGTCACGGTTTTATGGTTACGGTTACGGTTACGGTTTTACGGTAACTGATAAGGTTTTACGGTTACGGTTTTACGGTTACAGTTTTACGGTTACGGTTTTACGGTTACGATTTTACGGTTTTACGGTTACGGTTTGACGGTTATTGTTACGGTTACGGTTTTACGGTAACTGTTACGGTTTTACGGTTACGGTTTCGAAAACGGTTTTACGGTTTTACGGTTACGGTTACGGTTACGGTTTTACGGTTATTGTTACGGTTACGGTTTTTACGGTTACGGTTCGACGGTTATTGTTACGGTTACGGTTTTACGGTAACTGTTACGGTTTTACGGTTACGGTTTCGATTACGGTTTTACGGTTTTACGGTTTTAGGTTGCGGTCACGGTTTTACGGTTACGGTTTTACGGTTATTGTTACGGTTACGGTTTTTACGGTTACGGTTTTACGCTTACGGTTTTACGGTTACGGTTTTACGGTTTTACGGTTACGGTTTCACGGTGACGGCTACGGTTACGGTTTTACGGTTACGGTTTTAAGGTTTTACGGATGCGGTTTTACGGTTATTGTTACGGTTACGGTTACGGTTTTACGGTAACTGTTACGGTTTTACAGTTACAGTTTTACGGTTACGGTTTTACGGTTACTGTTTTACGGATACGGTTTTACGGCTTTAGGTTACGGTCACGGTTTTACGGTTACGGTTACGGTTTTACTGATCCTTGTTTCTTGCAACGTTCATAAAGCCTGGCCCGACTAAAAGATATGCAGGCAGCCCATCGCCACCGTCTCAATCTGTTTTACGGTTTTACGCTTTTACGGTTACGGTTACGGTTTTACGGATACGGTTACGGATTAGGCTTGGCCCCAGGCGGGACCGAAGGGTGCCGAAGCGATCTCGATCAACAATATTTCTGGAAATCGCAGTTTTACGGTTACGGTTTTACGGTAACGGATTTACAGTTTTACGGATGCGGTTTTACGGTTATTGTTACGGTTACGGTTACGGTTTTACGGTAACTGATAAGGTTTTACGGTTACGCTTTTACGGTTACAGTTTTACGGTTACGGTTTGACGGTTACGGTTTTACGGTTTTACGGTTTTACTGTTACGGTTTGACGGTTACGGTTTTACGGTTTTACGGTTTTACTGTTACGGTTTGACGGTTATTGTTACGGTTACGGTTTTACGGATACGGTTACGGATTAGGCTTGGCCCGAGGCGGGCAACTACAGTTCAGGCTTTTTGGGCAAAAAAATAAGTACCCTTCAAAATGGAGGAATCCTAAGCCTCACTGTGCATGGTAGCACAACTTCGGACTAAAAGCTTAAGTTTCAAGTTTTAGCCCGCTAGCCCCTCTAGGAGCTGAGTTATGACACCCGAAAATCCGGGAAATTGCTCTAATGGTGAAACGAATAATCTCCATGGGCTTAGCTGCTGATCAAGGCCAAACCCCCGCAAGTTCTTTCTGGTGCAAAGTTATGGTGCTTTGACACCTTTGGCTGGGGTGTTATAACTCAAAAATCAAAGATAATTTCAAAAATATGGAAAAAATGCAATTTTTTCAAAGTTGAACTAGATGCGTCATTTTTTGCATGGAAACAGAACCTCATGCTAGAAGCTTAAGTTCGAAGTTTGAGACCGCTAGCTGATCTGGGAGTTGAGATATAAATTTCCAAATTCGAAAAAAAATTTGAGCAAAATTGCACATTTGCAGAGCGCGGGTGCGCAGGAAGTAACGTGGCGCCTGCGCGAAGTCTGGTGTGAGGAAATGCGAGGTGGGGTTGCCGAAGCGATCTCGATCAAAAATATTTCTGGAAATCGCAGTTTTACGGTTACGGTTTTACGGTTACGGATTTACAGTTTTACGGTTACGGTTTTACGGTTACGGTTTTTCGGTTTTACGGTTACGGTTTGACGGTTATTGTTACGGTTACGGTTTTACGGTAACTGTTACGGATTTACGGTTACGGTTTCGATTACGGTTTTACGGTTTTACGGTTTTAGGTTGCGGTCACGGTTTTACGGTTACGGTTACGGTTACGGTTTTACGGTTATCGTTACGGTTACGGTTTTTACGGTTACTGTTTTACGCTTACGGTTTTACGGTTACGGTTTTACGGTTTTCCCGTTACGGTTTTACGGTTACGGTTTCGATTACGGTTTTACGGTTTTAGATAACAGTCACGGTTTTATGGTTACGGTTACGGTTACGGTTTTACGGTAACTGATAAGGTTTTACGGTTACGGTTTTACGGTTACAGTTTTACGGTTACGGTTTTACGGTTACGATTTTACGGTTTTACGGTTACGGTTTGACGGTTATTGTTACGGTTACGGTTTTACGGTAACTGTTACGGTTTTACGGTTACGGTTTCGAAAACGGTTTTACGGTTTTACGGTTACGGTTACGGTTACGGTTTTACGGTTATTGTTACGGTTACGGTTTTTACGGTTACGGTTCGACGGTTATTGTTACGGTTACGGTTTTACGGTAACTGTTACGGTTTTACGGTTACGGTTTCGATTACGGTTTTACGGTTTTACGGTTTTAGGTTGCGGTCACGGTTTTACGGTTACGGTTTTACGGTTATTGTTACGGTTACGGTTTTTACGGTTACGGTTTTACGCTTACGGTTTTACGGTTACGGTTTTACGGTTTTACGGTTACGGTTTCACGGTGACGGCTACGGTTACGGTTTTACGGTTACGGTTTTAAGGTTTTACGGATGCGGTTTTACGGTTATTGTTACGGTTACGGTTACGGTTTTACGGTAACTGTTACGGTTTTACAGTTACAGTTTTACGGTTACGGTTTTACGGTTACTGTTTTACGGATACGGTTTTACGGCTTTAGGTTACGGTCACGGTTTTACGAAGCCTGAACTGTAGTTGCCCGCCTCGGGCCAAGCCTAATCCGTAACCGTATCCGTAAAACCGTAACCGTAACAATAACCGTCAAACCGTAACAGTAAAACCGTAAAACCGTAAAACCGTAACCGTCAAACCGTAACAGTAAAACCGTAAAACCGTAAAACCGTAACCGTAAAACCGTAACCGTAAAACTGTAACCGTAAAAGCGTAACCGTAAAACCTTATCAGTTACCGTAAAACCGTAACCGTAACCGTAACAATAACCGTAAAACCGCATCCGTAAAACTGTAAATCCGTTACCGTAAAACCGTAACCGTAAAACTGCGATTTCCAGAAATATTGTTGATCGAGATCGCTTCGGCACCCTTCGGTCCCGCCTGGGGCCAAGCCTAATCCGTAACCGTATCCGTAAAACCGTAACCGTAACCGTAAAAGCGTAAAACCGTAAAACAGATTGAGACGGTGGCGATGGGCTGCCTGCATATCTTTTAGTCGGGCCAGGCTTTATGAACGTTGCAAGAAACAAGGATCAGTAAAACCGTAACCGTAACCGTAACCGTAACCGCAACCATAAACGTAATCGTAAAACCGTAACCGTAAAACCATAACCGTAACCGTAAAACCGTGACCGTAACCTAAAACCCTAAAACGGTATCCGTAAAACCGTAAAACCGTAACCGTAAAACCGTAACCGTGAAACTGTAACAGTTACCGTAAAACCGTAACCGTAACAATAACCGTCAAACCGAAACCGTAAAACCGTAAAATCGTAACCGTAAAACCGTAACCGTAAAACTGTAACCGTAAAACCGTAACCGTATAACCTTATCAGTTACCGTAAAACCGTAACCGTAACCGTAACCATAAAACCGTGACTGTTATCTAAAACCGTAAAACCGTAATCGAAACCGTAACCGTAAAACCGTAACCGTAAAACCGTAACGGGAAAACCGTAAAACCGTAACCGTAAAACCGTAAGCGTAAAACAGTAACCGTAAAAACCGTTACCGTAACAATAACCGTAAAACCGTAACCGTAACCGTAACCGTAAAACCGTGACCGCAACCTAAAACCGTAAAACCGTAATCGAAACCGTAACCGTGAAACCGTAACAGTTACCGTAAAACCGTAACCGTAACAATAACCGTCAAACCGTAACCGTAAAATCGTAAAACCGTAACCGTAAAACCATAACCGTAAAACTGTAACCGTAAAACCGTAACCGTAAAACCTTAAAGTTACCATAAAACCGTAACCGTAACCATAAAACCGTGACTGTTATCTAAAACCGTAAAACCGTTAAACCGTAATCGAAAGCGTAACCGTAAAACCGTAACCGTAAAACCGTAACGGTAAAACCGTAAAACCGTAACCGTAAAACCGTAAGCGTAAAACCGTAACCGTAAAAACCGTAACCGTAACAATTACCGTAAAACCGTAACCGTAACCGTAACCGTAACCGTAAAACCGTGACCGCAACCTAAAACCGTAAAACCGTAAAACCGTAATCGAAATCGCTTCGGCAACCTTCGGTCCCGCCTTGGGCCAAGCCTAATCCGTAACCGTATCCGTAAAACCGTAACCGTAACCGTAAAAGCGTAAAACCGTAAAACAGATTGAGGCGGTGGCTGCCTGCTTATCTTTTAGTCGGGCCAGGCTTTATGAACGTTGCAAGAAACAAGGATCAGTAAAACCGTAACCGTAACCGTAAAACCGTGACCGTAACCTAAAGCCGTAAAACCGTATCCGTAAAACAGTAACCGTAAAACCGTAACCGTAAAACTGTAACTGTAAAACCGTAACAGTTACCGTAAAACCGTAACCGTAACCGTAACAATAACCGTAAAACCGCATCCGTAAAACCTTAAAACCGTAACCGTAAAACCGTAACCGTAGCCGTCACCGTGAAACCGTAACCGTAAAACCGTAAAACCGTAACCGTAAAACCGTAAGCGTAAAACCGTAACCGTAAAAACCGTAACCGTAACAATAACCGTAAAACCGTAACCGTAAAACCGTGACCGCAACCTAAAACCGTAAAACCGTAAAACCGTAATCGAAACCGTAACCGTAAAACCGTAACAGTTACCGTAAAACCGTAACCGTAACAATAACCGTCGAACCGTAACCGTAAAAACCGTAAGCGTAACAATAACCGTAAAACCGTAACCGTAACCGTAACCGTAAAACCGTAAAACCGTTTTCGAAACCGTAACCGTAAAACCGTAACAGTTACCGTAAAACCGTAACCGTAACAATAACCGTCAAACCGTAACCGTAAAACCGTAAAATCGTAACCGTAAAACCGTAACCGTAAAACTGTAACCGTAAAACCGTAACCGTAAAACCTTATCAGTTACCGTAAAACCGTAACCGTAACCGTAACCATAAAACCGTGACTGTTATCTAAAACCGTAAAACCGTAATCGAAACCGTAACCGTAAAACCGTAACGGGAAAACCGTAAAACCGTAACCGTAAAACCGTAAGCGTAAAACAGTAACCGTAAAAACCGTAACCGTAACGATAACCGTAAAACCGTAACCGTAACCGTAACCGTAAAACCGTGACCGCAACCTAAAACCGTAAAACCGTAAAACCGTAATCGAAACCGTAACCGTAAATCCGTAACAGTTACCGTAAAACCGTAACCGTAACAATAACCGTCAAACCGTAACCGTAAAACCGAAAAACCGTAACCGTAAAACCGTAACCGTAAAACTGTAAATCCGTAACCGTAAAACCGTAACCGTAAAACTGCGATTTCCAGAAATATTTTTGATCGAGATCGCTTCGGCAACCCCACCTCGCATTTCCTCACACCAGACTTCGCGCAGGCGCCACGTTACTTCCTGCGCACCCGCGCTCTGCAAATGTGCAATTTTGCTCAAATTTTTTTTCGAATTTGGAAATTTATATCTCAACTCCCAGATCAGCTAGCGGTCTCAAACTTCGAACTTAAGCTCCTAGCATGAGGTTCTGTTTCCATGCAAAAAATGACGCATCTAGTTCAACTTTGAAAAAATTGCATTTTTTCCATATTTTTGAAATTATCTTTGATTTTTGAGTTATAACACCCCAGCCAAAGGTGTCAAAGCACCATAACTTTGCACCAGAAAGAACTTGCGGGGGTTTGGCCTTGATCAGCAGCTAAGCCCATGGAGATTATTCGTTTCACCATTAGAGCAATTTCCCGGATTTTCGGGTGTCATAACTCAGCTCCTAGAGGGGCTAGCGGGCTAAAACTTGAAACTTAAGCTTTTAGTCCGAAGTTGTGCTACCATGCACAGTGAGGCTTAGGATTCCTCCATTTTGAAGGGTACTTATTTTTTTGCCCAAAAAGCCTGAACTGTAGTTGCCCGCCTCGGGCCAAGCCTAATCCGTAACCGTATCCGTAAAACCGTAACCGTAACAATAACCGTCAAACCGTAACAGTAAAACCGTAAAACCGTAAAACCGTAACCGTCAAACCGTAACAGTAAAACCGTAAAACCGTAAAACCGTAACCGTCAAACCGTAACCGTAAAACTGTAACCGTAAAAGCGTAACCGTAAAACCTTATCAGTTACCGTAAAACCGTAACCGTAACCGTAACAATAACCGTAAAACCGCATCCGTAAAACTGTAAATCCGTTACCGTAAAACCGTAACCGTAAAACTGCGATTTCCAGAAATATTGTTGATCGAGATCGCTTCGGCACCCTTCGGTCCCGCCTGGGGCCAAGCCTAATCCGTAACCGTATCCGTAAAACCGTAACCGTAACCGTAAAAGCGTAAAACCGTAAAACAGATTGAGACGGTGGCGATGGGCTGCCTGCATATCTTTTAGTCGGGCCAGGCTTTATGAACGTTGCAAGAAACAAGGATCAGTAAAACCGTAACCGTAACCGTAACCGTAACCGCAACCATAAACGTAATCGTAAAACCGTAACCGTAAAACCATAACCGTAACCGTAAAACCGTGACCGTAACCTAAAACCCTAAAACGGTATCCGTAAAACCGTAAAACCGTAACCGTAAAACCGTAACCGTGAAACTGTAACAGTTACCGTAAAACCGTAACCGTAACAATAACCGTCAAACCGAAACCGTAAAACCGTAAAATCGTAACCGTAAAACCGTAACCGTAAAACTGTAACCGTAAAACCGTAACCGTATAACCTTATCAGTTACCGTAAAACCGTAACCGTAACCGTAACCATAAAACCGTGACTGTTATCTAAAACCGTAAAACCGTAATCGAAACCGTAACCGTAAAACCATAACCGTAAAACCGTAACAGGAAAACCGTAAAACCGTAACCGTAAAACCGTAAGCGTAAAACAGTAACCGTAAAAACCGTTACCGTAACAATAACCGTAAAACCGTAACCGTAACCGTAACCGTAAAACCGTGACCGCAACCTAAAACCGTAAAACCGTAAAACCGTAATCGAAACCGTAACCGTGAAACCGTAACAGTTACCGTAAAACCGTAACCGTAACAATAACCGTCAAACCGTAACCGTAAAATCGTAAAACCGTAACCGTAAAACTGTAACCGTAAAACCGTAACCGTAAAACCTTAAAGTTACCATAAAACCGTAACCGTAACCATAAAACCGTGACTGTTATCTAAAACCGTAAAACCGTTAAACCGTAATCGAAAGCGTAACCGTAAAACCGTAACCGTAAAACCGTAACGGTAAAACCGTAAAACCGTAACCGTAAAACCGTAAGCGTAAAACCGTAACCGTAAAAACCGTAACCGTAACAATTACCGTAAAACCGTAACCGTAACCGTAACCGTAACCGTAAAACCGTGACCGCAACCTAAAACCGTAAAACCGTAAAACCGTAATCGAAATCGCTTCGGCAACCTTCGGTCCCGCCTTGGGCCAAGCCTAATCCGTAACCGTATCCGTAAAACCGTAACCGTAACCGTAAAAGCGTAAAACCGTAAAACAGATTGAGGCGGTGGCGATGGGCTGCCTGCTTATCTTTTAGTCGGGCCAGGCTTTATGAACGTTGCAAGAAACAAGGATCAGTAAAACCGTAACCGTAACCGTAAAACCGTGACCGTAACCTAAAGCCGTAAAACCGTATCCGTAAAACAGTAACCGTAAAACCGTAACCGTAAAACTGTAACTGTAAAACCGTAACAGTTACCGTAAAACCGTAACCGTAACCGTAACAATAACCGTAAAACCGCATCCGTAAAACCTTAAAACCGTAACCGTAAAACCGTAACCGTAGCCGTCACCGTGAAACCGTAACCGTAAAACCGTAAAACCGTAACCGTAAAACCGTAAGCGTAAAACCGTAACCGTAAAAACCGTAACCGTAACAATAACCGTAAAACCGTAACCGTAAAACCGTGACCGCAACCTAAAACCGTAAAACCGTAAAACCGTAATCGAAACCGTAACCGTAAAACCGTAACAGTTACCGTAAAACCGTAACCGTAACAATAACCGTCGAACCGTAACCGTAAAAACCGTAAGCGTAACAATAACCGTAAAACCGTAACCGTAACCGTAACCGTAAAACCGTAAAACCGTTTTCGAAACCGTAACCGTAAAACCGTAACCGTAACAATAACCGTCAAACCGTAACCGTAAAACCGTAAAATCGTAACCGTAAAACCGTAACCGTAAAACTGTAACCGTAAAACCGTAACCGTAAAACCTTATCAGTTACCGTAAAACCGTAACCGTAACCGTAACCATAAAACCGTGACTGTTATCTAAAACCGTAAAACCGTAATCGAAACCGTAACCGTAAAACCGTAACGGGAAAACCGTAAAACCGTAACCGTAAAACCGTAAGCGTAAAACAGTAACCGTAAAAACCGTAACCGTAACGATAACCGTAAAACCGTAACCGTAACCGTAACCGTAAAACCGTGACCGCAACCTAAAACCGTAAAACCGTAAAACCGTAATCGAAACCGTAACCGTAAATCCGTAACAGTTACCGTAAAACCGTAACCGTAACAATAACCGTCAAACCGTAACCGTAAAACCGAAAAACCGTAACCGTAAAACCGTAACCGTAAAACTGTAAATCCGTAACCGTAAAACCGTAACCGTAAAACTGCGATTTCCAGAAATATTTTTGATCGAGATCGCTTCGGCAACCCCACCTCGCATTTCCTCACACCAGACTTCGCGCAGGCGCCACGTTACTTCTTGCGCACCCGCGCTCTGCAAATGTGCAATTTTGCTCAAATTTTTTTTCGAATTTGGAAATTTATATCTCAACTCCCAGATCAGCTAGCGGTCTCAAACTTCGAACTTAAGCTCCTAGCATGAGGTTCTGTTTCCATGCAAAAAATGACGCATCTAGTTCAACTTTGAAAAAATTGCATTTTTTCCATATTTTTGAAATTATCTTTGATTTTTGAGTTATAACACCCCAGCCAAAGGTGTCAAAGCACCATAACTTTGCACCAGAAAGAACTTGCGGGGGTTTGGCCTTGATCAGCAGCTAAGCCCATGGAGATTATTCGTTTCACCATTAGTGCAATTTCCCGGAATTTCGGGTGTCATAACTCAGCTCCTAGAGGGGCTAGCGGGCTAAAACTTGAAACTTAAGCTTTTAGTCCGAAGTTGTGCTACCATGCACAGTGAGGCTTAGGATTCCTCCATTTTGAAGGGTACTTATTTTTTTGCCCAAAAAGCCTGAACTGTAGTTGCCCGCCTCGGGCCAAGCCTAATCCGTAACCGTATCCGTAAAACCGTAACCGTAACAATAACCGTCAAACCGTAACAGTAAAACCGTAAAACCGTAAAACCGTAACCGTCAAACCGTAACAGTAAAACCGTAAAACCGTAAAACCGTAACCGTAAAACCGTAACCGTAAAACTGTAACCGTAAAAGCGTAACCGTAAAACCTTATCAGTTACCGTAAAACCGTAACCGTAACCGTAACAATAACCGTAAAACCGCATCCGTAAAACTGTAAATCCGTTACCGTAAAACCGTAACCGTAAAACTGCGATTTCCAGAAATATTGTTGATCGAGATCGCTTCGGCACCCTTCGGTCCCGCCTGGGGCCAAGCCTAATCCGTAACCGTATCCGTAAAACCGTAACCGTAACCGTAAAAGCGTAAAACCGTAAAACAGATTGAGACGGTGGCGATGGGCTGCCTGCATATCTTTTAGTCGGGCCAGGCTTTATGAACGTTGCAAGAAACAAGGATCAGTAAAACCGTAACCGTAACCGTAACCGTAACGGCAACCATAAACGTAATCGTAAAACCGTAACCGTAAAACCATAACCGTAACCGTAAAACCGTGACCGTAACCTAAAACCCTAAAACGGTATCCGTAAAACCGTAAAACCGTAACCGTAAAACCGTAACCGTGAAACTGTAACAGTTACCGTAAAACCGTAACCGTAACAATAACCGTCAAACCGAAACCGTAAAACCGTAAAATCGTAACCGTAAAACCGTAACCGTAAAACTGTAACCGTAAAACCGTAACCGTATAACCTTATCAGTTACCGTAAAACCGTAACCGTAACCGTAACCATAAAACCGTGACTGTTATCTAAAACCGTAAAACCGTAATCGAAACCGTAACCGTAAAACCGTAACCGTAAAACCGTAACGGGAAAACCGTAAAACCGTAACCGTAAAACCGTAAGCGTAAAACAGTAACCGTAAAAACCGTTACCGTAACAATAACCGTAAAACCGTAACCGTAACCGTAACCGTAAAACCGTGACCGCAACCTAAAACCGTAAAACCGTAAAACCGTAATCGAAACCGTAACCGTGAAACCGTAACAGTTACCGTAAAACCGTAACCGTAACAATAACCGTCAAACCGTAACCGTAAAATCGTAAAACCGTAACCGTAAAACCATAACCGTAAAACTGTAACCGTAAAACCGTAACCGTAAAACCTTAAAGTTACCATAAAACCGTAACCGTAACCATAAAACCGTGACTGTTATCTAAAACCGTAAAACCGTTAAACCGTAATCGAAAGCGTAACCGTAAAACCGTAACCGTAAAACCGTAACGGTAAAACCGTAAAACCGTAACCGTAAAACCGTAAGCGTAAAACCGTAACCGTAAAAACCGTAACCGTAACAATTACCGTAAAACCGTAACCGTAACCGTAACCGTAACCGTAAAACCGTGACCGCAACCTAAAACCGTAAAACCGTAAAACCGTAATCGAAATCGCTTCGGCAACCTTCGGTCCCGCCTTGGGCCAAGCCTAATCCGTAACCGTATCCGTAAAACCATAACCGTAACCGTAAAAGCGTAAAACCGTAAAACAGATTGAGGCGGTGGCGATGGGCTGCCTGCTTATCTTTTAGTCGGGCCAGGCTTTATGAACGTTGCAAGAAACAAGGATCAGTAAAACCGTAACCGTAACCGTAAAACCGTGACCGTAACCTAAAGCCGTAAAACCGTATCCGTAAAACAGTAACCGTAAAACCGTAACCGTAAAACTGTAACTGTAAAACCGTAACAGTTACCGTAAAACCGTAACCGTAACCGTAACAATAACCGTAAAACCGCATCCGTAAAACCTTAAAACCGTAACCGTAAAACCGTAACCGTAGCCGTCACCGTGAAACCGTAACCGTAAAACCGTAAAACCGTAACCGTAAAACCGTAAGCGTAAAACCGTAACCGTAAAAACCGTAACCGTAACAATAACCGTAAAACCGTAACCGTAAAACCGTGACCGCAACCTAAAACCGTAAAACCGTAAAACCGTAATCGAAACCGTAACCGTAAAACCGTAACAGTTACCGTAAAACCGTAACCGTAACAATAACCGTCGAACCGTAACCGTAAAAACCGTAACCGTAACAATAACCGTAAAACCGTAACCGTAACCGTAACCGTAAAACCGTAAAACCGTTTTCGAAACCGTAACCGTAAAACCGTAACAGTTACCGTAAAACCGTAACCGTAACAATAACCGTCAAACCGTAACCGTAAAACCGTAAAATCGTAACCGTAAAACCGTAACCGTAAAACTGTAACCGTAAAACCGTAACCGTAAAACCTTATCAGTTACCGTAAAACCGTAACCGTAACCGTAACCATAAAACCGTGACTGTTATCTAAAACCGTAAAACCGTAATCGAAACCGTAACCGTAAAACCGTAACGGGAAAACCGTAAAACCGTAACCGTAAAACCGTAAGCGTAAAACAGTAACCGTAAAAACCGTAACCGTAACGATAACCGTAAAACCGTAACCGTAACCGTAACCGTAAAACCGTGACCGCAACCTAAAACCGTAAAACCGTAAAACCGTAATCGAAACCGTAACCGTAAATCCGTAACAGTTACCGTAAAACCGTAACCGTAACAATAACCGTCAAACCGTAACCGTAAAACCGAAAAACCGTAACCGTAAAACCGTAACCGTAAAACTGTAAATCCGTAACCGTAAAACCGTAACCGTAAAACTGCGATTTCCAGAAATATTTTTGATCGAGATCGCTTCGGCAACCCCACCTCGCATTTCCTCACACCAGACTTCGCGCAGGCGCCACGTTACTTCCTGCGCACCCGCGCTCTGCAAATGTGCAATTTTGCTCAAATTTTTTTTCGAATTTGGAAATTTATATCTCAACTCCCAGATCAGCTAGCGGTCTCAAACTTCGAACTTAAGCTTCTAGCATGAGGTTCTGTTTCCATGCAAAAAATGACGCATCTAGTTCAACTTTGAAAAAATTGCATTTTTTCCATATTTTTGAAATTATCTTTGATTTTTGAGTTATAACACCCCAGCCAAAGGTGTCAAAGCACCATAACTTTGCACCAGAAAGAACTTGCGGGGGTTTGGCCTTGATCAGCAGCTAAGCCCATGGAGATTATTCGTTTCACCATTAGAGCAATTTCCCGGATTTTCGGGTGTCATAACTCAGCTCCTAGAGGGGCTAGCGGGCTAAAACTTGAAACTTAAGCTTTTAGTCCGAAGTTGTGCTACCATGCACAGTGAGGCTTAGGATTCCTCCATTTTGAAGGGTACTTATTTTTTTGCCCAAAAAGCCTGAACTGTAGTTGCCCGCCTCGGG
The DNA here is from genome assembly GCA_943737045.1 of Parapristionchus giblindavisi. Lineage (NCBI taxonomy): Eukaryota > Metazoa > Nematoda > Chromadorea > Rhabditida > Diplogasteridae > Parapristionchus > Parapristionchus giblindavisi. The sequence goes on along the minus strand of CALSFV010000081.1, from coordinate 64,877 downwards.
CCAAGCCTAATCCGTAACCGTATCCGTAAAACCGTAACCGTAACAATAACCGTCAAACCGTAACAGTAAAACCGTAAAACCGTAAAACCGTAACCGTCAAACCGTAACAGTAAAACCGTAAAACCGTAAAACCGTAACCGTCAAACCGTAACCGTAAAACTGTAACCGTAAAAGCGTAACCGTAAAACCTTATCAGTTACCGTAAAACCGTAACCGTAACCGTAACAATAACCGTAAAACCGCATCCGTAAAACTGTAAATCCGTTACCGTAAAACCGTAACCGTAAAACTGCGATTTCCAGAAATATTGTTGATCGAGATCGCTTCGGCACCCTTCGGTCCCGCCTGGGGCCAAGCCTAATCCGTAACCGTATCCGTAAAACCGTAACCGTAACCGTAAAAGCGTAAAACCGTAAAACAGATTGAGACGGTGGCGATGGGCTGCCTGCATATCTTTTAGTCGGGCCAGGCTTTATGAACGTTGCAAGAAACAAGGATCAGTAAAACCGTAACCGTAACCGTAAAACCGTGACCGTAACCTAAAGCCGTAAAACCGTATCCGTAAAACAGTAACCGTAAAACCGTAACCGTAAAACTGTAACTGTAAAACCGTAACAGTTACCGTAAAACCGTAACCGTAACCGTAACAATAACCGTAAAACCGCATCCGTAAAACCTTAAAACCGTAACCGTAAAACCGTAACCGTAGCCGTCACCGTGAAACCGTAACCGTAAAACCGTAAAACCGTAACCGTAAAACCGTAAGCGTAAAACCGTAACCGTAAAAACCGTAACCGTAACAATAACCGTAAAACCGTAACCGTAAAACCGTGACCGCAACCTAAAACCGTAAAACCGTAAAACCGTAATCGAAACCGTAACCGTAAAACCGTAACAGTTACCGTAAAACCGTAACCGTAACAATAACCGTCGAACCGTAACCGTAAAAACCGTAACCGTAACAATAACCGTAAAACCGTAACCGTAACCGTAACCGTAAAACCGTAAAACCGTTTTCGAAACCGTAACCGTAAAACCGTAACAGTTACCGTAAAACCGTAACCGTAACAATAACCGTCAAACCGTAACCGTAAAACCGTAAAATTGTAACCGTAAAACCGTAACCGTAAAACTGTAACCGTAAAACCGTAACCGTAAAACCTTATCAGTTACCGTAAAACCGTAACCGTAACCGTAACCATAAAACCGTGACTGTTATCTAAAACCGTAAAACCGTAATCGAAACCGTAACCGTAAAACCGTAACGGGAAAACCGTAAAACCGTAACCGTAAAACCGTAAGCGTAAAACAGTAACCGTAAAAACCGTAACCGTAACGATAACCGTAAAACCGTAACCGTAACCGTAACCGTAAAACCGTGACCGCAACCTAAAACCGTAAAACCGTAAAACCGTAATCGAAACCGTAACCGTAAATCCGTAACAGTTACCGTAAAACCGTAACCGTAACAATAACCGTCAAACCGTAACCGTAAAACCGAAAAACCGTAACCGTAAAACCGTAACCGTAAAACTGTAAATCCGTAACCGTAAAACCGTAACCGTAAAACTGCGATTTCCAGAAATATTTTTGATCGAGATCGCTTCGGCAACCCCACCTCGCATTTCCTCACACCAGACTTCGCGCAGGCGCCACGTTACTTCCTGCGCACCCGCGCTCTGCAAATGTGCAATTTTGCTCAAATTTTTTTTCGAATTTGGAAATTTATATCTCAACTCCCAGATCAGCTAGCGGTCTCAAACTTCGAACTTAAGCTTCTAGCATGAGGTTCTGTTTCCATGCAAAAAATGACGCATCTAGTTCAACTTTGAAAAAATTGCATTTTTTCCATATTTTTGAAATTATCTTTGATTTTTGAGTTATAACACCCCAGCCAAAGGTGTCAAAGCACCATAACTTTGCACCAGAAAGAACTTGCGGGGGTTTGGCCTTGATCAGCAGCTAAGCCCATGGAGATTATTCGTTTCACCATTAGAGCAATTTCCCGGATTTTCGGGTGTCATAACTCAGCTCCTAGAGGGGCTAGCGGGCTAAAACTTGAAACTTAAGCTTTTAGTCCGAAGTTGTGCTACCATGCACAGTGAGGCTTAGGATTCCTCCATTTTGAAGGGTACTTATTTTTTTGCCCAAAAAGCCTGAACTGTAGTTGCGTGACCGTAACCTAAAACCCTAAAACGGTATCCGTAAAACCGTAAAACCGTAACCGTAAAACCGTAACCGTGAAACTGTAACAGTTACCGTAAAACCGTAACCGTAACAATAACCGTCAAACCGAAACCGTAAAACCGTAAAATCGTAACCGTAAAACCGTAACCGTAAAACTGTAACCGTAAAACCGTAACCGTATAACCTTATCAGTTACCGTAAAACCGTAACCGTAACCGTAACCATAAAACCGTGACTGTTATCTAAAACCGTAAAACCGTAATCGAAACCGTAACCGTAAAACCGTAACCGTAAAACCGTAACGGGAAAACCGTAAAACCGTAACCGTAAAACCGTAAGCGTAAAACAGTAACCGTAAAAACCGTTACCGTAACAATAACCGTAAAACCGTAACCGTAACCGTAACCGTAAAACCGTGACCGCAACCTAAAACCGTAAAACCGTAAAACCGTAATCGAAACCGTAACCGTGAAACCGTAACAGTTACCGTAAAACCGTAACCGTAACAATAACCGTCAAACCGTAACCGTAAAATCGTAAAACCGTAACCGTAAAACCATAACCGTAAAACTGTAACCGTAAAACCGTAACCGTAAAACCTTAAAGTTACCATAAAACCGTAACCGTAACCATAAAACCGTGACTGTTATCTAAAACCGTAAAACCGTTAAACCGTAATCGAAAGCGTAACCGTAAAACCGTAACCGTAAAACCGTAACGGTAAAACCGTAAAACCGTAACCGTAAAACCGTAAGCGTAAAACCGTAACCGTAAAAACCGTAACCGTAACAATTACCGTAAAACCGTAACCGTAACCGTAACCGTAACCGTAAAACCGTGACCGCAACCTAAAACCGTAAAACCGTAAAACCGTAATCGAAATCGCTTCGGCAACCTTCGGTCCCGCCTTGGGCCAAGCCTAATCCGTAACCGTATCCGTAAAACCATAACCGTAACCGTAAAAGCGTAAAACCGTAAAACAGATTGAGGCGGTGGCGATGGGCTGCCTGCTTATCTTTTAGTCGGGCCAGGCTTTATGAACGTTGCAAGAAACAAGGATCAGTAAAACCGTAACCGTAACCGTAAAACCGTGACCGTAACCTAAAGCCGTAAAACCGTATCCGTAAAACAGTAACCGTAAAACCGTAACCGTAAAACTGTAACTGTAAAACCGTAACAGTTACCGTAAAACCGTAACCGTAACCGTAACAATAACCGTAAAACCGCATCCGTAAAACCTTAAAACCGTAACCGTAAAACCGTAACCGTAGCCGTCACCGTGAAACCGTAACCGTAAAACCGTAAAACCGTAACCGTAAAACCGTAAGCGTAAAACCGTAACCGTAAAAACCGTAACCGTAACAATAACCGTAAAACCGTAACCGTAAAACCGTGACCGCAACCTAAAACCGTAAAACCGTAAAACCGTAATCGAAACCGTAACCGTAAAACCGTAACAGTTACCGTAAAACCGTAACCGTAACAATAACCGTCGAACCGTAACCGTAAAAACCGTAACCGTAACAATAACCGTAAAACCGTAACCGTAACCGTAACCGTAAAACCGTAAAACCGTTTTCGAAACCGTAACCGTAAAACCGTAACAGTTACCGTAAAACCGTAACCGTAACAATAACCGTCAAACCGTAACCGTAAAACCGTAAAATCGTAACCGTAAAACCGTAACCGTAAAACTGTAACCGTAAAACCGTAACCGTAAAACCTTATCAGTTACCGTAAAACCGTAACCGTAACCGTAACCATAAAACCGTGACTGTTATCTAAAACCGTAAAACCGTAATCGAAACCGTAACCGTAAAACCGTAACGGGAAAACCGTAAAACCGTAACCGTAAAACCGTAAGCGTAAAACAGTAACCGTAAAAACCGTAACCGTAACGATAACCGTAAAACCGTAACCGTAACCGTAACCGTAAAACCGTGACCGCAACCTAAAACCGTAAAACCGTAAAACCGTAATCGAAACCGTAACCGTAAATCCGTAACAGTTACCGTAAAACCGTAACCGTAACAATAACCGTCAAACCGTAACCGTAAAACCGAAAAACCGTAACCGTAAAACCGTAACCGTAAAACTGTAAATCCGTAACCGTAAAACCGTAACCGTAAAACTGCGATTTCCAGAAATATTTTTGATCGAGATCGCTTCGGCAACCCCACCTCGCATTTCCTCACACCAGACTTCGCGCAGGCGCCACGTTACTTCCTGCACACCCGCGCTCTGCAAATGTGCAATTTTGCTCAATTTTTTTTTCGAATTTGGAAATTTATATCTCAACTCCCAGATCAGCTAGCGGTCTCAAACTTCGAACTTAAGCTCCTAGCATGAGGTTCTGTTTCCATGCAACAAATGACGCATCTAGTTCAACTTTGAAAAAATTGCATTTTTTCCATATTTTTGAAATTATCTTTGATTTTTGAGTTATAACACCCCAGCCAAAGGTGTCAAAGCACCATAACTTTGCACCAGAAAGAACTTGCGGGGGTTTGGCCTTGATCAGCAGCTAAGCCCATGGAGATTATTCGTTTCACCATTAGAGCAATTTCCCGGATTTTCGGGTGTCATAACTCAGCTCCTAGAGGGGCTAGCGGGCTAAAACTTGAAACTTAAGCTTTTAGTCCGAAGTTGTGCTACCATGCACAGTGAGGCTTAGGATTCCTCCATTTTGAAGGGTACTTATTTTTTTGCCCAAAAAGCCTGAACTGTAGTTGCCCGCCTCGGGCCAAGCCTAATCCGTAACCGTATCCGTAAAACCGTAACCGTAACAATAACCGTCAAACCGTAACAGTAAAACCGTAAAACCGTAAAACCGTAACCGTCAAACCGTAACAGTAAAACCGTAAAACCGTAAAACCGTAACCGTAAAACCGTAACCGTAAAACTGTAACCGTAAAAGCGTAACCGTAAAACCTTATCAGTTACCGTAAAACCGTAACCGTAACCGTAACAATAACCGTAAAACCGCATCCGTAAAACTGTAAATCCGTTACCGTAAAACCGTAACCGTAAAACTGCGATTTCCAGAAATATTGTTGATCGAGATCGCTTCGGCACCCTTCGGTCCCGCCTGGGGCCAAGCCTAATCCGTAACCGTATCCGTAAAACCGTAACCGTAACCGTAAAAGCGTAAAACCGTAAAACAGATTGAGACGGTGGCGATGGGCTGCCTGCATATCTTTTAGTCGGGCCAGGCTTTATGAACGTTGCAAGAAACAAGGATCAGTAAAACCGTAACCGTAACCGTAACCGTAACCGCAACCATAAACGTAATCGTAAAACCGTAACCGTAAAACCATAACCGTAACCGTAAAACCGTGACCGTAACCTAAAACCCTAAAACGGTATCCGTAAAACCGTAAAACCGTAACCGTAAAACCGTAACCGTGAAACTGTAACAGTTACCGTAAAACCGTAACCGTAACAATAACCGTCAAACCGAAACCGTAAAACCGTAAAATCGTAACCGTAAAACCGTAACCGTAAAACTGTAACCGTAAAACCGTAACCGTATAACCTTATCAGTTACCGTAAAACCGTAACCGTAACCGTAACCATAAAACCGTGACTGTTATCTAAAACCGTAAAACCGTAATCGAAACCGTAACCGTAAAACCGTAACCGTAAAACCGTAACGGGAAAACCGTAAAACCGTAACCGTAAAACCGTAAGCGTAAAACAGTAACCGTAAAAACCGTTACCGTAACAATAACCGTAAAACCGTAACCGTAACCGTAACCGTAAAACCGTGACCGCAACCTAAAACCGTAAAACCGTAATCGAAACCGTAACCGTGAAACCGTAACAGTTACCGTAAAACCGTAACCGTAACAATAACCGTCAAACCGTAACCGTAAAATCGTAAAACCGTAACCGTAAAACCATAACCGTAAAACTGTAACCGTAAAACCGTAACCGTAAAACCTTAAAGTTACCATAAAACCGTAACCGTAACCATAAAACCGTGACTGTTATCTAAAACCGTAAAACCGTTAAACCGTAATCGAAAGCGTAACCGTAAAACCGTAACCGTAAAACCGTAACGGTAAAACCGTAAAACCGTAACCGTAAAACCGTAAGCGTAAAACCGTAACCGTAAAAACCGTAACCGTAACAATTACCGTAAAACCGTAACCGTAACCGTAACCGTAACCGTAAAACCGTGACCGCAACCTAAAACCGTAAAACCGTAAAACCGTAATCGAAATCGCTTCGGCAACCTTCGGTCCCGCCTTGGGCCAAGCCTAATCCGTAACCGTATCCGTAAAACCGTAACCGTAACCGTAAAAGCGTAAAACCGTAAAACAGATTGAGGCGGTGGCTGCCTGCTTATCTTTTAGTCGGGCCAGGCTTTATGAACGTTGCAAGAAACAAGGATCAGTAAAACCGTAACCGTAACCGTAAAACCGTGACCGTAACCTAAAGCCGTAAAACCGTATCCGTAAAACAGTAACCGTAAAACCGTAACCGTAAAACTGTAACTGTAAAACCGTAACAGTTACCGTAAAACCGTAACCGTAACCGTAACAATAACCGTAAAACCGCATCCGTAAAACCTTAAAACCGTAACCGTAAAACCGTAACCGTAGCCGTCACCGTGAAACCGTAACCGTAAAACCGTAAAACCGTAACCGTAAAACCGTAAGCGTAAAACCGTAACCGTAAAAACCGTAACCGTAACAATAACCGTAAAACCGTAACCGTAAAACCGTGACCGCAACCTAAAACCGTAAAACCGTAAAACCGTAATCGAAACCGTAACCGTAAAACCGTAACAGTTACCGTAAAACCGTAACCGTAACAATAACCGTCGAACCGTAACCGTAAAAACCGTAAGCGTAACAATAACCGTAAAACCGTAACCGTAACCGTAACCGTAAAACCGTAAAACCGTTTTCGAAACCGTAACCGTAAAACCGTAACAGTTACCGTAAAACCGTAACCGTAACAATAACCGTCAAACCGTAACCGTAAAACCGTAAAATCGTAACCGTAAAACCGTAACCGTAAAACTGTAACCGTAAAACCGTAACCGTAAAACCTTATCAGTTACCGTAAAACCGTAACCGTAACCGTAACCATAAAACCGTGACTGTTATCTAAAACCGTAAAACCGTAATCGAAACCGTAACCGTAAAACCGTAACGGGAAAACCGTAAAACCGTAACCGTAAAACCGTAAGCGTAAAACAGTAACCGTAAAAACCGTAACCGTAACGATAACCGTAAAACCGTAACCGTAACCGTAACCGTAAAACCGTGACCGCAACCTAAAACCGTAAAACCGTAAAACCGTAATCGAAACCGTAACCGTAAATCCGTAACAGTTACCGTAAAACCGTAACCGTAACAATAACCGTCAAACCGTAACCGTAAAACCGAAAAACCGTAACCGTAAAACCGTAACCGTAAAACTGTAAATCCGTAACCGTAAAACCGTAACCGTAAAACTGCGATTTCCAGAAATATTTTTGATCGAGATCGCTTCGGCAACCCCACCTCGCATTTCCTCACACCAGACTTCGCGCAGGCGCCACGTTACTTCCTGCGCACCCGCGCTCTGCAAATGTGCAATTTTGCTCAAATTTTTTTTCGAATTTGGAAATTTATATCTCAACTCCCAGATCAGCTAGCGGTCTCAAACTTCGAACTTAAGCTCCTAGCATGAGGTTCTGTTTCCATGCAAAAAATGACGCATCTAGTTCAACTTTGAAAAAATTGCATTTTTTCCATATTTTTGAAATTATCTTTGATTTTTGAGTTATAACACCCCAGCCAAAGGTGTCAAAGCACCATAACTTTGCACCAGAAAGAACTTGCGGGGGTTTGGCCTTGATCAGCAGCTAAGCCCATGGAGATTATTCGTTTCACCATTAGGCTTAGGCTTAGGCTTAGGCTTAGGCTTAGGCTTAGGCTTAGGCTTAGGCTTAGGCTTAGGCTTAGGCTTAGGCTTAGGCTTAGGCTTAGGCATTAGGCTTAGGCTTAGGCTTAGGCATTAGGCTTAGGCTTAGGCTTAGGCTTAGGCTTAGGCTTAGGCTTAGGCTTAGGCTTAGGCTTAGGCTTAGGCTTAGGCTTAGGCTTAGGCTTAGGCTTAGGCTTAGGCTTAGGCTTAGGCTTAGGCTTAGGCTTAGGCTTAGGCTTAGGCTTAAGGCCAGTCTCTGCAAGAGACTGGCCCATTTGGGTTTAGGATGAGTTCTCCCCCACAGTAAACTAGGAGGGGGCGTGGCCTAACCCTGTATCTCGGTTCCCTTTGGTACCACTGGTACCAAAACTTGGACTTAAGCTTGCCGATGTCTGAATATTCGATCGGCACCGGTCCCATGTCGGTACCATATCGGGGCCTAGTCGAGGCTGAGGTGCTAAAATGTCTCGAATGTCACGCTCAGATGTTACGCTGGGCGGAGCCTCGCATCGGCTAGCTCGACGGTGATTGGCTGACGGCCAAACGTGCCCCAGAGGTCCCCCGACCTCCCAACTTGGTGCAAAGGTACTCGGGTCACGCGCGGACGCGGACGCGGACGCGCGGACGCCCACGCGGTCCCTCGCGCCAACAGGGTTTTTTGGTTCATTGATGAGTGGGTGTTCAGAAACGCGCGCGGTTTTGGGTCTCCGGCCACGCGGACGCGCGGACGACCGCGCGGACCACCCATGGACCCAAACTTTACCAAACGTGCCCCAGAGGTCCCACGACCTCCGGACTTGGTACAAAGGTACTCGGGTCACGCGCGGACGCGGACGCGGACGCGCGGACGCCCACGCGGTCCCTCGCGCCAACAGGGTTTTTTGGTTCATTGATGAGTGGGTGTTCAGAAACGCGCGCGGTTTTGGGTCTCCGGCCACGCGGACGCGCGGACAACCGCGCGGACCACCCATGGAGCCAAAGTTGACCAAACGTGCCCCAGAGGTCCCCCGACCTCCCAACTTGGTGCAATGGTACTCGGGTCACGCGCGGACGCGGACGCGGACGCGCGGACGCCCACGCGGTCCCTCGCGCCAACAGGGTTTTTTGGTTCATTGATGAGTGGGTGTTCAGAAACGCGCGCGGTTTTGGGTCTCCGGCCACGCGGACGCGCGGACGACCGCGCGGACCACCCATGGACCCAAACTTTACCAAACGTGCCCCAGAGGTCCCACGACCTCCGGACTTGGTACAAAGGTACTCGGGTCACGCGCGGACGCGGACGCGGACGCGCGGACGCCCACGCGGTCCCTCGCGCCAATAGGGTTTTTTGGTTCATTGATGAGTGGGTGTTCAGAAACGCGCGCGGTTTTGGGTCTCCGGCCACGCGGACGCGCGGACGACCGCGCGGACCACCCATGGAGCCAAAGTTGGCGAAACGTGTCCAAGAGGTCCCACGACCTCCGGACTTGGTGCAAATGTACTCGGGTGATGCGCGGACGCGGACGCGGACATGCGGACGACCACGCGGTCCCTCGCGCCACTAGGCGTTTTTGGTTCGTTGATGAGTGGGCGTTCGGAAACGCGCGCGGTTTTGGGTCTCCGGCCACGCGGACGCGCGGACGACCGCGCGGACCACCCATGGACCCAAACTTTACCAAACGTGCCCCAGAGGTCCCACGACCTCCGGACTTGGTACAAAGGTACTCGGGTCACGCGCGGACGCGGACGCGGACGCGCGGACGCCCACGCGGTCCCTCGCGCCAATAGGGTTTTTTGGTTCATTGATGAGTGGGTGTTCAGAAACGCGCGCGGTTTTGGGTCTCCGGCCACGCGGACGCGCGGACGACCGCGCGGACCACCCATGGAGCCAAAGTTGGCGAAACGTGTCCAAGAGGTCCCACGACCTCCGGACTTGGTGCAAATGTACTCGGGTGATGCGCGGACGCGGACGCGGACATGCGGACGACCACGCGGTCCCTCGCGCCACTAGGCGTTTTTGGTTCGTTGATGAGTGGGCGTTCGGAAACGCGCGCGGTTATTGGCGCCAGGGCGCGGCCCCGGCGCCAAAATATCCGATTGTACAAAAAGGTGTCAAATCGAACGGGCGTCAATAATATAAGTGTCAATTGGTTGCCCGGACGCCAGGGCGCCAGGGCGCCGACGCCGGCGCCAAAATATCCGATTGTACAAAAAGGTGTCAAATCGAACGGGCGTCAATAATATAAGTGTCAATTGGTTGCCCGGACGCCAGGGCGCCAGGGCGCCGGCGCCAAAATATCGGATTGTACAAAAGGTGTCAAATCGAACGGGCGTCAATAATATAAGTGTCAATTGGTTGCCCGGACGCCAGGGCGCCAGGGCGCCGACGCCGGCGCCAAAATATCCGATTGTACAAAAAGGTGTCAAATCGAACGGGCATCAAAAATCCAAGATCCCCATGGGTCGTCCGGGTGCCCTGCAGCAGGGTGGGTCGCATGGGTCGCAAAAGTGCAACATGTACAGAAGGTGTTCAATCGATGTGGCATCGATAATACACGACCCTCATGGGTTGTGCAGCAACCCTGCACGTGGGTTTGTTCCACTGGTCGCGAAAATGCAAAAATGTACAAAAGGTGTCCAATCGATGTGGCATTGATACAATACACTACCCGAATGATATGAGTAGTATATATATTTTCCTATATATCACTCTATCGTAGAAAGTCGAAATATGTGCGGCATCGATGAAAAATGAAATATTTCTGTTTTATGTGTCATAATTACAGGCTCCATGAGTGAAGTACACTGGTACTTGGAAATTGCTTCCAATTGAAAATTCGCTTCAGGAGTGACCACACAACGATTTGGCGCCTTTTCCTAAAACGTTTATTTCTAATCCAATCGATGCGGGAGTGGGCGCAATGTACTCCATGGCTAATTCTAAGAAACTATTGCTAAGGAGAGATTTTCGATCAAAGGTCAACGAAGGCGGGAATCAGAAATTTTCGAAAAAAATTTCGCATTAAATTAATTCTCACTATTTTCCCATGGAGAAAGAAAACTTTTTATTTGCTTAATTGCTTCTAAATATTATAACACATCTTCAGTTTAAAAATTGTAATTTATAAAACATTGGAAATTTAAGTACAAATCATTCTTGTTCGTTGGACTTAATTGTGGTGAGGATTGGCGACTTTTCAAAAAAAGTTCATTTCGAATCCTATCGATTCGGGAGTGGACGCATTCGAATCCTTGTCTAATTCTAAGAACCTATTGCTTAGGTACTTCCTTAAGTAACTCGACAAGTATAATTTTTCTACAGCATTTTCATCTACCGTAACCAACACAACTTATCATACTAACGCGAACTAAGTTTATTTTTCAAACTTGCAATAAAAATCCGTACTTGGTACCTCCTTAAGTAACACGTCGAGATAGAATTTTCTAAAATATTTTCAAGTACCGTAACCCACATACTGTATCATGCTAACGCAAACTGACTTTATTTTTCAAACTTAGTATAAAAATGCGTACTTGGTACTTCCTTAAGTAACTAGACAAGTAAAATTTTTTTACAGCATTTTCATCTACCGTAACCCACATACCGTATCATGCTAACGCGAACTAACTTTAATTTTCAAACTTGCTATAAAAATCCGTACTTGGTACTTCCTTAGGTAACTCGACGCAATAGAATTTTCTAAAATATTTTCAACTACCGTAACCCACATACCGTATCATACTAACGCGAACTAACTTTATTTTTCAAACTTGCTATAAAAATCCGTACTTGGTACTTCCTTAGGTAACTCGACGCAATAGAATTTTCTAAAATATTTTCAACTACCGTAACCCACATACCGTATCATGCTAACGCGAACTAACTTTATTTTTCAAACTTGCTATAAAAGTCCGTACTTGGTACTTCCTTAGGTAACTCGACGCAATAGAATTTTCTAAAATATTTTCAACTACCGTAACCCACATACCATATCAGGCTAACGCGAACTAACTTTATTTTTTGTATGTACTTGGAATACCACAAGTAATGGTGGATAATTTGCCAAATAATACAATATCTTTTATTCAAAACTTAAGATATTATATGATAATACATATTTTACCAAATGATACAAAGTCTTTTATTGAAAACTTAAGAGCTTATTATAATACCTTTCATTCTCTATGATAGACGGATGAGATGTACGGGTCATAAATGAATATTTGTCTTTATATTTCGTACGTGTACTTTATTACATGCATATTATTCTAATAGTTTATATGTTGTAGATAATGTTAAAAAAATAATTCATTCTATGTAATGATTTTAAATCGCGGTTTCACCGCGATTCAATAAAACTAAAAGAACCCCAAGCCTCGGATCATAAGGGAGTGCGGGAACAGTAGAAGCCTTTCTTTGAGGGCTGAGAGCCCTCAAATAAAAGATATTCATTTGGGTTTAGAGAGTATGCATAAAGCATATTCTCTCAAGTCAAATAAAAGTAGAAGAATCGCAACAAGCCGACTAAGCATTATAGTATCCTCCCATAAATCATATTCTCTCAAGTCAAATAAAAGTAGAAGAATCGCAAAAAGATGACAAAGCATTAGAGTAACCACCCATAAATCATATTCTCTCAAGTCAAATAAAAGTAGAAGAATCGCAAAACGCTGACAAAGCGTTAGAGTAACCACACATAAACCATATTCTCTCAAGTCAAATAAAAGTAGAAGAATCGTATTCCCCCCAAATGGGCGCCTTTTATTTTGCGCGAGCGATTTACGACAAAATCAACAAATGGTTGTAGCACCTCAATTCCTCGAAGTAAAGTCGATTGAAAACTATCCAGACAACTTTGCAAAGTATGATTGCCGTTAGCTTCGGTTCATTACGAATTACACTATATTACAGTAACACGATAACGTCATTTTGGTTAAATCTTTACTAGAGTGCTCTGAATGAGAGGAGGACCGCATTGTCTCAGTGGGATATGAACTGCAAAGCACCCGTTAATAGTAATTCATACAATCAAATCAAATCATTTATTTCCTTGTGTAAGAAAGAAAAGGATGATGTTGGTTTCTTATTATCGCAATCTGTAATATATACGTTAATTCTGTTTATTCTATTAACTGTTAATTGTTATCTTATCACAATCTAGTTGTTAAATTTTAAATAAATGATATGTTGTCCGGCGCCTAAAGAATATCAATTCGTGTGGTGAAAAAACGTCTATAACAATACCGTGCTAATAACCTTTCTTGTCATTCTTCCCACGTAAATACCGTTTCACAAGGAATATTTTATGTGCATCATGACTATCATTTGGTATTTCAACTACAACTATTATATATTATCTAATGTCTTTGTGTAATGTAATGTAAAAACTGTTCTGTGATTACTTTTTTGAATGAGATATAAATCGATTTGCACATGTCATGACTCATGTCTCTTCCATACAACTCTCTTCCGCGCCGCATCGAAATCGCTCGCGCAAAATAAAAGGCGCCCATTTGGGGGGAATACGATTCTTCTACTTTTATTTGACTTGAGAGAATATGGTTTATGTGTGGTTACTCTAACGCTTTGTCAGCGTTTTGCGATTCTTCTACTTTTATTTGACTTGAGAGAATATGATTTATGGGTGGTTACTCTAATGCTTTGTCATCTTTTTGCGATTCTTCTACTTTTATTTGACTTGAGAGAATATGATTTATGGGAGGATACTATAATGCTTAGTCGGCTTGTTGCGATTCTTCTACTTTTATTTGACTTGAGAGAATATGCTTTATGCATACTCTCTAAACCCAAATGAATATCTTTTATTTGAGGGCTCTCAGCCCTCAAAGAAAGGCTTCTACTGTTCCCGCACTCCCTTATGATCCGAGGCTTGGGGTTAGGCTTAGGCTTAGGCTTAGGCTTAGGCTTAGGCTTAGGCTTAGGCTTAGGCTTAAGGCCAGTCTCTGCAAGAGACTGGCCCATTTGGGTTTAGGATGAGTTCTCCCCCACAGTAAACTAGGAGGGGGCGTGGCCTAACCCTGTATCTCGGTTCCCTTTGGTACCACTGGTACCAAAACTTGGACTTAAGCTTGCCGATGTCTGAATATTCGATCGGCACCGGTCCCATGTCGGTACCATATCGGGGCCTAGTCGAGGCTGAGGTGCTAAAATGTCTCGAAATGTCCGCTTCTATGTCACGGTGGGCGGAGCCTCGCATCGGCTAGGTCGACGCTGATTGGCTGACGGCCAATCGTGCCCCAGAGGTCCCCAGACCTCACAGCTTGGTCCAAACTTGACCCCTGGATACCCCAAGCTCTACACTTTACCCAAGCACCACCAAGCGTAAAACCGTAACCGTAAAAACCGTAACCGTAACAATAACCGTAAAACCGTAACCGTAAAACCGTGACCGCAACCTAAAACCGTAAAACCGTAAAACCGTAATCGAAACCGTAACCGTAAAACCGTAACAGTTACCGTAAAACCGTAACCGTAACAATAACCGTCGAACCGTAACCGTAAAAACCGTAAGCGTAACAATAACCGTAAAACCGTAACCGTAACCGTAACCGTAAAACCGTAAAACCGTTTTCGAAACCGTAACCGTAAAACCGTAACAGTTACCGTAAAACCGTAACCGTAACAATAACCGTCAAACCGTAACCGTAAAACCGTAAAATCGTAACCGTAAAACCGTAACCGTAAAACTGTAACCGTAAAACCGTAACCGTAAAACCTTATCAGTTACCGTAAAACCGTAACCGTAACCGTAACCATAAAACCGTGACTGTTATCTAAAACCGTAAAACCGTAATCGAAACCGTAACCGTAAAACCGTAACGGGAAAACCGTAAAACCGTAACCGTAAAACCGTAAGCGTAAAACAGTAACCGTAAAAACCGTAACCGTAACGATAACCGTAAAACCGTAACCGTAACCGTAACCGTAAAACCGTGACCGCAACCTAAAACCGTAAAACCGTAAAACCGTAATCGAAACCGTAACCGTAAATCCGTAACAGTTACCGTAAAACCGTAACCGTAACAATAACCGTCAAACCGTAACCGTAAAACCGAAAAACCGTAACCGTAAAACCGTAACCGTAAAACTGTAAATCCGTAACCGTAAAACCGTAACCGTAAAACTGCGATTTCCAGAAATATTTTTGATCGAGATCGCTTCGGCAACCCCACCTCGCATTTCCTCACACCAGACTTCGCGCAGGCGCCACGTTACTTCCTGCGCACCCGCGCTCTGCAAATGTGCAATTTTGCTCAAATTTTTTTTCGAATTTGGAAATTTATATCTCAACTCCCAGATCAGCTAGCGGTCTCAAACTTCGAACTTAAGCTCCTAGCATGAGGTTCTGTTTCCATGCAAAAAATGACGCATCTAGTTCAACTTTGAAAAAATTGCATTTTTTCCATATTTTTGAAATTATCTTTGATTTTTGAGTTATAACACCCCAGCCAAAGGTGTCAAAGCACCATAACTTTGCACCAGAAAGAACTTGCGGGGGTTTGGCCTTGATCAGCAGCTAAGCCCATGGAGATTATTCGTTTCACCATTAGAGCAATTTCCCGGATTTTCGGGTGTCATAACTCAGCTCCTAGAGGGGCTAGCGGGCTAAAACTTGAAACTTAAGCTTTTAGTCCGAAGTTGTGCTACCATGCACAGTGAGGCTTAGGATTCCTCCATTTTGAAGGGTACTTATTTTTTTGCCCAAAAAGCCTGAACTGTAGTTGCCCGCCTCGGGCCAAGCCTAATCCGTAACCGTATCCGTAAAACCGTAACCGTAACAATAACCGTCAAACCGTAACAGTAAAACCGTAAAACCGTAAAACCGTAACCGTCAAACCGTAACAGTAAAACCGTAAAACCGTAAAACCGTAACCGTCAAACCGTAACCGTAAAACTGTAACCGTAAAAGCGTAACCGTAAAACCTTATCAGTTACCGTAAAACCGTAACCGTAACCGTAACAATAACCGTAAAACCGCATCCGTAAAACTGTAAATCCGTTACCGTAAAACCGTAACCGTAAAACTGCGATTTCCAGAAATATTGTTGATCGAGATCGCTTCGGCACCCTTCGGTCCCGCCTGGGGCCAAGCCTAATCCGTAACCGTATCCGTAAAACCGTAACCGTAACCGTAAAAGCGTAAAACCGTAAAACAGATTGAGACGGTGGCGATGGGCTGCCTGCATATCTTTTAGTCGGGCCAGGCTTTATGAACGTTGCAAGAAACAAGGATCAGTAAAACCGTAACCGTAACCGTAACCGTAACCGCAACCATAAACGTAATCGTAAAACCGTAACCGTAAAACCATAACCGTAACCGTAAAACCGTGACCGTAACCTAAAACCCTAAAACGGTATCCGTAAAACCGTAAAACCGTAACCGTAAAACCGTAACCGTGAAACTGTAACAGTTACCGTAAAACCGTAACCGTAACAATAACCGTCAAACCGAAACCGTAAAACCGTAAAATCGTAACCGTAAAACCGTAACCGTAAAACTGTAACCGTAAAACCGTAACCGTATAACCTTATCAGTTACCGTAAAACCGTAACCGTAACCGTAACCATAAAACCGTGACTGTTATCTAAAACCGTAAAACCGTAATCGAAACCGTAACCGTAAAACCATAACCGTAAAACCGTAACAGGAAAACCGTAAAACCGTAACCGTAAAACCGTAAGCGTAAAACAGTAACCGTAAAAACCGTTACCGTAACAATAACCGTAAAACCGTAACCGTAACCGTAACCGTAAAACCGTGACCGCAACCTAAAACCGTAAAACCGTAAAACCGTAATCGAAACCGTAACCGTGAAACCGTAACAGTTACCGTAAAACCGTAACCGTAACAATAACCGTCAAACCGTAACCGTAAAATCGTAAAACCGTA
Source organism: Parapristionchus giblindavisi (assembly GCA_943737045.1). Classification (NCBI taxonomy): domain Eukaryota; kingdom Metazoa; phylum Nematoda; class Chromadorea; order Rhabditida; family Diplogasteridae; genus Parapristionchus; species Parapristionchus giblindavisi. The sequence goes on along the minus strand of CALSFV010000081.1, from coordinate 47,880 downwards.
ACCGTAAAACTGTAACCGTAAAACCGTAACCGTAAAACCTTAAAGTTACCATAAAACCGTAACCGTAACCATAAAACCGTGACTGTTATCTAAAACCGTAAAACCGTTAAACCGTAATCGAAAGCGTAACCGTAAAACCGTAACCGTAAAACCGTAACGGTAAAACCGTAAAACCGTAACCGTAAAACCGTAAGCGTAAAACCGTAACCGTAAAAACCGTAACCGTAACAATTACCGTAAAACCGTAACCGTAACCGTAACCGTAACCGTAAAACCGTGACCGCAACCTAAAACCGTAAAACCGTAAAACCGTAATCGAAATCGCTTCGGCAACCTTCGGTCCCGCCTTGGGCCAAGCCTAATCCGTAACCGTATCCGTAAAACCGTAACCGTAACCGTAAAAGCGTAAAACCGTAAAACAGATTGAGGCGGTGGCGATGGGCTGCCTGCTTATCTTTTAGTCGGGCCAGGCTTTATGAACGTTGCAAGAAACAAGGATCAGTAAAACCGTAACCGTAACCGTAAAACCGTGACCGTAACCTAAAGCCGTAAAACCGTATCCGTAAAACAGTAACCGTAAAACCGTAACCGTAAAACTGTAACTGTAAAACCGTAACAGTTACCGTAAAACCGTAACCGTAACCGTAACAATAACCGTAAAACCGCATCCGTAAAACCTTAAAACCGTAACCGTAAAACCGTAACCGTAGCCGTCACCGTGAAACCGTAACCGTAAAACCGTAAAACCGTAACCGTAAAACCGTAAGCGTAAAACCGTAACCGTAAAAACCGTAACCGTAACAATAACCGTAAAACCGTAACCGTAAAACCGTGACCGCAACCTAAAACCGTAAAACCGTAAAACCGTAATCGAAACCGTAACCGTAAAACCGTAACAGTTACCGTAAAACCGTAACCGTAACAATAACCGTCGAACCGTAACCGTAAAAACCGTAAGCGTAACAATAACCGTAAAACCGTAACCGTAACCGTAACCGTAAAACCGTAAAACCGTTTTCGAAACCGTAACCGTAAAACCGTAACCGTAACAATAACCGTCAAACCGTAACCGTAAAACCGTAAAATCGTAACCGTAAAACCGTAACCGTAAAACTGTAACCGTAAAACCGTAACCGTAAAACCTTATCAGTTACCGTAAAACCGTAACCGTAACCGTAACCATAAAACCGTGACTGTTATCTAAAACCGTAAAACCGTAATCGAAACCGTAACCGTAAAACCGTAACGGGAAAACCGTAAAACCGTAACCGTAAAACCGTAAGCGTAAAACAGTAACCGTAAAAACCGTAACCGTAACGATAACCGTAAAACCGTAACCGTAACCGTAACCGTAAAACCGTGACCGCAACCTAAAACCGTAAAACCGTAAAACCGTAATCGAAACCGTAACCGTAAATCCGTAACAGTTACCGTAAAACCGTAACCGTAACAATAACCGTCAAACCGTAACCGTAAAACCGAAAAACCGTAACCGTAAAACCGTAACCGTAAAACTGTAAATCCGTAACCGTAAAACCGTAACCGTAAAACTGCGATTTCCAGAAATATTTTTGATCGAGATCGCTTCGGCAACCCCACCTCGCATTTCCTCACACCAGACTTCGCGCAGGCGCCACGTTACTTCTTGCGCACCCGCGCTCTGCAAATGTGCAATTTTGCTCAAATTTTTTTTCGAATTTGGAAATTTATATCTCAACTCCCAGATCAGCTAGCGGTCTCAAACTTCGAACTTAAGCTCCTAGCATGAGGTTCTGTTTCCATGCAAAAAATGACGCATCTAGTTCAACTTTGAAAAAATTGCATTTTTTCCATATTTTTGAAATTATCTTTGATTTTTGAGTTATAACACCCCAGCCAAAGGTGTCAAAGCACCATAACTTTGCACCAGAAAGAACTTGCGGGGGTTTGGCCTTGATCAGCAGCTAAGCCCATGGAGATTATTCGTTTCACCATTAGTGCAATTTCCCGGAATTTCGGGTGTCATAACTCAGCTCCTAGAGGGGCTAGCGGGCTAAAACTTGAAACTTAAGCTTTTAGTCCGAAGTTGTGCTACCATGCACAGTGAGGCTTAGGATTCCTCCATTTTGAAGGGTACTTATTTTTTTGCCCAAAAAGCCTGAACTGTAGTTGCCCGCCTCGGGCCAAGCCTAATCCGTAACCGTATCCGTAAAACCGTAACCGTAACAATAACCGTCAAACCGTAACAGTAAAACCGTAAAACCGTAAAACCGTAACCGTCAAACCGTAACAGTAAAACCGTAAAACCGTAAAACCGTAACCGTAAAACCGTAACCGTAAAACTGTAACCGTAAAAGCGTAACCGTAAAACCTTATCAGTTACCGTAAAACCGTAACCGTAACCGTAACAATAACCGTAAAACCGCATCCGTAAAACTGTAAATCCGTTACCGTAAAACCGTAACCGTAAAACTGCGATTTCCAGAAATATTGTTGATCGAGATCGCTTCGGCACCCTTCGGTCCCGCCTGGGGCCAAGCCTAATCCGTAACCGTATCCGTAAAACCGTAACCGTAACCGTAAAAGCGTAAAACCGTAAAACAGATTGAGACGGTGGCGATGGGCTGCCTGCATATCTTTTAGTCGGGCCAGGCTTTATGAACGTTGCAAGAAACAAGGATCAGTAAAACCGTAACCGTAACCGTAACCGTAACGGCAACCATAAACGTAATCGTAAAACCGTAACCGTAAAACCATAACCGTAACCGTAAAACCGTGACCGTAACCTAAAACCCTAAAACGGTATCCGTAAAACCGTAAAACCGTAACCGTAAAACCGTAACCGTGAAACTGTAACAGTTACCGTAAAACCGTAACCGTAACAATAACCGTCAAACCGAAACCGTAAAACCGTAAAATCGTAACCGTAAAACCGTAACCGTAAAACTGTAACCGTAAAACCGTAACCGTATAACCTTATCAGTTACCGTAAAACCGTAACCGTAACCGTAACCATAAAACCGTGACTGTTATCTAAAACCGTAAAACCGTAATCGAAACCGTAACCGTAAAACCGTAACCGTAAAACCGTAACGGGAAAACCGTAAAACCGTAACCGTAAAACCGTAAGCGTAAAACAGTAACCGTAAAAACCGTTACCGTAACAATAACCGTAAAACCGTAACCGTAACCGTAACCGTAAAACCGTGACCGCAACCTAAAACCGTAAAACCGTAAAACCGTAATCGAAACCGTAACCGTGAAACCGTAACAGTTACCGTAAAACCGTAACCGTAACAATAACCGTCAAACCGTAACCGTAAAATCGTAAAACCGTAACCGTAAAACCATAACCGTAAAACTGTAACCGTAAAACCGTAACCGTAAAACCTTAAAGTTACCATAAAACCGTAACCGTAACCATAAAACCGTGACTGTTATCTAAAACCGTAAAACCGTTAAACCGTAATCGAAAGCGTAACCGTAAAACCGTAACCGTAAAACCGTAACGGTAAAACCGTAAAACCGTAACCGTAAAACCGTAAGCGTAAAACCGTAACCGTAAAAACCGTAACCGTAACAATTACCGTAAAACCGTAACCGTAACCGTAACCGTAACCGTAAAACCGTGACCGCAACCTAAAACCGTAAAACCGTAAAACCGTAATCGAAATCGCTTCGGCAACCTTCGGTCCCGCCTTGGGCCAAGCCTAATCCGTAACCGTATCCGTAAAACCGTAACCGTAACCGTAAAAGCGTAAAACCGTAAAACAGATTGAGGCGGTGGCGATGGGCTGCCTGCTTATCTTTTAGTCGGGCCAGGCTTTATGAACGTTGCAAGAAACAAGGATCAGTAAAACCGTAACCGTAACCGTAAAACCGTGACCGTAACCTAAAGCCGTAAAACCGTATCCGTAAAACAGTAACCGTAAAACCGTAACCGTAAAACTGTAACTGTAAAACCGTAACAGTTACCGTAAAACCGTAACCGTAACCGTAACAATAACCGTAAAACCGCATCCGTAAAACCTTAAAACCGTAACCGTAAAACCGTAACCGTAGCCGTCACCGTGAAACCGTAACCGTAAAACCGTAAAACCGTAACCGTAAAACCGTAAGCGTAAAACCGTAACCGTAAAAACCGTAACCGTAACAATAACCGTAAAACCGTAACCGTAAAACCGTGACCGCAACCTAAAACCGTAAAACCGTAAAACCGTAATCGAAACCGTAACCGTAAAACCGTAACAGTTACCGTAAAACCGTAACCGTAACAATAACCGTCGAACCGTAACCGTAAAAACCGTAAGCGTAACAATAACCGTAAAACCGTAACCGTAACCGTAACCGTAAAACCGTAAAACCGTTTTCGAAACCGTAACCGTAAAACCGTAACAGTTACCGTAAAACCGTAACCGTAACAATAACCGTCAAACCGTAACCGTAAAACCGTAAAATCGTAACCGTAAAACCGTAACCGTAAAACTGTAACCGTAAAACCGTAACCGTAAAACCTTATCAGTTACCGTAAAACCGTAACCGTAACCGTAACCATAAAACCGTGACTGTTATCTAAAACCGTAAAACCGTAATCGAAACCGTAACCGTAAAACCGTAACGGGAAAACCGTAAAACCGTAACCGTAAAACCGTAAGCGTAAAACAGTAACCGTAAAAACCGTAACCGTAACGATAACCGTAAAACCGTAACCGTAACCGTAACCGTAAAACCGTGACCGCAACCTAAAACCGTAAAACCGTAAAACCGTAATCGAAACCGTAACCGTAAATCCGTAACAGTTACCGTAAAACCGTAACCGTAACAATAACCGTCAAACCGTAACCGTAAAACCGAAAAACCGTAACCGTAAAACCGTAACCGTAAAACTGTAAATCCGTAACCGTAAAACCGTAACCGTAAAACTGCGATTTCCAGAAATATTTTTGATCGAGATCGCTTCGGCAACCCCACCTCGCATTTCCTCACACCAGACTTCGCGCAGGCGCCACGTTACTTCTTGCGCACCCGCGCTCTGCAAATGTGCAATTTTGCTCAAATTTTTTTTCGAATTTGGAAATTTATATCTCAACTCCCAGATCAGCTAGCGGTCTCAAACTTCGAACTTAAGCTCCTAGCATGAGGTTCTGTTTCCATGCAAAAAATGACGCATCTAGTTCAACTTTGAAAAAATTGCATTTTTTCCATATTTTTGAAATTATCTTTGATTTTTGAGTTATAACACCCCAGCCAAAGGTGTCAAAGCACCATAACTTTGCACCAGAAAGAACTTGCGGGGGTTTGGCCTTGATCAGCAGCTAAGCCCATGGAGATTATTCGTTTCACCATTAGTGCAATTTCCCGGAATTTCGGGTGTCATAACTCAGCTCCTAGAGGGGCTAGCGGGCTAAAACTTGAAACTTAAGCTTTTAGTCCGAAGTTGTGCTACCATGCACAGTGAGGCTTAGGATTCCTCCATTTTGAAGGGTACTTATTTTTTTGCCCAAAAAGCCTGAACTGTAGTTGCCCGCCTCGGGCCAAGCCTAATCCGTAACCGTATCCGTAAAACCGTAACCGTAACAATAACCGTCAAACCGTAACAGTAAAACCGTAAAACCGTAAAACCGTAACCGTCAAACCGTAACAGTAAAACCGTAAAACCGTAAAACCGTAACCGTAAAACCGTAACCGTAAAACTGTAACCGTAAAAGCGTAACCGTAAAACCTTATCAGTTACCGTAAAACCGTAACCGTAACCGTAACAATAACCGTAAAACCGCATCCGTAAAACTGTAAATCCGTTACCGTAAAACCGTAACCGTAAAACTGCGATTTCCAGAAATATTGTTGATCGAGATCGCTTCGGCACCCTTCGGTCCCGCCTGGGGCCAAGCCTAATCCGTAACCGTATCCGTAAAACCGTAACCGTAACCGTAAAAGCGTAAAACCGTAAAACAGATTGAGACGGTGGCGATGGGCTGCCTGCATATCTTTTAGTCGGGCCAGGCTTTATGAACGTTGCAAGAAACAAGGATCAGTAAAACCGTAACCGTAACCGTAACCGTAACGGCAACCATAAACGTAATCGTAAAACCGTAACCGTAAAACCATAACCGTAACCGTAAAACCGTGACCGTAACCTAAAACCCTAAAACGGTATCCGTAAAACCGTAAAACCGTAACCGTAAAACCGTAACCGTGAAACTGTAACAGTTACCGTAAAACCGTAACCGTAACAATAACCGTCAAACCGAAACCGTAAAACCGTAAAATCGTAACCGTAAAACCGTAACCGTAAAACTGTAACCGTAAAACCGTAACCGTATAACCTTATCAGTTACCGTAAAACCGTAACCGTAACCGTAACCATAAAACCGTGACTGTTATCTAAAACCGTAAAACCGTAATCGAAACCGTAACCGTAAAACCGTAACCGTAAAACCGTAACGGGAAAACCGTAAAACCGTAACCGTAAAACCGTAAGCGTAAAACAGTAACCGTAAAAACCGTTACCGTAACAATAACCGTAAAACCGTAACCGTAACCGTAACCGTAAAACCGTGACCGCAACCTAAAACCGTAAAACCGTAAAACCGTAATCGAAACCGTAACCGTGAAACCGTAACAGTTACCGTAAAACCGTAACCGTAACAATAACCGTCAAACCGTAACCGTAAAATCGTAAAACCGTAACCGTAAAACCATAACCGTAAAACTGTAACCGTAAAACCGTAACCGTAAAACCTTAAAGTTACCATAAAACCGTAACCGTAACCATAAAACCGTGACTGTTATCTAAAACCGTAAAACCGTTAAACCGTAATCGAAAGCGTAACCGTAAAACCGTAACCGTAAAACCGTAACGGTAAAACCGTAAAACCGTAACCGTAAAACCGTAAGCGTAAAACCGTAACCGTAAAAACCGTAACCGTAACAATTACCGTAAAACCGTAACCGTAACCGTAACCGTAACCGTAAAACCGTGACCGCAACCTAAAACCGTAAAACCGTAAAACCGTAATCGAAATCGCTTCGGCAACCTTCGGTCCCGCCTTGGGCCAAGCCTAATCCGTAACCGTATCCGTAAAACCATAACCGTAACCGTAAAAGCGTAAAACCGTAAAACAGATTGAGGCGGTGGCGATGGGCTGCCTGCTTATCTTTTAGTCGGGCCAGGCTTTATGAACGTTGCAAGAAACAAGGATCAGTAAAACCGTAACCGTAACCGTAAAACCGTGACCGTAACCTAAAGCCGTAAAACCGTATCCGTAAAACAGTAACCGTAAAACCGTAACCGTAAAACTGTAACTGTAAAACCGTAACAGTTACCGTAAAACCGTAACCGTAACCGTAACAATAACCGTAAAACCGCATCCGTAAAACCTTAAAACCGTAACCGTAAAACCGTAACCGTAGCCGTCACCGTGAAACCGTAACCGTAAAACCGTAAAACCGTAACCGTAAAACCGTAAGCGTAAAACCGTAACCGTAAAAACCGTAACCGTAACAATAACCGTAAAACCGTAACCGTAAAACCGTGACCGCAACCTAAAACCGTAAAACCGTAAAACCGTAATCGAAACCGTAACCGTAAAACCGTAACAGTTACCGTAAAACCGTAACCGTAACAATAACCGTCGAACCGTAACCGTAAAAACCGTAACCGTAACAATAACCGTAAAACCGTAACCGTAACCGTAACCGTAAAACCGTAAAACCGTTTTCGAAACCGTAACCGTAAAACCGTAACAGTTACCGTAAAACCGTAACCGTAACAATAACCGTCAAACCGTAACCGTAAAACCGTAAAATCGTAACCGTAAAACCGTAACCGTAAAACTGTAACCGTAAAACCGTAACCGTAAAACCTTATCAGTTACCGTAAAACCGTAACCGTAACCGTAACCATAAAACCGTGACTGTTATCTAAAACCGTAAAACCGTAATCGAAACCGTAACCGTAAAACCGTAACGGGAAAACCGTAAAACCGTAACCGTAAAACCGTAAGCGTAAAACAGTAACCGTAAAAACCGTAACCGTAACGATAACCGTAAAACCGTAACCGTAACCGTAACCGTAAAACCGTGACCGCAACCTAAAACCGTAAAACCGTAAAACCGTAATCGAAACCGTAACCGTAAATCCGTAACAGTTACCGTAAAACCGTAACCGTAACAATAACCGTCAAACCGTAACCGTAAAACCGAAAAACCGTAACCGTAAAACCGTAACCGTAAAACTGTAAATCCGTAACCGTAAAACCGTAACCGTAAAACTGCGATTTCCAGAAATATTTTTGATCGAGATCGCTTCGGCAACCCCACCTCGCATTTCCTCACACCAGACTTCGCGCAGGCGCCACGTTACTTCCTGCGCACCCGCGCTCTGCAAATGTGCAATTTTGCTCAAATTTTTTTTCGAATTTGGAAATTTATATCTCAACTCCCAGATCAGCTAGCGGTCTCAAACTTCGAACTTAAGCTTCTAGCATGAGGTTCTGTTTCCATGCAAAAAATGACGCATCTAGTTCAACTTTGAAAAAATTGCATTTTTTCCATATTTTTGAAATTATCTTTGATTTTTGAGTTATAACACCCCAGCCAAAGGTGTCAAAGCACCATAACTTTGCACCAGAAAGAACTTGCGGGGGTTTGGCCTTGATCAGCAGCTAAGCCCATGGAGATTATTCGTTTCACCATTAGAGCAATTTCCCGGATTTTCGGGTGTCATAACTCAGCTCCTAGAGGGGCTAGCGGGCTAAAACTTGAAACTTAAGCTTTTAGTCCGAAGTTGTGCTACCATGCACAGTGAGGCTTAGGATTCCTCCATTTTGAAGGGTACTTATTTTTTTGCCCAAAAAGCCTGAACTGTAGTTGCCCGCCTCGGGCCAAGCCTAATCCGTAACCGTATCCGTAAAACCGTAACCGTAACAATAACCGTCAAACCGTAACAGTAAAACCGTAAAACCGTAAAACCGTAACCGTCAAACCGTAACAGTAAAACCGTAAAACCGTAAAACCGTAACCGTCAAACCGTAACCGTAAAACTGTAACCGTAAAAGCGTAACCGTAAAACCTTATCAGTTACCGTAAAACCGTAACCGTAACCGTAACAATAACCGTAAAACCGCATCCGTAAAACTGTAAATCCGTTACCGTAAAACCGTAACCGTAAAACTGCGATTTCCAGAAATATTGTTGATCGAGATCGCTTCGGCACCCTTCGGTCCCGCCTGGGGCCAAGCCTAATCCGTAACCGTATCCGTAAAACCGTAACCGTAACCGTAAAAGCGTAAAACCGTAAAACAGATTGAGACGGTGGCGATGGGCTGCCTGCATATCTTTTAGTCGGGCCAGGCTTTATGAACGTTGCAAGAAACAAGGATCAGTAAAACCGTAACCGTAACCGTAAAACCGTGACCGTAACCTAAAGCCGTAAAACCGTATCCGTAAAACAGTAACCGTAAAACCGTAACCGTAAAACTGTAACTGTAAAACCGTAACAGTTACCGTAAAACCGTAACCGTAACCGTAACAATAACCGTAAAACCGCATCCGTAAAACCTTAAAACCGTAACCGTAAAACCGTAACCGTAGCCGTCACCGTGAAACCGTAACCGTAAAACCGTAAAACCGTAACCGTAAAACCGTAAGCGTAAAACCGTAACCGTAAAAACCGTAACCGTAACAATAACCGTAAAACCGTAACCGTAAAACCGTGACCGCAACCTAAAACCGTAAAACCGTAAAACCGTAATCGAAACCGTAACCGTAAAACCGTAACAGTTACCGTAAAACCGTAACCGTAACAATAACCGTCGAACCGTAACCGTAAAAACCGTAACCGTAACAATAACCGTAAAACCGTAACCGTAACCGTAACCGTAAAACCGTAAAACCGTTTTCGAAACCGTAACCGTAAAACCGTAACAGTTACCGTAAAACCGTAACCGTAACAATAACCGTCAAACCGTAACCGTAAAACCGTAAAATTGTAACCGTAAAACCGTAACCGTAAAACTGTAACCGTAAAACCGTAACCGTAAAACCTTATCAGTTACCGTAAAACCGTAACCGTAACCGTAACCATAAAACCGTGACTGTTATCTAAAACCGTAAAACCGTAATCGAAACCGTAACCGTAAAACCGTAACGGGAAAACCGTAAAACCGTAACCGTAAAACCGTAAGCGTAAAACAGTAACCGTAAAAACCGTAACCGTAACGATAACCGTAAAACCGTAACCGTAACCGTAACCGTAAAACCGTGACCGCAACCTAAAACCGTAAAACCGTAAAACCGTAATCGAAACCGTAACCGTAAATCCGTAACAGTTACCGTAAAACCGTAACCGTAACAATAACCGTCAAACCGTAACCGTAAAACCGAAAAACCGTAACCGTAAAACCGTAACCGTAAAACTGTAAATCCGTAACCGTAAAACCGTAACCGTAAAACTGCGATTTCCAGAAATATTTTTGATCGAGATCGCTTCGGCAACCCCACCTCGCATTTCCTCACACCAGACTTCGCGCAGGCGCCACGTTACTTCCTGCGCACCCGCGCTCTGCAAATGTGCAATTTTGCTCAAATTTTTTTTCGAATTTGGAAATTTATATCTCAACTCCCAGATCAGCTAGCGGTCTCAAACTTCGAACTTAAGCTTCTAGCATGAGGTTCTGTTTCCATGCAAAAAATGACGCATCTAGTTCAACTTTGAAAAAATTGCATTTTTTCCATATTTTTGAAATTATCTTTGATTTTTGAGTTATAACACCCCAGCCAAAGGTGTCAAAGCACCATAACTTTGCACCAGAAAGAACTTGCGGGGGTTTGGCCTTGATCAGCAGCTAAGCCCATGGAGATTATTCGTTTCACCATTAGAGCAATTTCCCGGATTTTCGGGTGTCATAACTCAGCTCCTAGAGGGGCTAGCGGGCTAAAACTTGAAACTTAAGCTTTTAGTCCGAAGTTGTGCTACCATGCACAGTGAGGCTTAGGATTCCTCCATTTTGAAGGGTACTTATTTTTTTGCCCAAAAAGCCTGAACTGTAGTTGCGTGACCGTAACCTAAAACCCTAAAACGGTATCCGTAAAACCGTAAAACCGTAACCGTAAAACCGTAACCGTGAAACTGTAACAGTTACCGTAAAACCGTAACCGTAACAATAACCGTCAAACCGAAACCGTAAAACCGTAAAATCGTAACCGTAAAACCGTAACCGTAAAACTGTAACCGTAAAACCGTAACCGTATAACCTTATCAGTTACCGTAAAACCGTAACCGTAACCGTAACCATAAAACCGTGACTGTTATCTAAAACCGTAAAACCGTAATCGAAACCGTAACCGTAAAACCGTAACCGTAAAACCGTAACGGGAAAACCGTAAAACCGTAACCGTAAAACCGTAAGCGTAAAACAGTAACCGTAAAAACCGTTACCGTAACAATAACCGTAAAACCGTAACCGTAACCGTAACCGTAAAACCGTGACCGCAACCTAAAACCGTAAAACCGTAAAACCGTAATCGAAACCGTAACCGTGAAACCGTAACAGTTACCGTAAAACCGTAACCGTAACAATAACCGTCAAACCGTAACCGTAAAATCGTAAAACCGTAACCGTAAAACCATAACCGTAAAACTGTAACCGTAAAACCGTAACCGTAAAACCTTAAAGTTACCATAAAACCGTAACCGTAACCATAAAACCGTGACTGTTATCTAAAACCGTAAAACCGTTAAACCGTAATCGAAAGCGTAACCGTAAAACCGTAACCGTAAAACCGTAACGGTAAAACCGTAAAACCGTAACCGTAAAACCGTAAGCGTAAAACCGTAACCGTAAAAACCGTAACCGTAACAATTACCGTAAAACCGTAACCGTAACCGTAACCGTAACCGTAAAACCGTGACCGCAACCTAAAACCGTAAAACCGTAAAACCGTAATCGAAATCGCTTCGGCAACCTTCGGTCCCGCCTTGGGCCAAGCCTAATCCGTAACCGTATCCGTAAAACCATAACCGTAACCGTAAAAGCGTAAAACCGTAAAACAGATTGAGGCGGTGGCGATGGGCTGCCTGCTTATCTTTTAGTCGGGCCAGGCTTTATGAACGTTGCAAGAAACAAGGATCAGTAAAACCGTAACCGTAACCGTAAAACCGTGACCGTAACCTAAAGCCGTAAAACCGTATCCGTAAAACAGTAACCGTAAAACCGTAACCGTAAAACTGTAACTGTAAAACCGTAACAGTTACCGTAAAACCGTAACCGTAACCGTAACAATAACCGTAAAACCGCATCCGTAAAACCTTAAAACCGTAACCGTAAAACCGTAACCGTAGCCGTCACCGTGAAACCGTAACCGTAAAACCGTAAAACCGTAACCGTAAAACCGTAAGCGTAAAACCGTAACCGTAAAAACCGTAACCGTAACAATAACCGTAAAACCGTAACCGTAAAACCGTGACCGCAACCTAAAACCGTAAAACCGTAAAACCGTAATCGAAACCGTAACCGTAAAACCGTAACAGTTACCGTAAAACCGTAACCGTAACAATAACCGTCGAACCGTAACCGTAAAAACCGTAACCGTAACAATAACCGTAAAACCGTAACCGTAACCGTAACCGTAAAACCGTAAAACCGTTTTCGAAACCGTAACCGTAAAACCGTAACAGTTACCGTAAAACCGTAACCGTAACAATAACCGTCAAACCGTAACCGTAAAACCGTAAAATCGTAACCGTAAAACCGTAACCGTAAAACTGTAACCGTAAAACCGTAACCGTAAAACCTTATCAGTTACCGTAAAACCGTAACCGTAACCGTAACCATAAAACCGTGACTGTTATCTAAAACCGTAAAACCGTAATCGAAACCGTAACCGTAAAACCGTAACGGGAAAACCGTAAAACCGTAACCGTAAAACCGTAAGCGTAAAACAGTAACCGTAAAAACCGTAACCGTAACGATAACCGTAAAACCGTAACCGTAACCGTAACCGTAAAACCGTGACCGCAACCTAAAACCGTAAAACCGTAAAACCGTAATCGAAACCGTAACCGTAAATCCGTAACAGTTACCGTAAAACCGTAACCGTAACAATAACCGTCAAACCGTAACCGTAAAACCGAAAAACCGTAACCGTAAAACCGTAACCGTAAAACTGTAAATCCGTAACCGTAAAACCGTAACCGTAAAACTGCGATTTCCAGAAATATTTTTGATCGAGATCGCTTCGGCAACCCCACCTCGCATTTCCTCACACCAGACTTCGCGCAGGCGCCACGTTACTTCCTGCACACCCGCGCTCTGCAAATGTGCAATTTTGCTCAATTTTTTTTTCGAATTTGGAAATTTATATCTCAACTCCCAGATCAGCTAGCGGTCTCAAACTTCGAACTTAAGCTCCTAGCATGAGGTTCTGTTTCCATGCAACAAATGACGCATCTAGTTCAACTTTGAAAAAATTGCATTTTTTCCATATTTTTGAAATTATCTTTGATTTTTGAGTTATAACACCCCAGCCAAAGGTGTCAAAGCACCATAACTTTGCACCAGAAAGAACTTGCGGGGGTTTGGCCTTGATCAGCAGCTAAGCCCATGGAGATTATTCGTTTCACCATTAGAGCAATTTCCCGGATTTTCGGGTGTCATAACTCAGCTCCTAGAGGGGCTAGCGGGCTAAAACTTGAAACTTAAGCTTTTAGTCCGAAGTTGTGCTACCATGCACAGTGAGGCTTAGGATTCCTCCATTTTGAAGGGTACTTATTTTTTTGCCCAAAAAGCCTGAACTGTAGTTGCCCGCCTCGGGCCAAGCCTAATCCGTAACCGTATCCGTAAAACCGTAACCGTAACAATAACCGTCAAACCGTAACAGTAAAACCGTAAAACCGTAAAACCGTAACCGTCAAACCGTAACAGTAAAACCGTAAAACCGTAAAACCGTAACCGTAAAACCGTAACCGTAAAACTGTAACCGTAAAAGCGTAACCGTAAAACCTTATCAGTTACCGTAAAACCGTAACCGTAACCGTAACAATAACCGTAAAACCGCATCCGTAAAACTGTAAATCCGTTACCGTAAAACCGTAACCGTAAAACTGCGATTTCCAGAAATATTGTTGATCGAGATCGCTTCGGCACCCTTCGGTCCCGCCTGGGGCCAAGCCTAATCCGTAACCGTATCCGTAAAACCGTAACCGTAACCGTAAAAGCGTAAAACCGTAAAACAGATTGAGACGGTGGCGATGGGCTGCCTGCATATCTTTTAGTCGGGCCAGGCTTTATGAACGTTGCAAGAAACAAGGATCAGTAAAACCGTAACCGTAACCGTAACCGTAACCGCAACCATAAACGTAATCGTAAAACCGTAACCGTAAAACCATAACCGTAACCGTAAAACCGTGACCGTAACCTAAAACCCTAAAACGGTATCCGTAAAACCGTAAAACCGTAACCGTAAAACCGTAACCGTGAAACTGTAACAGTTACCGTAAAACCGTAACCGTAACAATAACCGTCAAACCGAAACCGTAAAACCGTAAAATCGTAACCGTAAAACCGTAACCGTAAAACTGTAACCGTAAAACCGTAACCGTATAACCTTATCAGTTACCGTAAAACCGTAACCGTAACCGTAACCATAAAACCGTGACTGTTATCTAAAACCGTAAAACCGTAATCGAAACCGTAACCGTAAAACCGTAACCGTAAAACCGTAACGGGAAAACCGTAAAACCGTAACCGTAAAACCGTAAGCGTAAAACAGTAACCGTAAAAACCGTTACCGTAACAATAACCGTAAAACCGTAACCGTAACCGTAACCGTAAAACCGTGACCGCAACCTAAAACCGTAAAACCGTAATCGAAACCGTAACCGTGAAACCGTAACAGTTACCGTAAAACCGTAACCGTAACAATAACCGTCAAACCGTAACCGTAAAATCGTAAAACCGTAACCGTAAAACCATAACCGTAAAACTGTAACCGTAAAACCGTAACCGTAAAACCTTAAAGTTACCATAAAACCGTAACCGTAACCATAAAACCGTGACTGTTATCTAAAACCGTAAAACCGTTAAACCGTAATCGAAAGCGTAACCGTAAAACCGTAACCGTAAAACCGTAACGGTAAAACCGTAAAACCGTAACCGTAAAACCGTAAGCGTAAAACCGTAACCGTAAAAACCGTAACCGTAACAATTACCGTAAAACCGTAACCGTAACCGTAACCGTAACCGTAAAACCGTGACCGCAACCTAAAACCGTAAAACCGTAAAACCGTAATCGAAATCGCTTCGGCAACCTTCGGTCCCGCCTTGGGCCAAGCCTAATCCGTAACCGTATCCGTAAAACCGTAACCGTAACCGTAAAAGCGTAAAACCGTAAAACAGATTGAGGCGGTGGCTGCCTGCTTATCTTTTAGTCGGGCCAGGCTTTATGAACGTTGCAAGAAACAAGGATCAGTAAAACCGTAACCGTAACCGTAAAACCGTGACCGTAACCTAAAGCC
Source organism: Parapristionchus giblindavisi (assembly GCA_943737045.1). Classification (NCBI taxonomy): domain Eukaryota; kingdom Metazoa; phylum Nematoda; class Chromadorea; order Rhabditida; family Diplogasteridae; genus Parapristionchus; species Parapristionchus giblindavisi. The sequence continues at coordinate 32,384 of CALSFV010000081.1, read as the reverse complement.
GTAAAACCGTATCCGTAAAACAGTAACCGTAAAACCGTAACCGTAAAACTGTAACTGTAAAACCGTAACAGTTACCGTAAAACCGTAACCGTAACCGTAACAATAACCGTAAAACCGCATCCGTAAAACCTTAAAACCGTAACCGTAAAACCGTAACCGTAGCCGTCACCGTGAAACCGTAACCGTAAAACCGTAAAACCGTAACCGTAAAACCGTAAGCGTAAAACCGTAACCGTAAAAACCGTAACCGTAACAATAACCGTAAAACCGTAACCGTAAAACCGTGACCGCAACCTAAAACCGTAAAACCGTAAAACCGTAATCGAAACCGTAACCGTAAAACCGTAACAGTTACCGTAAAACCGTAACCGTAACAATAACCGTCGAACCGTAACCGTAAAAACCGTAAGCGTAACAATAACCGTAAAACCGTAACCGTAACCGTAACCGTAAAACCGTAAAACCGTTTTCGAAACCGTAACCGTAAAACCGTAACAGTTACCGTAAAACCGTAACCGTAACAATAACCGTCAAACCGTAACCGTAAAACCGTAAAATCGTAACCGTAAAACCGTAACCGTAAAACTGTAACCGTAAAACCGTAACCGTAAAACCTTATCAGTTACCGTAAAACCGTAACCGTAACCGTAACCATAAAACCGTGACTGTTATCTAAAACCGTAAAACCGTAATCGAAACCGTAACCGTAAAACCGTAACGGGAAAACCGTAAAACCGTAACCGTAAAACCGTAAGCGTAAAACAGTAACCGTAAAAACCGTAACCGTAACGATAACCGTAAAACCGTAACCGTAACCGTAACCGTAAAACCGTGACCGCAACCTAAAACCGTAAAACCGTAAAACCGTAATCGAAACCGTAACCGTAAATCCGTAACAGTTACCGTAAAACCGTAACCGTAACAATAACCGTCAAACCGTAACCGTAAAACCGAAAAACCGTAACCGTAAAACCGTAACCGTAAAACTGTAAATCCGTAACCGTAAAACCGTAACCGTAAAACTGCGATTTCCAGAAATATTTTTGATCGAGATCGCTTCGGCAACCCCACCTCGCATTTCCTCACACCAGACTTCGCGCAGGCGCCACGTTACTTCCTGCGCACCCGCGCTCTGCAAATGTGCAATTTTGCTCAAATTTTTTTTCGAATTTGGAAATTTATATCTCAACTCCCAGATCAGCTAGCGGTCTCAAACTTCGAACTTAAGCTCCTAGCATGAGGTTCTGTTTCCATGCAAAAAATGACGCATCTAGTTCAACTTTGAAAAAATTGCATTTTTTCCATATTTTTGAAATTATCTTTGATTTTTGAGTTATAACACCCCAGCCAAAGGTGTCAAAGCACCATAACTTTGCACCAGAAAGAACTTGCGGGGGTTTGGCCTTGATCAGCAGCTAAGCCCATGGAGATTATTCGTTTCACCATTAGGCTTAGGCTTAGGCTTAGGCTTAGGCTTAGGCTTAGGCTTAGGCTTAGGCTTAGGCTTAGGCTTAGGCTTAGGCTTAGGCTTAGGCTTAGGCATTAGGCTTAGGCTTAGGCTTAGGCATTAGGCTTAGGCTTAGGCTTAGGCTTAGGCTTAGGCTTAGGCTTAGGCTTAGGCTTAGGCTTAGGCTTAGGCTTAGGCTTAGGCTTAGGCTTAGGCTTAGGCTTAGGCTTAGGCTTAGGCTTAGGCTTAGGCTTAGGCTTAGGCTTAAGGCCAGTCTCTGCAAGAGACTGGCCCATTTGGGTTTAGGATGAGTTCTCCCCCACAGTAAACTAGGAGGGGGCGTGGCCTAACCCTGTATCTCGGTTCCCTTTGGTACCACTGGTACCAAAACTTGGACTTAAGCTTGCCGATGTCTGAATATTCGATCGGCACCGGTCCCATGTCGGTACCATATCGGGGCCTAGTCGAGGCTGAGGTGCTAAAATGTCTCGAATGTCACGCTCAGATGTTACGCTGGGCGGAGCCTCGCATCGGCTAGCTCGACGGTGATTGGCTGACGGCCAAACGTGCCCCAGAGGTCCCCCGACCTCCCAACTTGGTGCAAAGGTACTCGGGTCACGCGCGGACGCGGACGCGGACGCGCGGACGCCCACGCGGTCCCTCGCGCCAACAGGGTTTTTTGGTTCATTGATGAGTGGGTGTTCAGAAACGCGCGCGGTTTTGGGTCTCCGGCCACGCGGACGCGCGGACGACCGCGCGGACCACCCATGGACCCAAACTTTACCAAACGTGCCCCAGAGGTCCCACGACCTCCGGACTTGGTACAAAGGTACTCGGGTCACGCGCGGACGCGGACGCGGACGCGCGGACGCCCACGCGGTCCCTCGCGCCAACAGGGTTTTTTGGTTCATTGATGAGTGGGTGTTCAGAAACGCGCGCGGTTTTGGGTCTCCGGCCACGCGGACGCGCGGACAACCGCGCGGACCACCCATGGAGCCAAAGTTGACCAAACGTGCCCCAGAGGTCCCCCGACCTCCCAACTTGGTGCAATGGTACTCGGGTCACGCGCGGACGCGGACGCGGACGCGCGGACGCCCACGCGGTCCCTCGCGCCAACAGGGTTTTTTGGTTCATTGATGAGTGGGTGTTCAGAAACGCGCGCGGTTTTGGGTCTCCGGCCACGCGGACGCGCGGACGACCGCGCGGACCACCCATGGACCCAAACTTTACCAAACGTGCCCCAGAGGTCCCACGACCTCCGGACTTGGTACAAAGGTACTCGGGTCACGCGCGGACGCGGACGCGGACGCGCGGACGCCCACGCGGTCCCTCGCGCCAATAGGGTTTTTTGGTTCATTGATGAGTGGGTGTTCAGAAACGCGCGCGGTTTTGGGTCTCCGGCCACGCGGACGCGCGGACGACCGCGCGGACCACCCATGGAGCCAAAGTTGGCGAAACGTGTCCAAGAGGTCCCACGACCTCCGGACTTGGTGCAAATGTACTCGGGTGATGCGCGGACGCGGACGCGGACATGCGGACGACCACGCGGTCCCTCGCGCCACTAGGCGTTTTTGGTTCGTTGATGAGTGGGCGTTCGGAAACGCGCGCGGTTTTGGGTCTCCGGCCACGCGGACGCGCGGACGACCGCGCGGACCACCCATGGACCCAAACTTTACCAAACGTGCCCCAGAGGTCCCACGACCTCCGGACTTGGTACAAAGGTACTCGGGTCACGCGCGGACGCGGACGCGGACGCGCGGACGCCCACGCGGTCCCTCGCGCCAATAGGGTTTTTTGGTTCATTGATGAGTGGGTGTTCAGAAACGCGCGCGGTTTTGGGTCTCCGGCCACGCGGACGCGCGGACGACCGCGCGGACCACCCATGGAGCCAAAGTTGGCGAAACGTGTCCAAGAGGTCCCACGACCTCCGGACTTGGTGCAAATGTACTCGGGTGATGCGCGGACGCGGACGCGGACATGCGGACGACCACGCGGTCCCTCGCGCCACTAGGCGTTTTTGGTTCGTTGATGAGTGGGCGTTCGGAAACGCGCGCGGTTATTGGCGCCAGGGCGCGGCCCCGGCGCCAAAATATCCGATTGTACAAAAAGGTGTCAAATCGAACGGGCGTCAATAATATAAGTGTCAATTGGTTGCCCGGACGCCAGGGCGCCAGGGCGCCGACGCCGGCGCCAAAATATCCGATTGTACAAAAAGGTGTCAAATCGAACGGGCGTCAATAATATAAGTGTCAATTGGTTGCCCGGACGCCAGGGCGCCAGGGCGCCGGCGCCAAAATATCGGATTGTACAAAAGGTGTCAAATCGAACGGGCGTCAATAATATAAGTGTCAATTGGTTGCCCGGACGCCAGGGCGCCAGGGCGCCGACGCCGGCGCCAAAATATCCGATTGTACAAAAAGGTGTCAAATCGAACGGGCATCAAAAATCCAAGATCCCCATGGGTCGTCCGGGTGCCCTGCAGCAGGGTGGGTCGCATGGGTCGCAAAAGTGCAACATGTACAGAAGGTGTTCAATCGATGTGGCATCGATAATACACGACCCTCATGGGTTGTGCAGCAACCCTGCACGTGGGTTTGTTCCACTGGTCGCGAAAATGCAAAAATGTACAAAAGGTGTCCAATCGATGTGGCATTGATACAATACACTACCCGAATGATATGAGTAGTATATATATTTTCCTATATATCACTCTATCGTAGAAAGTCGAAATATGTGCGGCATCGATGAAAAATGAAATATTTCTGTTTTATGTGTCATAATTACAGGCTCCATGAGTGAAGTACACTGGTACTTGGAAATTGCTTCCAATTGAAAATTCGCTTCAGGAGTGACCACACAACGATTTGGCGCCTTTTCCTAAAACGTTTATTTCTAATCCAATCGATGCGGGAGTGGGCGCAATGTACTCCATGGCTAATTCTAAGAAACTATTGCTAAGGAGAGATTTTCGATCAAAGGTCAACGAAGGCGGGAATCAGAAATTTTCGAAAAAAATTTCGCATTAAATTAATTCTCACTATTTTCCCATGGAGAAAGAAAACTTTTTATTTGCTTAATTGCTTCTAAATATTATAACACATCTTCAGTTTAAAAATTGTAATTTATAAAACATTGGAAATTTAAGTACAAATCATTCTTGTTCGTTGGACTTAATTGTGGTGAGGATTGGCGACTTTTCAAAAAAAGTTCATTTCGAATCCTATCGATTCGGGAGTGGACGCATTCGAATCCTTGTCTAATTCTAAGAACCTATTGCTTAGGTACTTCCTTAAGTAACTCGACAAGTATAATTTTTCTACAGCATTTTCATCTACCGTAACCAACACAACTTATCATACTAACGCGAACTAAGTTTATTTTTCAAACTTGCAATAAAAATCCGTACTTGGTACCTCCTTAAGTAACACGTCGAGATAGAATTTTCTAAAATATTTTCAAGTACCGTAACCCACATACTGTATCATGCTAACGCAAACTGACTTTATTTTTCAAACTTAGTATAAAAATGCGTACTTGGTACTTCCTTAAGTAACTAGACAAGTAAAATTTTTTTACAGCATTTTCATCTACCGTAACCCACATACCGTATCATGCTAACGCGAACTAACTTTAATTTTCAAACTTGCTATAAAAATCCGTACTTGGTACTTCCTTAGGTAACTCGACGCAATAGAATTTTCTAAAATATTTTCAACTACCGTAACCCACATACCGTATCATACTAACGCGAACTAACTTTATTTTTCAAACTTGCTATAAAAATCCGTACTTGGTACTTCCTTAGGTAACTCGACGCAATAGAATTTTCTAAAATATTTTCAACTACCGTAACCCACATACCGTATCATGCTAACGCGAACTAACTTTATTTTTCAAACTTGCTATAAAAGTCCGTACTTGGTACTTCCTTAGGTAACTCGACGCAATAGAATTTTCTAAAATATTTTCAACTACCGTAACCCACATACCATATCAGGCTAACGCGAACTAACTTTATTTTTTGTATGTACTTGGAATACCACAAGTAATGGTGGATAATTTGCCAAATAATACAATATCTTTTATTCAAAACTTAAGATATTATATGATAATACATATTTTACCAAATGATACAAAGTCTTTTATTGAAAACTTAAGAGCTTATTATAATACCTTTCATTCTCTATGATAGACGGATGAGATGTACGGGTCATAAATGAATATTTGTCTTTATATTTCGTACGTGTACTTTATTACATGCATATTATTCTAATAGTTTATATGTTGTAGATAATGTTAAAAAAATAATTCATTCTATGTAATGATTTTAAATCGCGGTTTCACCGCGATTCAATAAAACTAAAAGAACCCCAAGCCTCGGATCATAAGGGAGTGCGGGAACAGTAGAAGCCTTTCTTTGAGGGCTGAGAGCCCTCAAATAAAAGATATTCATTTGGGTTTAGAGAGTATGCATAAAGCATATTCTCTCAAGTCAAATAAAAGTAGAAGAATCGCAACAAGCCGACTAAGCATTATAGTATCCTCCCATAAATCATATTCTCTCAAGTCAAATAAAAGTAGAAGAATCGCAAAAAGATGACAAAGCATTAGAGTAACCACCCATAAATCATATTCTCTCAAGTCAAATAAAAGTAGAAGAATCGCAAAACGCTGACAAAGCGTTAGAGTAACCACACATAAACCATATTCTCTCAAGTCAAATAAAAGTAGAAGAATCGTATTCCCCCCAAATGGGCGCCTTTTATTTTGCGCGAGCGATTTACGACAAAATCAACAAATGGTTGTAGCACCTCAATTCCTCGAAGTAAAGTCGATTGAAAACTATCCAGACAACTTTGCAAAGTATGATTGCCGTTAGCTTCGGTTCATTACGAATTACACTATATTACAGTAACACGATAACGTCATTTTGGTTAAATCTTTACTAGAGTGCTCTGAATGAGAGGAGGACCGCATTGTCTCAGTGGGATATGAACTGCAAAGCACCCGTTAATAGTAATTCATACAATCAAATCAAATCATTTATTTCCTTGTGTAAGAAAGAAAAGGATGATGTTGGTTTCTTATTATCGCAATCTGTAATATATACGTTAATTCTGTTTATTCTATTAACTGTTAATTGTTATCTTATCACAATCTAGTTGTTAAATTTTAAATAAATGATATGTTGTCCGGCGCCTAAAGAATATCAATTCGTGTGGTGAAAAAACGTCTATAACAATACCGTGCTAATAACCTTTCTTGTCATTCTTCCCACGTAAATACCGTTTCACAAGGAATATTTTATGTGCATCATGACTATCATTTGGTATTTCAACTACAACTATTATATATTATCTAATGTCTTTGTGTAATGTAATGTAAAAACTGTTCTGTGATTACTTTTTTGAATGAGATATAAATCGATTTGCACATGTCATGACTCATGTCTCTTCCATACAACTCTCTTCCGCGCCGCATCGAAATCGCTCGCGCAAAATAAAAGGCGCCCATTTGGGGGGAATACGATTCTTCTACTTTTATTTGACTTGAGAGAATATGGTTTATGTGTGGTTACTCTAACGCTTTGTCAGCGTTTTGCGATTCTTCTACTTTTATTTGACTTGAGAGAATATGATTTATGGGTGGTTACTCTAATGCTTTGTCATCTTTTTGCGATTCTTCTACTTTTATTTGACTTGAGAGAATATGATTTATGGGAGGATACTATAATGCTTAGTCGGCTTGTTGCGATTCTTCTACTTTTATTTGACTTGAGAGAATATGCTTTATGCATACTCTCTAAACCCAAATGAATATCTTTTATTTGAGGGCTCTCAGCCCTCAAAGAAAGGCTTCTACTGTTCCCGCACTCCCTTATGATCCGAGGCTTGGGGTTAGGCTTAGGCTTAGGCTTAGGCTTAGGCTTAGGCTTAGGCTTAGGCTTAGGCTTAAGGCCAGTCTCTGCAAGAGACTGGCCCATTTGGGTTTAGGATGAGTTCTCCCCCACAGTAAACTAGGAGGGGGCGTGGCCTAACCCTGTATCTCGGTTCCCTTTGGTACCACTGGTACCAAAACTTGGACTTAAGCTTGCCGATGTCTGAATATTCGATCGGCACCGGTCCCATGTCGGTACCATATCGGGGCCTAGTCGAGGCTGAGGTGCTAAAATGTCTCGAAATGTCCGCTTCTATGTCACGGTGGGCGGAGCCTCGCATCGGCTAGGTCGACGCTGATTGGCTGACGGCCAATCGTGCCCCAGAGGTCCCCAGACCTCACAGCTTGGTCCAAACTTGACCCCTGGATACCCCAAGCTCTACACTTTACCCAAGCACCACCAAGCTCCAACTAAGCTCCGACTGAGCTCCAACTGAGCTCCAATCTTGACCAATTGACTCCCTGAGGCCCAAACTTGACCAGTCGACACCCAAGCTCCTCAATTAAGCAATGGACACCCAAGCTCCAACTGAGCTCCGACTAAGCTCCAACTGAGCTCCAATCTTGACCAATTGACTCCCCGAGGCCCAAACTTGACCAGTCGACACCCAAGCTCCTCAATTAACCCATGGACCCCAAGCTCCGACTGAGCTCCAACTGAGCTCTAATTGAGCTCCAATCTTGACCAATCGACTCCCCGAGGCCCAAACTTGACCAGTCGACACCCAAGCTCCTCAATTAACCCATGGACCCCAAGCTCCGACTGAGCTCCGACTGAGCTCCAACTGAGCTCCAATCTTGACCAATTGACTCCCCGAGGCCCAGACTTGACCAGTCGACACCCAAGCTCCTCAATTAAGCAATGGACACCCAAGCTCCAACTGAGCTCCGACTGAGCTCCAACTGAGCTCCAATCTTGACCAATTGACTCCCCGAGGCCCAGACTTGACCAGTCGACACCCAAGCTCCTCAATTAACCCATGGACCCCAAGCTCCGACTGAGCTCCAACTGAGCTCCAATTGAGCTCCAATCTTGACCAATTGACTCCCCGAGGCCCAAACTTGACCAGTCGACACCCAAGCTCCTCAATTAAGCAATGGACACCCAAGCTCCAACTGAGCTCCGACTGAGCTCCAACTGAGCTCCAATCTTGACCAATTGACTCCCCGAGGCCCAGACTTGACCAGTCGACACCCAAGCTCCTCATTTAAGCAATGGACACCCAAGCTCCAACTGAGCTCCGACTGAGCTCCAACTGAGCTCCAATCTTGACCAATTGACTCCCCGAGGCCCAAACTTGACCAGTCGACACCCAAGCTCCTCAATTAAGCAATGGACACCCAAGCTCCAACTAAGCTCCGACTGAGCTCCAACTGAGCTCCAATCTTGACCAATTGACTCCCTGAGGCCCAAACTTGACCAGTCGACACCCAAGCTCCTCAATTAAGCAATGGACACCCAAGCTCCAACTGAGCTCCGACTAAGCTCCAACTGAGCTCCAATCTTGACCAATTGACTCCCCGAGGCCCAAACTTGACCAGTCGACACCCAAGCTCCTCAATTAACCCATGGACCCCAAGCTCCGACTGAGCTCCAACTGAGCTCTAATTGAGCTCCAATCTTGACCAATCGACTCCCCGAGGCCCAAACTTGACCAGTCGACACCCAAGCTCCTCAATTAACCCATGGACCCCAAGCTCCGACTGAGCTCCGACTGAGCTCCAACTGAGCTCCAAACTTCACGGATGGACTCCCCGAGTTCCAGAATTGACCAGTCGACACCCAAGCTCCTCATTTAAGCAATGGACACCCAAGCTCCAACTGAGCTCCGACTGAGCTCCAACTGAGCTCCAATCTTGACCAATTGACTCCCCGAGGCCCAAACTTGACCAGTCGACACCCAAGCTCCTCAATTAAGCAATGGACACCCAAGCTCCAACTAAGCTCCGACTGAGCTCCAATTGAGCTCCAATCTTGACCAATTGACTCCCGAGGCCCAAACTTGACCAGTCGACACCAAAGCTCCTCAATTAAGAAATGGACACCCAAGCTCCAACTGAGCTCCGACTGAGCTCCAACTGAGCTCCAATCTTGACCAATTGACTCCCTGAGGCCCAAACTTGACCAGTCGACACCCAAGCTCCTCAATTAAGCAATGGACACCCAAGCTCCAACTGAGCTCCGACTAAGCTCCAACTGAGCTCCAATCTTGACCAATTGACTCCCCGAGGCCCAAACTTGACCAGTCGACACCCAAGCTCCTCAATTAACCCATGGACCCCAAGCTCCGACTGAGCTCCAACTGAGCTCTAATTGAGCTCCAATCTTGACCAATCGACTCCCCGAGGCCCAAACTTGACCAGTCGACACCCAAGCTCCTCAATTAACCCATGGACCCCAAGCTCCGACTGAGCTCCAACTGAGCTCCAACTGAGCTCCAATCTTGACCAATTGACTCCCCGAGGCCCAGACTTGACCAGTCGACACCCAAGCTCCTCAATTAAGCAATGGACACCCAAGCTCCAACTGAGCTCCGACTGAGCTCCAACTGAGCTCCAATCTTGACCAATTGACTCCCCGAGGCCCAGACTTGACCAGTCGACACCCAAGCTCCTCAATTAACCCATGGACCCCAAGCTCCGACTGAGCTCCAACTGAGCTCCAATTGAGCTCCAATCTTGACCAATTGACTCCCCGAGGCCCAAACTTGACCAGTCGACACCCAAGCTCCTCAATTAAGCAATGGACACCCAAGCTCCAACTGAGCTCCGACTGAGCTCCAACTGAGCTCCAATCTTGACCAATTGACTCCCCGAGGCCCAGACTTGACCAGTCGACACCCAAGCTCCTCATTTAAGCAATGGACACCCAAGCTCCAACTGAGCTCCGACTGAGCTCCAACTGAGCTCCAATCTTGACCAATTGACTCCCCGAGGCCCAAACTTGACCAGTCGACACCCAAGCTCCTCAATTAAGCAATGGACACCCAAGCTCCAACTAAGCTCCGACTGAGCTCCAACTGAGCTCCAATCTTGACCAATTGACTCCCTGAGGCCCAAACTTGACCAGTCGACACCCAAGCTCCTCAATTAAGCAATGGACACCCAAGCTCCAACTGAGCTCCGACTAAGCTCCAACTGAGCTCCAATCTTGACCAATTGACTCCCCGAGGCCCAAACTTGACCAGTCGACACCCAAGCTCCTCAATTAACCCATGGACCCCAAGCTCCGACTGAGCTCCAACTGAGCTCTAATTGAGCTCCAATCTTGACCAATCGACTCCCCGAGGCCCAAACTTGACCAGTCGACACCCAAGCTCCTCAATTAACCCATGGACCCCAAGCTCCGACTGAGCTCCGACTGAGCTCCAACTGAGCTCCAAACTTCACGGATGGACTCCCCGAGTTCCAGAATTGACCAGTCGACACCCAAGCTCCTCATTTAAGCAATGGACACCCAAGCTCCAACTGAGCTCCGACTGAGCTCCAACTGAGCTCCAATCTTGACCAATTGACTCCCCGAGGCCCAAACTTGACCAGTCGACACCCAAGCTCCTCAATTAAGCAATGGACACCCAAGCTCCAACTAAGCTCCGACTGAGCTCCAATTGAGCTCCAATCTTGACCAATTGACTCCCGAGGCCCAAACTTGACCAGTCGACACCAAAGCTCCTCAATTAAGAAATGGACACCCAAGCTCCAACTGAGCTCCGACTGAGCTCCAACTGAGCTCCAATCTTGACCAATTGACTCCCCGAGGCCCAAATTTGACCAGTCGACACCCAAGCTCCTCAATTAAGCAATGGACACCCAAGCTCCAACTGAGCTCCGACTGAGCTCCAACTGAGCTCCAATCTTGACCAATTGACTCCCCGAGGCCCAAATTTGACCAGTCGACACCCAAGCTCCTCAATTAAGCAATGGACACCCAAGCTCCAACTGAGCTCCGACTGAGCTCCAACTGAGCTCCAATCTTGACCAATCGACTCCCCGAGGCCCAAACTTGACCAGTCGACACCCAAGCTCCTCAATTAACCCATGGACCCCAAGCTCCGACTGAGCTCCGACTGAGCTCCAACTGAGCTCCAAACTTCACGGATGGACTCCCCGAGTTCCAGAATTGACCAGTCGACACCCAAGCTCCTCATTTAAGCAATGGACACCCAAGCTCCAACTGAGCTCCGACTGAGCTCCAACTGAGCTCCAATCTTGACCAATTGACTCCCCGAGGCCCAAACTTGACCAGTCGACACCCAAGCTCCTCAATTAAGCAATGGACACCCAAGCTCCAACTAAGCTCCGACTGAGCTCCAATTGAGCTCCAATCTTGACCAATTGACTCCCGAGGCCCAAACTTGACCAGTCGACACCAAAGCTCCTCAATTAAGAAATGGACACCCAAGCTCCAACTGAGCTCCGACTGAGCTCCAACTGAGCTCCAATCTTGACCAATTGACTCCCCGAGGCCCAAATTTGACCAGTCGACACCCAAGCTCCTCAATTAAGCAATGGACACCCAAGCTCCAACTGAGCTCCGACTGAGCTCCAACTGAGCTCCAATCTTGACCAATTGACTCCCCGAGGCCCAAATTTGACCAGTCGACACCCAAGCTCCTCAATTAAGCAATGGACACCCAAGCTCCAACTGAGCTCCGACTGAGCTCCAACTGAGCTCCAATCTTGACCAATTGACTCCCCGAGGCCCAAATTTGACCAGTCGACACCCAAGCTCCTCAATTAAGCAATGGACACCCAAGCTCCAACTGAGCTCCGACTGAGCTCCAACTGAGCTCCAATCTTGACCAATTGACTCCCCGAGGCCCAAATTTGACCAGTCGACACCCAAGCTCCTCAATTAAGCAATGGACACCCAAGCTCCAACTGAGCTCCGACTGAGCTCCAACTGAGCTCCAATCTTGACCAATTGACTCCCCGAGGCCCAAATTTGACCAGTCGACACCCAAGCTCCTCAATTAAGCAATGGACACCCAAGCTCCAACTGAGCTCCGACTGAGCTCCAACTGAGCTCTAATCTTGACCAATTGACTCCCCAAGGCCCAAACTTGACCAGTCGACACCCAAGCTCCTCATTTAAGCAATGGACACCCAAGCTCCAACTGAGCTCCGACTGAGCTCCAACTGAGCTCCAATCTTGACCAATTGACTCCCCGAGGCCCAAATTTGACCAGTCGACACCCAAGCTCCTCAATTAAGCAATGGACACCCAAGCTCCAACTGAGCTCCGACTGAGCTCCAACTGAGCTCCAATCTTGACCAATTGACTCCCCGAGGCCCAAACTTGACCAGTCGACACCCAAGCTCCTCAATTAAGCAATGGACACCCAAGCTCCAACTGAGCTCCGACTGAGCTCCAATTGAGCTCCAATCTTGACCAATTGACTCCCGAGGCCCAAACTTGACCAGTCGACACCCAAGCTCCTCAATTAAGCAATGGACACCCAAGCTCCAACTGAGCTCCGACTGAGCTCCAACTGAGCTCCAATCTTGACCAATTGACTCCCCGAGGCCCAAATTTGACCAGTCGACACCCAAGCTCCTCAATTAAGCAATGGACACCCAAGCTCCAACTGAGCTCCGACTGAGCTCCAACTGAGCTCCAATCTTGACCAATTGACTCCCCGAGGCCCAAATTTGACCAGTCGACACCCAAGCTCCTCAATTAAGCAATGGACACCCAAGCTCCAACTGAGCTCCGACTGAGCTCCAACTGAGCTCCAATCTTGACCAATTGACTCCCCGAGGCCCAAACTTGACCAGTCGACACCCAAGCTCCTCAATTAAGCAATGGACACCCAAGCTCCAACTGAGCTCCGACTGAGCTCCAATTGAGCTCCAATCTTGACCAATTGACTCCCGAGGCCCAAACTTGACCAGTCGACACCCAAGCTCCTCAATTAAGCAATGGACACCCAAGCTCCAACTGAGCTCCGACTGAGCTCCAACTGAGCTCCAATCTTGACCAATTGACTCCCCGAGGCCCAAATTTGACCAGTCGACACCCAAGCTCCTCAATTAAGCAATGGACACCCAAGCTCCAACTGAGCTCCGACTGAGCTCCAACTGAGCTCCAATCTTGACCAATTGACTCCCCGAGGCCCAAATTTGACCAGTCGACACCCAAGCTCCTCAATTAAGCAATGGACACCCAAGCTCCAACTGAGCTCCGACTGAGCTCCAACTGAGCTCCAATCTTGACCAATTGACTCCCCGAGGCCCAAACTTGACCAGTCGACACCCAAGCTCCTCAATTAAGCAATGGACACCCAAGCTCCAACTGAGCTCCGACTGAGCTCCAACTGAGCTCCAATCTTGACCAATTGACTCCCCGAGGCCCAAATTTGACCAGTCGACACCCAAGCTCCTCAATTAAGCAATGGACACCCATGCTCCAACTGAGCTCCGACTGAGCTCCAACTGAGCTCCAATCTTGACCAATTGACTCCCCGAGGCCCAGACTTGACCAGTCGACACCCAAGCTCCTCATTTAAGCAATGGACACCCAAGCTCCAACTGAGCTCCGACTGAGCTCCAACTGAGCTCCAATCTTGACCAATTGACTCCCCGAGGCCCAAATTTGACCAGTCGACACCCAAGCTCCTCAATTAAGCAATGGACACCCAAGCTCCAACTGAGATCCGACTGAGCTCCAACTGAGCTCCAATCTTGACCAATTGACTCCCCGAGGCCCAAATTTGACCAGTCGACACCCAAGCTCCTCAATTAAGCAATGGACACCCAAGCTCCAACTGAGCTCCGACTGAGCTCCAACTGAGCTCCAATCTTGACCAATTGACTCCCCGAGGCCCAAACTTGACCAGTCGACACCCAAGCTCCTCAATTAAGCAATGGACACCCAAGCTCCAACTGAGCTCCGACTGAGCTCCAATTGAGCTCCAATCTTGACCAATTGACTCCCCGAGGCCCAAACTTGACCAGTCGACACCCAAGCTCCTCAATTAAGCAATGGACACCCAAGCTCCAACTGAGCTCCGACTGAGCTCCAACTGAGCTCTAATCTTGACCAATTGACTCCCCGAGGCCCAAACTTGACCAGTCGACACCCAAGCTCCTCATTTAAGCAATGGACACCCAAGCTCCAACTGAGCTCCGACTGAGCTCCAACTGAGCTCCAATCTTGACCAATTGACTCCCCGAGGCCCAAATTTGACCAGTCGACACCCAAGCTCCTCAATTAAGCAATGGACACCCAAGCTCCAACTGAGCTCCGAGTGAGCTCCAATTGAGCTCCAATCTTGACCAATTGACTCCCGAGGCCCAAACTTGACCAGTCGACACCCAAGCTCCTCAATTAAGCAATGGACCCCCAAGCTCCACCTGAGCTCCAACTGAGCTCCAAACATGACGGATGGACTCCCCGAGCTCCAAACTTGACTAGTGGACACCCAAGCTCCTCAGTTAACCCATGGATCCCCAAGCTCCGACTGAGCTCCAATTGAGCTCCAATCTTGACCAATCGACTCCCCGAGGCCCAAACTTGACCAGTCGACACCCAAGCTCCTCAATTAAGCAATGGACACCCAAGCTCCCCAATTAAGCAATGGACACCCAAGCTCTAACTGAGCTCCGACTGAGCTCCAACTGAGCTCCAATCTTGACCAATTGACATCCCGAGGCCCAGACTTGACCAGTCGACACCCAAGCTCCTCAATTAAGCAATGGACCCCCAAGCTCCACCTGAGCTCCAACTGAGCTCCAAACATGACGGATGGACTCCCCGAGCTCCAAACTTGACCAGTGGACACCCAAGCTCCTCAGTTAACCCATGGATCCCCAAGCTCCGACTGAGCTCCAATTGAGCTCCAATCTTGACCAATCGACTCCCCGAGCTCCAAACTTGACCAGTGGACACCCAAGCTCCTCAATTAAGCAATGGACCCCCAAGCTCCACCTGAGCTCCAACTGAGCTCCAATATTGACCGATCGACTACCTGAGCTCCAAACTTGACCAGTGGACACCCAAGCTCCTCAATTAACCCATGGACCCCCAAGCTCCGACTGAGCTCCAACTGAGCTCCAAACTGGACGCCAGGGCGCTTGGGCGCGTGCGCCGACGCCAAAATATAAGATTGTACAAAAAGGTGTCAAATCGAACGGGCGTCAATAATACAAATGTTAATTGGTCGACCGGACGCCAGAGCGCTAGGGCGCGGGCGCCGGCGCCAAAATATAAGATTGTACAAAAAGGTGTCAAATCGAACGGGCGTCAATAATACAAATGTTAATTGGTCGACCGGACGCCAGAGCGCTAGGGCGCGGGCGCCGGCGCCAAAATATAAGATTGTACAAAAGGTGTCAAATCGAACGGGCGTCAATAATACAAATGTCAATTGGTCGACCGGACTCAGAGCGCTAGGGCGCGGGCGCCGGCGCCAAAATATAAGATTGTACAAAAAGGTGTCGAATCAAAAGGGCATCAATAATACATGTGTCAAATACTTGCCCGGACACCAGGACGCCAGGGCGCCGACGCCAAAATATCGGATTGTACAAGCAGTTGTCCAATCCATGTGCCATTGATATTACACGACCCGCGTGGTGTGAATCGTGTATACTTGTGAATCGTGTATACTATATTATCATCGATCAAAAATCGAATTTTACATAATGTACTCCCATAACTACCCCAATTTCCAAAATTTTGTCCAATTGATCTGGCAGTGATATTTCGCAAGCCAAATGGTATGAATCGTATATACTTATAATTTCATCGATTCGATATGAACTACCAGAAAATCGAATGTTATACAATGTACTCCAATCTACAAAATGTTGTCCATTCGTTCCACCAGTGATAAAACAGGTGGCAAATGGTACTAATCGCGTATATTTTCAATATCATCGAATAAACATCGACTTTGTTGCCAAACGTCTCATCATACTAAATTGTATTCAATCAGTCGGTAATTGATATTACATATGTTAAATAGCACGAATTGTATGTACTTGGAATAACATAAGTAATAGTAGATAATTTACCAAATGATACAATTTCTTTTATTCAAAACTTAAGATAATATTATAATACTTGTTATTTTCTATGATAGACGGATGAGATGTACGGGTCATAAAAAATATTTGTCTTTATATTTCGTAAGAGTACTTTATTACATGCATATTATTCTAAAAGTTTATATGTTGTAGATAGTGTGAAAAAATTATTTTATTCTCTGCAATGATTTTAAATCGCGGTTTCACCGCGATTCAATAAAACTAAAGGAACCCCAAGCCTCGCATCATAAGGGAGTGCGGATATAGTAGAAGCCTTTCTTTGAGGGCTGCAGCCCTCAAATAAAAGGTATTCATTTGGGTTTAGAGAGTATGCATGAATCATATTCTCTCAAGCCTAATAAAAGTAGAAGAATCGAAAAAGTTGACAACACGTTAGGGTATCAATGCATATTTCGTATTCTCTCAAGATAAATAAAAGTAGAAGAATCGCAAAAGTTGATAAACGAATCCCTGAACATGACACCGAAATCTTTGAAAATTAGATAGAAATCCATGAACATGATACAGAAAACCCTGAACATAACAGAGAAATCCCTGAACATCATACAGAAATCCCTGAACATGAGATGGAAATCCCTGAACGTGATAGAGGTGATATACCTGAACGTTCATGATGAGAAGGTTAATCACCCATGATTAAAAAATTAATCGTGACCACTTAATCGCCGCTTTCCAGGCCCTGGGGTACTCTCTTAAGATAAATAAAAGTAGAAGAATCGCAAAAAGTTGACAAACGTTAGTGTAACAGTGCATAAATCGTATTCTCTCAAGGTTAATAAAAGTAGAAGAATCTTTTCCCGCCCAAATGGGCGCCTTTTATTTTGCGCTAGCGATTTCGACGACGCGCGGCAGAGGCTTTTGCGCAAGGAAGGCTTTCACAGTTTTTGAAATCACGGATTGGGAAAGCAGGAGAACATTGCGTGTTCAAGTGCGGGCGAAATTGTGACTGAATAATGTGGATGAAAATGGGTGTGAATAGTGCGACGCGCGGCAGAGTCTCTTGCGTAAGGAAGGCTTATGAAATTACAGGTTTTTGAAATCGCAGTTTGGGAAAGCAGGTGAACATTGCGTGTGCAAGTGCGGGTGAAAGTGTTTCTGAATGTGTGTCAGTTGGGTTGAATACTTTTCCCATCAGCGGGTAAAAGTGCGCGTGAAAAAGCGGGTGAGAATGCGATTGAAAATTCGACTTGAAAGTGCAGAATAATGTAGGTGAAAGTGTGACTGAATAATGCAGGTGCAAGGATGGATGAATATTGTATGGGATAGTGAGGGTGAGCATTCAATGTGAGAGTTCGTGTTAATATTGCACGAGAGATTTTTTCGCAACTCTTTTAAACGAATTAACTCAAAGTTTAACAGAACTTATCTATTTGCAAACTCAACAGCACCGGACTTCTCCATAAACTCAGCAGGGGTCACACTTCAGTTGGGAGGTCGGGGGACCTCTGGGTAAAAATATTAAATTAAACAACATAATATCTGTCAGTCATAGGCTTGTCCTTGTGCATTGCTGATTACCTCACTCAACCAATGGATGTGCGAGAAGGGGAACTGCGCATCAATTATCTTTGTCGTAAATCGCTAGCGCAAAATAAAAGGCGCCCATTTGGGCGGGAAAAGATTCTTCTACTTTTATTAACCTTGAGAGAATACGATTTATGCACTGTTACACTAACGTTTGTCAACTTTTTGCGATTCTTCTACTTTTATTTATCTTAAGAGAGTACCCCAGGGCCTGGAAAGCGGCGATTAAGTGGTCACGATTAATTTTTTAATCATGGGTGATTAACCTTCTCATCATGAACGTTCAGGTATATCACCTCTATCACGTTCAGGGATTTCCATCTCATGTTCAGGGATTTCTGTATGATGTTCAGGGATTTCTCTGTTATGTTCAGGGTTTTCTGTATCATGTTCATGGATTTCTATCTAATTTTCAAAGATTTCGGTGTCATGTTCAGGGATTCGTTTATCAACTTTTGCGATTCTTCTACTTTTATTTATCTTGAGAGAATACGAAATATGCATTGATACCCTAACGTGTTGTCAACTTTTTCGATTCTTCTACTTTTATTAGGCTTGAGAGAATATGATTCATGCATACTCTCTAAACCCAAATGAATACCTTTTATTTGAGGGCTGCAGCCCTCAAAGAAAGGCTTCTACTATATCCGCACTCCCTTATGATGCGAGGCTTGGGGTTAGGCTTAGGCTTAGGCTTAGGCTTAGGCTTAGGCTTAGGCTTAAGGCCAGTCCCTGCAAGGGACTGGCCCATTTGGGGTTAGGATCACTCTCTCACCACTGTGAACTAGAAGGGGGCGTGGCCTACCCTTGTATCTCGGTTCCTTTTGGTTCCTGAGTTACCAAAACTTAGACTTAAGCTTGCCGATGTCTGGTATGTCGAGCGCCCCTGGTCCCAAGTCGGTACCATATCGGGGCCTAGTCGAGGCTGAGGACGCCATTTCAGCTGAATGTCACGCTCAGATGTCACGCTGGGCGGAGCCTCGCATCGGCTAGGTCGACGCTGATTGGCTGACGGCCAAACGTGTCCCAGAGGTCCCCAGACCTTCTAACTTGGTCCAAACTTGACCTCTGGACACCCCAAGCTCCACATCTTACCCAAGCACCACCAAGCTCCACCTGAGCTCCAACTGAGCTCCAAACATGCAAAATTGATCAATCGACTCCCCGACGCCCAGACTTGACCAGTCGACACCCAAGCTCGTCAATTAAGCAATGGACACCCAAGCTCCGACTGAGCTCCGACTGAGCTCCAACTGAGCTCCAATCTTGACCAATCGACTCCCCGAGGCCCAAACTTGACCAGTCGACACCCTAGCTCCTCAATTAAGCAATGGACACCCAAGCTCCAACTGAGCTCCGACTGAGCTCCAACTGAGCTCCAATCTTGACCAATCGACTCCCCGAGGCCCAAACTTGACCAGTCGACACCCAAGCTCGTCAATTAAGCAATGGACACCCAAGCTCCGACTGAGCTCCGACTGAGCTCCAACTGAGCTCCAATCTTGACCAATCGACTCCCCGAGGCCCAAACTTGACCAGTCGACACCCTAGCTCCTCAATTAAGCAATGGACACCCAAGCTCCGACTGAGCTCCGACTGAGCTCCAACTGAGCTCCAATCTTGACCAATCGACTCCCCGAGGCCCAAACTTGACCAGTCGACACCCAAGCTCGTCAATTAAGCAATGGACACCCAAGCTCCGACTGAGCTCCGACTGAGCTCCAACTGAGCTCCAATCTTGACCAATCGACTCCCCGAGGCCCAAACTTGACCAGTCGACACCCTAGCTCCTCAATTAAGCAATGGACACCCAAGCTCCAACTGAGCTCCGACTGAGCTCCAACTGAGCTCCAATCTTGACCAATCGACTCCCCGAGGCCCAAACTTGACCAGTCGACACCCAAGCTCGTCAATTAAGCAATGGACACCCAAGCTCCGACTGAGCTCCGACTGAGCTCCAACTGAGCTCCAATCTTGACCAATCGACTCCCCGAGGCCCAAACTTGACCAGTCGACACCCTAGCTCCTCAATTAAGTAATGGACACCCAAGCTCCACCTGAGCTCCAACTGAGCTCCAAACATGCAAAATTGATCAATCGACTCGCCGACGCCCAGACTTGACCAGTCGACACCCAAGCTCGTCAATTAAGCAATGGACACCCAAGCTCCGACTGAGCTCCGACTGAGCTCCAACTGAGCTCCAATCTTGACCAATCGACTCCCCGAGGCCCAAACTTGACCAGTCGACACCCAAGCTCGTCAATTAAGCAATGGACACCCAAGCTCCGACTGAGCTCCGACTGAGCTCCAACTGAGCTCCAATCTTGACCAATCGACTCCCCGACGCCCAAACTTGACCAGTCGACACCCTAGCTCCTCAATTAAGCAATGGACACCCAAGCTCCACCTTAGCTCCAACTGAGCTCCAAACATGACCGTTCGACTCCCCGAGCTCCAAACTTGACCAGTGGACACCCTAGCTCCCCAATTAACCAATGGACACCCAAGCTCCACCTGAGCTCCAACTGAGCTCCAAACATGACCGTTCGACTCTCCGAGCTGCAAACTCGACCAGTAGACACCCTTGCTCCCCAATTAACCAATGGACACCCAAGCTCCACCTGAGCTCCAACTGAGCTCCAAACATGACCGTTCGACTCCCCGAGCTCCAAACTTGACCAGTGGACACCCTAGCTCCCCAATTAACCAATGGACACCCAAGCTCTACCTGAGCTCCACCTGAGCTCCAAACATGACCGTTCGACTCTCCGAGCTGCAAACTCGACCAGTAGACACCCTAGCTCCCCAATTAACCAATGGACACCCAAGCTCCACCTGAGCTCCAACTGAGCTCTAAACATGACCGTTCGACTCCCCGAGCTCCAAACTTGACCAGTGGACACCGTAGCTCCCCAATTAACCAATGGACACCTAAGCTCCACCTGAGCTCCACCTGAGCTCCAAACATGACCGTTCGACTCTCCGAGCTGCAAACTCGACCAGTAGACACCCTAGCTCCCCAATTAACCAATGGACACCCAAGCTCCACCTGATCTCCAACTGAGCTCCAAACATGACCGTTCGACTCTCCGAGCTGCAAACTCGACCAGTAGACACCCTAGCTCCCCAATTAACCAATGGACACCCAAGCTCCACCTGAGCTCCAACTGAGCTCCAAACATGACCGTTCGACTCCCCGAGCTCCAAACTTGACCAGTGGACACCCTAGCTCCCCAATTAACCAATGGACACCCAAGCTCCACCTGAGCTCCAACTGAGCTCCAAACATGACCGTTCGACTCTCCGAGCTGCAAACTCGACCAGTACACACCCTTGCTCCCCAATTAACCAATGGACACCCAAGCTCCACCTGAGCTCCAACTGAGCTCCAAACATGACCGTTCGACTCTCCGAGCTGCAAACTCGACCAGTAGACACCCTAGCTCCCCAATTAACCAATGGACACCCAAGCTCCTCCTGAGCTCCAACTGAGCTCCAAACATGACCGTTCGACTCCCCGATCTCCAAACTTGACCAGTGGACACCCTAGCTCCCCAATTAACCAATGGACACCCAAGCTCCACCTGAGCTCCAACTGAGCTCTAAACATGACCGTTCGACTCTCCGAGCTGCAAACTCGACCAGTAGACACCCTTGCTCCCCAATTATCCAATGGACACCCAAGCTCCACCTGAGCTCCAACTGAGCTCCAAACATGACCGTTCGACTCTCCGAGCTGCAAACTCGACCAGTAGACACCCTATCTCCCCAATTAACCAATGGACACCCAAGCTCCACCTGAGCTCCAACTGAGCTCCAAACATTACCGTTCGACTCCCCGAGCTCCAAACTTGACCAGTGGACACCCTAGCTTCCCAATTAACCAATGGACACCCAAGCTCCACCTGAGCTCCAACTGAGCTCCAAACATGACCGTTCGACTCTCCGAGCTGCAAACTCGACCAGTAGACACCCTAGCTCCCAATTAACCAATGGACACCCAAGCTCCACCTGAGCTCCAACTGAGCTCCAAACATTACCGTTCGACTCCCCGAGCTCCAAACTTGACCAGTGGACACCCTAGCTTCCCAATTAACCAATGGACACCCAAGCTCCACCTGAGCTCCAACTGAGCTGCAAAATTGACCGATCGACTCCCTGAGCTCCAGACTTGACCAGTGAGCAACCAAGCTTCCCAATTAACCAATGGACACCCAAGCTCCACCTGAGCTCCAACTGAGCTCCAAACATTACCGTTCGACTCCCCGAGCTCCAAACTTGACCAGTGGACACCCTAGCTTCCCAATTAACCAATGGACACCCAAGCTCCACCTGAGCTCCAACTGAGCTGCAAAATTGACCGATCGACTCCCTGAGCTCCAGACTTGACCAGTGAGCAACCAAGCTCCTCAATTAACTAATGGACCCCCAAGCTCCAACTGAGCTCCATAATTGACCGATCGTCTCCCCGAGCTCCAGATTTGAGTTTCTCTTAAGTTCAGGGATCTCTCTCTCTCAAATGTTTAGGAATTTCTGACTCATGTTCACGGATTCCTCTTTCTTATGTGCAGGGACGAAATCGATCGATTTACCACGGTAAGTTTTTTTGTTGAAATTTGTTCTATCAGGACGTTGTGCATTTTACGCCAGATTTTAGTCCCTGGGGTTTTCAACCACGCCGGATCAGAGGGAAGTGGTCCCGAGTCGATCTGGAACCATCTTTTAGGAGAAAACACGGCTCTCGGGTGTGCTGCAGAAAAACGCTCATAACTCGCTTCTAAGTCATTTTTACGGGTTTTTTCATGTAGGAATTTCACCGGTGAATATCCTCTATTTTTGATTTAAAATAATTGTCATTAAGTGACAATCATTTTTTATATTGGTTTGAAGCGATCTCAATCGATATCGGTTCAAGCCGCATCGATTTGTCACTCGACATGTCAAGATTTGGTCGAGAAAATGTTTTCGATTTCAAAATTTCACCGGTGAATATCCTCTATTTTTGATTTAAAATAATTGTCATTAAGTGACAATCATTTTTTATATTGGTTTGAAGCGACATCAATCGATATTGGTTCAAGCCGCATCGATTTGTCACTCGACATGTTAAGATTTGGTCGAGAAAATGTTTTCGATTTCAAAATTTCACCGGTGAATATCCTCTATTTTTGATTTAAAATAATTGTCATTAAGTGACAATCATTTTTTATATTGGTTTGAAGCGATATCAATCGATATCGGTTCAAGCCGCATCGATTTGTCACTCGACATGTCAAGATTTGGTCGAGAAAATGTTTTCGATTTCAAAATTTCACCGGTGAATATCCTCTATTTTTGATTTAAAATAATTGTCATTAAGTGACAATCATTTTTTATATTGGTTTGAAGCGATATCAATCGATATCGGTTCAAGCCGCATCGATTTGTCACTCGACATGTCAAGATTTGGTCGAGAAAATGTTTTCAATTTCAAAATTTCACCGGTGAATATCCTCTATTTTTGATTTAAAATAATTGTCAGTAAGTGACAATCATTTTTTATATTGGTTTGAAGCGATATCAATCGATATCGGTTCAAGCCGCATCGATTTGTCACTCGACATGTCAAGATTTGGTCGAGAAAATGTTTTCGATTTCAAAATTTCACCGGTGAATATCCTCTATTTTTGATTTAAAATAATTGTCAGTAAGTGACAATCATTTTTTATATTGGTTTGAAGCGACATCAATCGATATCGGTTCAAGCCGCATCGATTTGTCACTCGACATGTCAAGATTTGGTCGAGAAAATGTTTTCGATTTCAAAATTTCACCATTGAATATCCTCTATTTTTGATTTAAAATAATTGTCATTAAGTGACAATCATTTTTTATATTGGTTTGAAGCGACATCAATCGATATCGGTTCAAGCCGCATCGATTTGTCACTCGACATGTTAAGATTTGGTCGAGAAAATGTTTTCGATTTCAAAATTTCACCGGTGAATATCCTCTATTTTTGATTTAAAATAATTGTCATTAAGTGACAATCATTTTTTATATTATTTTGAAGCGATCTCAATCGATATCGGTTCAAGCCGCATCGATTTGTCACTCGACATGTCAAGATTTGGTCGAGAAAATGTTTTCGATTTCAAAATTTCACCGGTGAATATCCTCTATTTTTGATTTAAAATAATTGTCATTAAGTGACAATCATTTTTTATATTGGTTTGAAGCGATATCAATCGATATCGGTTCAAGCCGCATCGATTTGTCACTCGACATGTCAAGATTTGGTCGAGAAAATGTTTTCAATTTCAAAATTTCACCGGTGAATATCCTCTATTTTTGATTTAAAATAATTGTCAGTAAGTGACAATCATTTTTTATATTGGTTTGAAGCGATATCAATCGATATCGGTTCAAGCCGCATCGATTTGTCACTCGACATGTCAAGATTTGGTCGAGAAAATGTTTTCGATTTCAAAATTTCACCGGTGAATATCCTCTATTTTTGATTTAAAATAATTGTCAGTAAGTGACAATCATTTTTTATATTGGTTTGAAGCGACATCAATCGATATCGGTTCAAGCCGCATCGATTTGTCACTCGACATGTCAAGATTTGGTCGAGAAAATGTTTTCGATTTCAAAAATTCACCGGTGAATAACCTCTATTTTTGATTTAAAATAATTGTCATTAAGTGACAATCATTTTTTATATTGGTTTGAAGCGACATCAATCGATATCGGTTCAAGCCGCTTCGATTTGTCACTCGACATGCCAAGATTTGGTAGAGAAAATGTTTTCGATTTCAAAAATTCACCGGTGAATAACCTCTATTTTTGATTTAATATAATTGTCAGTAAGTGACAATCATTTTCTATATTGGTTTGAAGCGATCTCAATCGATTTCGGTTCAAGCCACATCGATTTGTCACTCGACATGCCAAGATTTGGTCGAGAAAATGTTTTCGATTTCAAAATTTCACCGGTGAATATCCTCTATTTTTGATTTAAAATAATTGTCATTAAGTGACAATCATTTTTTATATTGGTTTGAAGCGATCTCAATCGATATCGGTTCAAGCCGCATCGATTTGTCACTCGACATGTCAAGATTTGGTCGAGAAAATGTTTTCGATTTCAAAATTTCACCGGTGAATATCCTCTATTTTTGATTTAAAATAATTGTCATTAAGTGACAATCATTTTTTATATTGGTTTGAAGCGACATCAATCGATATTGGTTCAAGCCGCATCGATTTGTCACTCGACATGTTAAGATTTGGTCGAGAAAATGTTTTCGATTTCAAAATTTCACCGGTGAAATTCCTCTATTTTTGATTTAAAATAATTGTCATTAAGTGACAATCATTTTTTATATTGGTTTGAAGCGATATCAATCGATATCGGTTCAAGCCGCATCGATTTGTCACTCGACATGTCAAGATTTGGTCGAGAAAATGTTTTCGATTTCAAAATTTCACCGGTGAATATCCTCTATTTTTGATTTAAAATAATTGTCATTAAGTGACAATCATTTTTTATATTGGTTTGAAGCGATATCAATCGATATCGGTTCAAGCCGCATCGATTTGTCACTCGACATGTCAAGATTTGGTCGAGAAAATGTTTTCAATTTCAAAATTTCACCGGTGAATATCCTCTATTTTTGATTTAAAATAATTGTCAGTAAGTGACAATCATTTTTTATATTGGTTTGAAGCGATATCAATCGATATCGGTTCAAGCCGCATCGATTTGTCACTCGACATGTCAAGATTTGGTCGAGAAAATGTTTTCGATTTCAAAATTTCACCGGTGAATATCCTCTATTTTTGATTTAAAATAATTGTCAGTAAGTGACAATCATTTTTTATATTGGTTTGAAGCGACATCAATCGATATCGGTTCAAGCCGCATCGATTTGTCACTCGACATGTCAAGATTTGGTCGAGAAAATGTTTTCGATTTCAAAATTTCACCGGTGAATATCCTCTATTTTTGATTTAAAATAATTGTCATTAAGTGACAATCATTTTTTATATTGGTTTGAAGCGACATCAATCGATATCGGTTCAAGCCGCATCGATTTGTCACTCGACATGTTAAGATTTGGTCGAGAAAATGTTTTCGATTTCAAAATTTCACCAGTGAATATCCTCTATTTTTGATTTAAAATAATTGTCATTAAGTGACAATCATTTTTTATATTATTTTGAAGCGATCTCAATCGATATCGGTTCAAGCCGCATCGATTTGTCACTCGACATGTCAAGATTTGGTCGAGAAAATGTTTTCGATTTCAAAATTTCACCGGTGAATATCCTCTATTTTTGATTTAAAATAATTGTCATTAAGTGACAATCATTTTTTATATTGGTTTGAAGCGATATCAATCGATATCGGTTCAAGCCGCATCGATTTGTCACTCGACATGTCAAGATTTGGTCGAGAAAATGTTTTCAATTTCAAAATTTCACCGGTGAATATCCTCTATTTTTGATTTAAAATAATTGTCAGTAAGTGACAATCATTTTTTATATTGGTTTGAAGCGATATCAATCGATATCGGTTCAAGCCGCATCGATTTGTCACTCGACATGTCAAGATTTGGTCGAGAAAATGTTTTCGATTTCAAAATTTCACCGGTGAATATCCTCTATTTTTGATTTAAAATAATTGTCAGTAAGTGACAATCATTTTTTATATTGGTTTGAAGCGACATCAATCGATATCGGTTCAAGCCGCATCGATTTGTCACTCGACATGTCAAGATTTGGTCGAGAAAATGTTTTCGATTTCAAAAATTCACCGGTGAATAACCTCTATTTTTGATTTAAAATAATTGTCATTAAGTGACAATCATTTTTTATATTGGTTTGAAGCGACATCAATCGATATCGGTTCAAGCCGCTTCGATTTGTCACTCGACATGCCAAGATTTGGTAGAGAAAATGTTTTCGATTTCAAAAATTCACCGGTGAATAACCTCTATTTTTGATTTAATATAATTGTCAGTAAGTGACAATCATTTTCTATATTGGTTTGAAGCGATCTCAATCGATTTCGGTTCAAGCCACATCGATTTGTCACTCGACATGCCAAGATTTGGTCGAGAAAATGTTTTCGATTTCAAAATTTCACCGGTGAATATCCTCTATTTTTGATTTAAAATAATTGTCATTAAGTGACAATCATTTTTTATATTGGTTTGAAGCGATCTCAATCGATATCGGTTCAAGCCGCATCGATTTGTCACTCGACATGTCAAGATTTGGTCGAGAAAATGTTTTCGATTTCAAAATTTCACCGGTGAATATCCTCTATTTTTGATTTAAAATAATTGTCATTAAGTGACAATCATTTTTTATATTGGTTTGAAGCGACATCAATCGATATCGGTTCAAGCCGCATCGATTTGTCACTCGACATGTTAAGATTTGGTCGAGAAAATGTTTTCGATTTCAAAATTTCACCGGTGAATATCCTCTATTTTTGATTTAAAATAATTGTCATTAAGTGACAATCATTTTTTATATTATTTTGAAGCGATCTCAATCGATATCGGTTCAAGCCGCATCGATTTGTCACTCGACATGTCAAGATTTGGTCGAGAAAATGTTTTCGATTTCAAAATTTCACCGGTGAATATCCTCTATTTTTGATTTAAAATAATTGTCATTAAGTGACAATCATTTTTTATATTGGTTTGAAGCGATATCAATCGATATCGGTTCAAGCCGCATCGATTTGTCACTCGACATGTCAAGATTTGGTCGAGAAAATGTTTTCAATTTCAAAATTTCACCGGTGAATATCCTCTATTTTTGATTTAAAATAATTGTCATTAAGTGACAATCATTTTTTATATTGGTTTGAAGCGATATCAATCGATATCGGTTCAAGCCGCATCGATTTGTCACTCGACATGTCAAGATTTGGTCGAGAAAATGTTTTCGATTTCAAAATTTCACCGGTGAATATCCTCTATTTTTGATTTAAAATAATTGTCAGTAAGTGACAATCATTTTTTATATTGGTTTGAAGCGACATCAATCGATATCGGTTCAAGCCGCTTCGATTTGTCACTCGACATGTCAAGATTTGGTCGAGAAAATGTTTTCGATTTCAAAATTTCACCGGTGAATATCCTCTATTTTTGATTTAAAATAATTGTCATTAAGTGACAATCATTTTTTATATTGGTTTGAAGCGATCTCAATCGATATCGGTTCAAGCCGCATCGATTTGTCACTCGACATGTCAAGATTTGGTCGAGAAAATGTTTTCGATTTCAAAATTTCACCGGTGAATATCCTCTATTTTTGATTTAAAATAATTGTCATTAAGTGACAATCATTTTTTATATTGGTTTGAAGCGATGTCAATCGATATCGGTTCAAGCCACATCGATTTGTCACTCACCATTACGAGATTTGGTTGAGAAAATGTTTTCGATTTTAAAAATTTACCGGTGAATAACCTCTATTTTTGATTTAAAATAATTGTCAGTAAGTGACAATCATTTTTTTTATATTGGTTTGAAGCGATGTCAATCGATATCGGTTCAAGCCGCATCGATTTGTTACTCACCATTACAAGATTTGGTCGAGAAAATGTTTTCGATTTCAAAAACTTGCCGATGAATAACCTCTATTTTTGATATAAAATAATTGTCAGTAAGTGACAATCATTTTTTATATTGGTTTGAAGCGATGTCAATCGATATCGGTTCAAGCCACATCGATTTGTCACTCGACATGTCAAGATTTGGTCGAGAAAATGTTTTCGATTTTGAAAATTTACCGGTGAATAACCTCTATTTTTGATTTAAAATAATTGTCATTAAGTGACAATCGTTTTTTATATTGGTTTGAAGCGATCTCAATCGATATCGGTTCAAGCCACATCGATTTGTCACTCGACATGTTAAGATTTGGTCGAGAAAATGTTTTCGATTTCAAAAACTTGCCGGTGAATAACCTCTATTTTTGATTTAAAATAATTGTCATTAAGTGACAATCATTTTTTTATATTGGTTTGAAGCGATGTCAATCGATATCGGTTCAAGCCACATCGATTTGTCACTCGACATGTCAAGATTTGGTCGAGAAAATGTTTTCGATTTTGAAAATTTACCGGTGAATAACCTCTATTTTTGATTTAAAATAATTGTCATTAAGTGACAATCATTTTTTTATATTGGTTTGAAGCGATATCAATCGATATCGGTTCAAGCCACATCGATTTGTCACTCGACATGTTAAGATTTGGTCGAGAAAATGTTTTCGATTTCAAAAACTTGCCGGTGAATAACCTCTATTTTTGATTTAAAATAATTGTCATTAAGTGACAATCATTTTTTTATATTGGTTTGAAGCGATGTCAATCGATATCGGTTCAAGCCACATCGATTTGTCACTCGACATGTCAAGATTTGGTCGAGAAAATGTTTTCGATTTCAAAAACTTGCCGGTGAATAACCTCTATTTTTGATTTAAAATAATTGTCAGTAAGTGACAATCATTTTTTATATTGGTTTGAAGCGATGTCAATCGATATCGGTTCAAGCCACATCGATTTGTCACTCACCATTACGAGATTTGGTCGAGAAAATGTTTTCGATTTTAAAAATTTACCGGTGAATAACCTCTATTTTTGATTTAAAATAATTGTCAGTAAGTGACAATCATTTTTTTATGTTGGTTTGAAGCGATATCAATCGATATCGGTTCAAGCCGCATCGATTTGTCACTCACCATTACGAGATTTGGTCGAGAAAATGTTTTCGATTTTAAAAATTTACCGGTGAATAACCTCTATTTTTGATTTAAAATAATTGTCAGTAAGTGACAATCATTTTTTTATATTGGTTTGAAGCGATGTCAATCGATATCGGTTCAAGCCACATCGATTTGTCACTCGACATGTCAAGATTTGGTCGAGAAAATGTTTTGTATTTCAAAAATGTGCCGGTGAAAAACCTCTATTTTTGATTTAAAATAATTGTCATTAAGTGACAATCATTTTTTATATTGGTTTGAAGCGACATCAATCGATATTGGTTCAAGCCGCATCGATTTGTCACTCGACATGTTAAGATTTGGTCGAGAAAATGTTTTCGATTTCAAAATTTCACCGGTGAAATTCCTCTATTTTTGATTTAAAATAATTGTCATTAAGTGACAATCATTTTTTATATTGGTTTGAAGCGATATCAATCGATATCGGTTCAAGCCGCATCGATTTGTCACTCGACATGTCAAGATTTGGTCGAGAAAATGTTTTCGATTTCAAAATTTCACCGGTGAATATCCTCTATTTTTGATTTAAAATAATTGTCATTAAGTGACAATCATTTTTTATATTGGTTTGAAGCGATATCAATCGATATCGGTTCAAGCCGCATCGATTTGTCACTCGACATGTCAAGATTTGGTCGAGAAAATGTTTTCAATTTCAAAATTTCACCGGTGAATATCCTCTATTTTTGATTTAAAATAATTGTCAGTAAGTGACAATCATTTTTTATATTGGTTTGAAGCGATATCAATCGATATCGGTTCAAGCCGCATCGATTTGTCACTCGACATGTCAAGATTTGGTCGAGAAAATGTTTTCGATTTCAAAATTTCACCGGTGAATATCCTCTATTTTTGATTTAAAATAATTGTCAGTAAGTGACAATCATTTTTTATATTGGTTTGAAGCGACATCAATCGATATCGGTTCAAGCCGCATCGATTTGTCACTCGACATGTCAAGATTTGGTCGAGAAAATGTTTTCGATTTCAAAATTTCACCGGTGAATATCCTCTATTTTTGATTTAAAATTATTGTCATTAAGTGACAATCATTTTTTAT
Source organism: Parapristionchus giblindavisi (assembly GCA_943737045.1). Taxonomy (NCBI): domain Eukaryota; kingdom Metazoa; phylum Nematoda; class Chromadorea; order Rhabditida; family Diplogasteridae; genus Parapristionchus; species Parapristionchus giblindavisi. The sequence goes on along the minus strand of CALSFV010000081.1, from coordinate 1,571 downwards.
ATTGGTTTGAAGCGACATCAATCGATATCGGTTCAAGCCGCATCGATTTGTCACTCGACATGTTAAGATTTGGTCGAGAAAATGTTTTCGATTTCAAAATTTCACCGGTGAATATCCTCTATTTTTGATTTAAAATAATTGTCATTAAGTGACAATCATTTTTTATATTGGTTTGAAGCGACATCAATCGATATCGGTTCAAGCCGCATCGATTTGTCACTCGACATGTTAAGATTTGGTCGAGAAAATGTTTTCGATTTCAAAATTTCACCGGTGAATATCCTCTATTTTTGATTTAAAATAATTGTCATTAAGTGACAATCATTTTTTATATTATTTTGAAGCGATCTCAATCGATATCGGTTCAAGCCGCATCGATTTGTCACTCGACATGTCAAGATTTGGTCGAGAAAATGTTTTCGATTTCAAAATTTCACCGGTGAATATCCTCTATTTTTGATTTAAAATAATTGTCATTAAGTGACAATCATTTTTTATATTGGTTTGAAGCGATATCAATCGATATCGGTTCAAGCCGCATCGATTTGTCACTCGACATGTCAAGATTTGGTCGAGAAAATGTTTTCAATTTCAAAATTTCACCGGTGAATATCCTCTATTTTTGATTTAAAATAATTGTCATTAAGTGACAATCATTTTTTATATTGGTTTGAAGCGATATCAATCGATATCGGTTCAAGCCGCATCGATTTGTCACTCGACATGTCAAGATTTGGTCGAGAAAATGTTTTCGATTTCAAAATTTCACCGGTGAATATCCTCTATTTTTGATTTAAAATAATTGTCAGTAAGTGACAATCATTTTTTATATTGGTTTGAAGCGACATCAATCGATATCGGTTCAAGCCGCTTCGATTTGTCACTCGACATGTCAAGATTTGGTCGAGAAAATGTTTTCGATTTCAAAATTTCACCGGTGAATATCCTCTATTTTTGATTTAAAATAATTGTCATTAAGTGACAATCATTTTTTATATTGGTTTGAAGCGATCTCAATCGATATCGGTTCAAGCCGCATCGATTTGTCACTCGACATGTCAAGATTTGGTCGAGAAAATGTTTTCGATTTCAAAATTTCACCGGTGAATATCCTCTATTTTTGATTTAAAATAATTGTCATTAAGTGACAATCATTTTTTATATTGGTTTGAAGCGATGTCAATCGATATCGGTTCAAGCCACATCGATTTGTCACTCACCATTACGAGATTTGGTTGAGAAAATGTTTTCGATTTTAAAAATTTACCGGTGAATAACCTCTATTTTTGATTTAAAATAATTGTCAGTAAGTGACAATCATTTTTTTTATATTGGTTTGAAGCGATGTCAATCGATATCGGTTCAAGCCGCATCGATTTGTTACTCACCATTACAAGATTTGGTCGAGAAAATGTTTTCGATTTCAAAAACTTGCCGATGAATAACCTCTATTTTTGATATAAAATAATTGTCAGTAAGTGACAATCATTTTTTATATTGGTTTGAAGCGATGTCAATCGATATCGGTTCAAGCCACATCGATTTGTCACTCGACATGTCAAGATTTGGTC